>JAWMRD010000292.1:0-16229 GCA_035584875.1 Syndactyla subalaris | reverse complement strand
CTGCCCTGACCCAGCTCCAGCCATTCCCTGGGGGCTGTCCCTGCTCACAGGGAGCAGAGATTGGAGCTGCAGCCCCCTCTGAGCTCTGCCCTCATCTCCTCCAGGCTGAACATCCCAAGTGCCCTCGCTGCTCCTCCTCACCTACCCCATCCTCCTGACCCTCCTTTGGACCTTGCATGGTTTCAGAATGCTTTGGAAGCATCACTTAGAGCTGCCCCTTTGGGCATTGGCTGGGTTTTCTCCTGGCTCCCAAGGGCTGACCCAGCACGTGCCCCTTGGCCAGAGCTGGGGGGGCAGACACACCACAGTGCCTTTGCCCCAGGGCAGGAGATCTGCTCCTTCCTCCCAAGGTGGGGACCAAACCCCCACTTGAACACACCAGCCAGAATTTCCCGTCTGGAAAATGGAGATGAGAACAGAAGGGAGAGAACAGAAAGCCATTAATATTTTATAAAGCATTCAAACCCTGCAGTGCTGAGCGCCACAGAAAAGCCTCTGAGGAGATAAACAAATTTCTGTCTTCAGAGCAGATGTTGAAATCATTATAGTAAATAAGGCACAAGGCCACACAGAACAGGCTCTTGGATCTCTCTGCTCCTCAGCAGAGCCCGGGAAAGGAGGCATGTCACAAGGGCTGCAGCAAAATTCCTATTTACAGCACAGTTTATTTAAATTTGAGGGCAAGAACCTTCTTTTCACATTCCCAAGCTTTGGAGACCTTGACTTTGACAGAGTGGAGCACATTGTGAGGTAGAGGGAAAAAAAGTGAGGTTGTAAAGCTGAAATGAAATGTTCTGATGGCTTTGAAAAGAAAATATCCCCTGTAGCAGCAAGGATGTGATATGGCTGCACCTGGTGATATGAGAAGTCTTTTCCAGCCTTAATGATCCTGTGATTCTGACAATTAAAAGGGTGGGATATATTCAGAAGAGACAGCAAAATGTTGGGTCATTTTTGTGCCCTTGGAAGTTCAACAATAACGTTTGCACCAATATAACTCTAATTACAGTACCAATGGAAACAATCCTGAGTGTCCAGGAAACTTAAAATTAATATTGTCCAAGTGGCAGAAGTGAATATTTTTTACATTTGTGTCTTTAGGAACACTTTTCAGTGCTTTGAGTGTTTCTACCTTGTCCTTGCCTCTCTTTCCCTCATCCCCAAATCCACCCTGCTCTGAAGATTAAATAACCCTTCAGGCTGACCAGGTGTTGAGGTGAGCCCTGGGTTCTTTTTGGGATCCAGCTCTCCAAACAGGGACTTTTTTCCCAACACTTTACCCATTCTGTGACACAACAACTCACACAGGCTCTCTGTCCTGGTGTGTAACAACACCCTGAAATATTGGGGTTGAGACAAGGATTGAGAACTGCTAAAAACCTTCAAGTGGTGACCCCATTAATGTTTTGCATTAGCAACTGGTTTTCTAAGGCCCAAAGTGCCCAGCCACTGGTGTCCTGACATTCATAGGCATGGGTAAGGTTCTCCTTGCTTTATTTCATCCAAACCTCTCCCATTCCCAGCCAGCCATTCCTATCACTGAGGTGTCTCGTGGTTGCAGCAGGTTCATGGCAGAAGCTGAAGCTGTGAAATTCTTCCTTGCAGCTGCATTTTCTGGTTTAGCAATGTTGCCTTTGCAGAGAGAGGAGATTTGGGGATCGTTGTCTTCTCCCAGGACTGGTGCAAGTGGCCTCAAGTTGTGCCAGGGGAGGTTGAGGTTGGACATTAGGGAAAATAGTTCACTGAAAGAGTGGTCAAGCACAAGAACAGGCTGCCCAGGGCAGGGGTGGACTCACCACCCCTGGGAGTGTGCAGAGAATGAGCAGATGTGGCAGTTCATGACATGGTTTATTTGGCATGGGGGGATTTGGTTGGAGGTTGGACTTGATCATGGAGGGCTTTTCCAACCCCAACCATTCCATGAACCTAAACCACTGCATGAGTAGCCCAGGGCTTGGAGTCCTTTGCTATCTGACACAGCCGTGGTTCTGCCACTGCAGGAACCCTGCAGGGTCCCCTGTGTCCCTCACACGGGGCTGGGGGCTGGGGGTGACCTTCTGGTCACCTCGTGCTGAGAGCTATTGATGACAACCCAGCAGAGCTGCTCTTCCCACGTGTTGGGGCAGCTTTTGTCCACCTGCCCTCACCCAAATGCTGCTTCTCACCAGTTTTTAATCCTCCTCTCTGTAGAAACACAATTGCCTGAGGTTTGCACCCGTACTTTGAGTTCAGCTGCAATTTGGAGGTGCAGAAGTGATGGTACAAACCTTATTTCCACCAGAAACCTTGCTGATCAGCAGCACTGTCAGGCACAGCAGTTCCAAAAGCCACCAGGAGTGCAAAGCCATGTTTTAATTGTGCCTCTCACTGCTCTTGGAGGGCCTGATTCAGACACTGCTTGCCGGGGCATGACGGTGCCTTGGGCTCCCCACTTCTGCAATGCCAGGAAAGGACACCCAGGAGAAACACACAGGAGGAACTGTGAGGTTCATCCACCCCCCAGAAACAGAAGCAGGGTCATCCATCCCCCATAAACAGAAACACACAGGCTCAGTCCAACCAAAAGAAAAGAAATAATCCAAAAGCCCAAAGATGAGCGATTACCCCAGGGCTGGCTCAGGGTGGGACGTGGCCCTGGCTGGAGGAGCTGCTGGCTTGAGGTGTGTTCTGGTGCACACATCCATGTGCAGGTACCTCCTGGGAGAACCTGCTGTCCTGGCCAGCACCCACCTCCTGTGCCTCTGTCCCCCTGCAGGGGCTGCCAACTCGCTCAGCTGATGCTCAGAATCTGCATGGGAGGGACAAGGCTCATGGCTGAGGTCCCAGCTGTCCTCGCCTTGACCTCAGCAACTCCTCATGATTTGGCTTGCTGGGCTCCTCTGCTCCATCTTCTTTGTCCACATATGGATTTAGAATTTCATTGTGAATCTGGAAAAGAGGGAAGGAGGCAGGAGTTGGCCCAGCTGTGCCATCTCTCCCTGGGTCCGACACCTTTGCTGGGGGAAACTTTGCTGTCCAACCAGGCAATCCCTCTCTCTGATCCCTCCAAACTGCTTTGGGAGGTGTCTCTCCATCTCACTTTCCAGCTGAGGTGTCCCCAAGCCATAACTGGTTAAATTTCTCCTTTAGGACTTGCAAAAGCTTTGAGCACGTCCAGGACACCAATATCCCTCTGAGAATTGCTCTTAATTCACATTTCCCTGTGATTGGGAGCCCTGCAGGCTCTGGGTATTTGTCCTCTATTTTAACCCACCAGAAAAAAACCCTAAAAAGATCCCAATAAGCTGTTCTGACATCACTGAAATCTTCACAGTATCATGTGGGGCTTTGTGCAGTGCCTTTGTCAGGCATAATTAGCACTTTGAATGTGCACACATCAGATGGTGCTTGAATAGGAGAATTCCTTTAACCCCTCCGCCTCCAGCACATCCCTCTGCGTGTCCTGGAATGACATCTCCAGGAAGCAGCAGGAGCAGTGCTGGTTTCAGTGCTTTGCTTTGAGGCTTCATAAGGTCCCAAATCAAAAGCAGGGAGTTTGAGCTCCTTTCTCCACGTGTGGAAGGGGGTAATGGCAGGACTGATGATTTTTTTCCCCCATTTTTATATTGATTCCAGCACTGAGTGTCTTTCTTTTATGTCTTTGTGCACAGCCAGCAATGACACAGGGAGTTTAAATGTCTTGTGTGACAACACTGAGTTTGAAGAGGGTGACAATCAGGTCTGTTAAAGGGGCTAAGGGTGTGGGGCGTGTCAGGATGGAGAGAAACTGAATTCTGCTGAATCCAAGATTTTTCTAACGAGAAAAAAACAATGAATGTAATTTTACTCCAAAAAGTCAGGTTTTAAGGTTGGCAATCACAACCCATAAACACAATCTCCAGGCTAGCAAGGAACAGGGGCAGGGAAGGGCTGTGCCCTTGGCTGGCACAGGGGTCAGGCACCTTGGTGCTCACCTGCATCCCATGGGAATTCCTCTGCACCTCCCACCACTCAGGTTCCAGCCATGGGCACATCCCCTGGTGTTCCCAAAAGGCATTCCCAAGGGAAAACCCCGTGGAGTGGCAGAGGGTTGGGGAATGCAGTGACAGACCCAGCCCTGAGCTCTCTCTGCCCTGTCCTGGGTTGGGGTCACGGGAAAAGCTTTGCTGCCTTTATGGAGCAACTGGGGGAGCTGAAAGTTTGTGTCTTGACCCAGAGCCGAGTGAGGCTCTGCAGGGAATGGCCTGGCTTGCCCAGGCCATGGGCAGGTCAGGAGGGAGCCCTGCCTGAGCTGGGAGGAGCGGGGTGTGTGTCGGGCAGCCATCCCAGCACGTGCACCATGTGCCGGCTCACACGAGCCAAGACTCCCGCTGTCCTTCCCTCCAGGTTTAGGAGCAAATCCAAATGAACTCTTGTTTTTCTCTCTTCCTTGGCCCAAACCTTAAAAGGGGTGTTTTTGTATGAAATTGAGGAGTGATTTGCATACTTCATTTTCTTTACTCTCACAAGCCCAAACAGATCCCTTCCCCTCTCTCTCTTCCGACATCTGTTCCTGGATTTCTTGTTTTGTCCCTCCCAAATCCCAGACCTGGAGCCTGCAGGGTGTCCCCAGCAGAGCACTGGGAGCCCAGCAGTGGGAGCCCATCCCACCCAGTCTGTGCCCCCAGTCAGAGGGGTCGCCCTTTCTGCTGCTCCTTCTGATCTGGGTTAATCATGGCCAAAAATAGCCCGGAGGGGGCTCCTCCTTCCTCCTTCTTTGTCCCTCTTATCCCTCTCGGAAGAGTGGAGGCTCCTGTTGGAACCTGGCAGGGACTGGGTGTTCTGTATTCGCTCCATGCCCACGGCCAGCCCTGCAGAGGAGGCACGAGCCGGGCACGGCCTGCCCCGGGATTTATGCAAATATGGATATTTTTATGCCAATTTAGAGGCAACTGTCTGTCTTGTTGGGGGAAAAAGTGGCAAGTCTGGCTCCAAGCCAGAGCACAAGCCAGTCATTCTCTCCATGCCTGCTCCTGTCTGCAGGGAAGGGGCTCCCAGGGATGCTGTGCCGGGGGAGAGCCGTGGTTTTGGGGCAGGCTGGGATCAGGGATTCAGGCTGCTGGTCCCTGGGATGGGAGCAGTAGGTGGAAGCCCAGGCTGGGGAGTTATTTCTTCCTTGCATATTCCCCTCTGCCTCTTGCTGGACTTTGTCTTGGCTCGGTCTCTCCACACCGGGATGTTCTGGATTCACATCTGGGCTGTCAATCCCATCCAGCTGCTGCCCCAGCCCCGAGGGGCTGCAATACTGAGCTGCCCAGCAATCCAAGGCAGGAGGGGGTGTGAGGATCTGCCTCTCCCAGTCCCACCCTGCCCTTCATTTTTCCTCGACATCCCTTATCAGCCGTTCCTACCCCCTTGTTACGGCGCTCGGGGAGAGAAGCCAAGAAATGCGAGGCTGAGCCACTGCAGGAAGCTCCGAATTATGTGTGAAGCTGGAAGTCTTGCAGCTGTCTTAGACATGTGAAAAACTTTCCATAAACATTTCGGGATGCTTTGGGGCTTTAAATGTGATTAGGGAAAAAAAGAAAAAAAAAATTAGAAGCAAAAATTAGCGCTGGGGGATGCGCGTTTGATTGGAAATGCCGAAATTCTCTTTCAAGTTGAGGTTTTCGTGGAGCGTCTGAAATAATTGCTGTGGGAGACTCTGAGAACGGGACCTCTTTGAGGTTTAAGACTTTAAAGCTATTCCTCAAGTGATAGGAGTTATCTGAAGCTCAAGTTTGCTGCTTGCAAAAGTCATAATTTATTAAATTGAAATTGAGAGAGGGCAGGGATAGGTGGGATGGTGGGAAGGAATTGGGAGGGTGGGCAGGCCCTGGCACAGGTTGGGCAGAGAAGCTGGGGCTGCCCCTGGATCCCTGGAAGTGTCCAAGGCCAGGCTGGACTTGGAGCAAGTGGAAGGTGTCCCATGGCATGGGTGGAACTGGATGAGCTTTAAGGTCCCTCCGACCCAAAGCAGTCTGGGATTCTCTCATTAAATCTGTAGGGTTTGGGTCTCTGTAAATGGGGGAAGTTCTGGGTTTATTTCCAATTTGTTTGCTCATGCTCCAACCTTTTGCTTTTGTCACTTTTGTTTCCAATTGAGTCTTTGGGAAGGGTTTTTTGTTTTATTTGGAGTTCTTCGTGCAAAACTGAGGAAAGGAATAGGAATTGCAAAAACAAGAGAGTTTGTTCCAGCCTACAATTGAAAACACACAGGGAGGGATGGACTCTGCCACTTCCCAAGCCTTTCAAAGCCATTTTGTTGCCTAAAAGTCTTTGAAAATCCCAGTGGGCACCTGTGGGAATGGGAACTTAACTCCTCATTTCAATGGGACTTTGATACCAAATTATTTTAGGTTCTTTAAAAACCCCCATTAGGTGCTTTATGGGCATCTCAGGGCACATAAATGCATTGGAAAATTCAAATGTTAACCTGGAAGGGCCACCTTATGAACTGCTGTTAATGCACCTCTTGGTGATAATTCACTCCTTCTGTCTTTCCTGCATATTTTAATTTTATTTAGTTAAATGACAAGCAAAGAAATATGATGTTTTTATATCATTTCAACTGAATTCCAATTTCAGCTCAAAGACAGCTTGGCAAAAATTATTAAATAGTAAATAGATGCCATTTGGTACCTCACAGAAGAATAAAGTACATAAACTAAATAAATTAAGGATTCAAATATAGCTTCTGACTAAGAGAATCTGGCTTATAACTGGTTGACAACTCTTAGAGAATATTTTGTGTTCTTTTGGTGGCAAGAAAAGGCCCCAGTTGAACATGAAGGGTAAATTACTCATCACTCCAGCAGTTCAAACCCCAGGTTGTCTTCAGGAGAATGGGTAGACCCAGATAAAAATCAATGCTGAAAATTAAAGTTTCTGTGGTTTTAAGTTATGCTCAAAATTGTTGTTAATTAAACCTGCTCTGAGTTTGGGAGGAATGAAAGGGCAGGCAAGGCAATTCTCTGCCTAAATCTCAGTTCTGGCTTACAAACCCCCGTGTTGTGCTAACAAAGCACAGCAGCCACTAAGGGCAGAGACTGAGGGAAACAAATATCGTCATCTGGGGGCTTGCACTGCAGGTAATTAATTTCTGCACTTCCAAGGAGACTGGACTTTGTAGCCAGGAGAGAATCCAAGCTGGAGATCCCTTGCCAGGCACAACAGAGCCTTTGTTCCCTTTTTCCCATATTTCAGGTGAGACACCCCTGTTTGAGTGGTGTGGTAAAACTAAAACAATTGAAAGCCACTGGTGTCCCTCATGGAGGTGCATTTGTGACTGCCCAGCAACAATTTAATGCTGTAATTTTATTAAATCCCTCCTGGGATTTCATCAGGGAGGTCCCTCCTATCCCTGGGTCAGATTTCTGGGCTCTCACAGCAGTTCAGCCCATCCCTCTCCCCTCATTCCTGGGGGAGCCCTGGCTGGACCCAAAGCTTGTTCCCCACCTTGGCTCCAATCCCAGGTGGAACTTTGGGCTGTCTCCATGTGGGGCAGTTCACAGGAGGGTGGTACCACCAGGAAAGAGTCCTGCAGGAGCTGCCTGCAGGGTGGGGATGCTGCTCCCAGGGTGGGGATGCTGCTCCCAGGGTGGGGATGCTGCTCCTAGAGTGGGGATGCTGCTCCCAGGGTGGGGATGCTGCTCCCAGGGTGGGGATGCTGCTCCCAGGTCCAGCAGCTCTGAGGGACAGGATGAAGCATTTCACACTCCCACCAGAGGCTGCTCTGTTTTCCCAGCTTTCTCTACCCTTAATACAGGTCTGATGGTGCCCTTTTTTAAAGAATTAGAGGGAAGAAATATTTGCTGGAGCATCTCATGGACCCACAGCCCTTTAGAGGCCAGTTCTGTCCAAACAGTGCTTGTGGAGGTGGTGAAAGCCTGGGATGAGCTCAGCTACTCAGAGCATGGTTAAACACCCTGTTTGTGGGTTTGGCCCCTGCGTGGGACATTTGTGGGTCCTCTCCAGCTCAGAGTGTCCTGTGAAAAGGTGGCTCAGCAGGACCTTGGGGTTGCTGTGCAGACACGTGGGGTGGGTGGCCCAGAAAAGGCAGCACGGTGGGGAGATGCCTCCTGGAAGTCCTGCAGGCAGGATGGGACTGACCCCAGGTCACAGAGTCCCAGATCACAGCAAGCTGGAAAGGACCCACAAGGGCCATCAGGTCCAACTTTTGGCCCTGCACAGAATCCAGAGGGCACTTGGAGAAGCTTTCAGAGGAAGGTGCTGGGACACCACAGGCTGGTACCCAGCAGAGATGTCCCACCCAGCAGCTCCCAGGGTACCTTCCCTCTCAGAGAGGGGACAGCAGAAATGTGGGGCTGCTTTCATTTGGGGGGTTAAATGAAACACAGATTTCACCCTTTGCCGTGCCTTGCACAGCAAAGAAGAGGAAAGCACCTTTCCTTGCTGCTCCCTGAGTCCTGCCCCTTTGAAAATGAGCTCGTGGGCATGGCTGGGGTCCTGCTTTCTGGGGAAATTTGGATGCTCTGCAGTGACAGGCTCTGAAGCTCTTCCCATCCAACCTTAAAACAAAGCCATCTGCCAGGAGCCCTTGTAGCTCTGCCAGACCACTCAACTGGCCCAGGCAGGACAATTCTGGGATGGTTCTTGAGCACCTCATAAAGCCCTCTCAATGCAGATGTTACACCAGCCCAGCTTTTATGTGGCCTTTTGGAGGAGCTCAGTTGCATTAATAGCTCTCTGTGTGTGTTTGGTGATAGGGAGGAGGGGAAAAGTCCAGTGGGGACTAGAAGGGAACTGAATTACATCCTGCCTGGGCTGTAAGTGAAAATTAAAGTGGAATTTCCCCAGGTGGAAGGCCAGCAGTGACTGTGCAGCTCAGCTGGGCTCTTCTCCTCTGCTTTTCACACCACTTCTCCTGCCTGGAGTCATTACAAGGCAGGACAGTTTGTGTTTCCACTTTTATAGGTAGATCCACATTTATGTGCTCTTTGAGGCTTCGTTATTGCTCTTTTGGTGGGCAGTAACTGCTGCAGTATAATTAAGATCTGAATGATTAGGGTGAGGGAAGGGGGGGAAATAATCCAACAGTAGCTGGGAGGGTCATCAGACTGTGGAATTCCTTATGTGAAGAGGTGCTGGATGGGGCTGGACAGCTGAGAGGTGGGGCTTGGGCACCCTCCAGTTCCTGTGCCTTGGCTCTGCCCTGGGACAGCCAGTGAGTCCCTAAGAGGCTTCACTCCTGGGAACGTTTATATTCCCTGTGTGTCACATCAGGCTTGGCTCCTGGGAGGGTGAGGATGGAGGGCCACCAGCCCCTGCTGGTCAGGGCAGCACCCAAGAGCTGCTACACCTTTTTATCCCCAAACCCTTGGGCTGATGACAGGATGAACGGTTACCAACATCTGAAACGATGATGAGCAAAGATTGTATTCCATAGAATCCCAAAGTGGTTTAGGTTGGAAGGGACCTTAAAGCCCATCTTGTTCCACTCCCTGCCATGGACAGGGGCATCTCCCACTAGCCCAGGTTGCTCCAAGCCCCATCCAACCTGGCCTTGGACACTTCCATCAGTGTTTGTCTTGCCAATGAAGCTCCTCTAAACCGTGGCACTAATGTGGAATTAAACCCCCAACCTTATGGGTGACAGGCTCAATGTCTGGGCTGCATTGTGTGTCTGCCCTGCAGGGACAGCACCCCAGGAGGGAAGAGCTGCTTAGTTTTAGGCACCAGCAAGTTGTTCATTAGGGCTGGCCCTGTTTGAGGTGAGTGGTGTGGGAGCCACAGAGGAACCAGCCCGAGCTGCAGCCACCAGCCTGTGCTTCCAGGGCTGTATTTTTATTTTCTGGCTGATGCCCTTTCATTGTTAATTAGAGAAACTTGATGGGGAACCTCATCCCACTGGCCCTTGTGGTGCTCGACTTCACTCAGGGATCTGACTTTTCAAAAAACAGCATAAAGAGACATTCTTAAAGTTCATTAATAAAAGATGGAGAGATCACAAAGGCACACTCCCAACTTCAGGGACACAGCAGATACACAGGGTCTGCTGTGTTACTTCTCTCACACCTCCTGGTAAATTAATGTTTCAAAGCCCTGCAGATTTCGTGGCTTCTGGGAGCACAAACAAGCTCAAATCATTATTTCAGGTTGGGAGAAACGCTGCATGTTGGAAATTAAAATCCTTCCTCTGTGGTTTGCATATAACTTGTAACTTATGTTCCTCCTGACGTCCATAAAAGCCAAGGCTCTTGTTCCTGTATTTAAAGAGCAATATTAAAAAATGGAGCAGTTTAACTAAATTACTCCCTTCAATGGAGCACTCCTTGTTTTCCTTGAGAAGGGCAAGGTAGACACCAGCCTTCAGAGGTGCCAAAGCTCCCTGGGCTGGTGTCCTGGTTGTCCTGGTTGTCCTGGGAGATCCTGGCTGGGTTGGGGTGTGAGGAAGAAGTGATGCTTCCAACCATGCCTGTGACATCACCTCTCACCTCAGGGACAGCTTCATTTGCCACCATGCACTGACAAACCATTCCAGGTGTTCTTTCTATGTGTATTTTAAAAGGGATTGAGGAATTTTTAACAGGATATTAGCAATCCATCTCTTGATGTTTGGTTATTCCCTCCCCTTGATCCTGCTGCGTACTGTAGGTTCTGTAGCTCCCAGCTGAGCATCCCCCAAACATTTATGCCATAAATGTCATAACTACCATGCCAGGATGCACAGTTTGGAATACGAGCTTTGCTGGTGTTAAACTCTCCCTGCTGGCACCATAATAGGCAGTAAAATTGTGTCTCCCAAGGCCATGCCCTGACTTGGAGGCTTCTCCACGGTCAGGCACCAGCTCTGAGCTCAAAAAGAGAAAACACTGCATTTCTCTATCCAAAAAATGCTGAATTTTGGCAGGTCAGACACTGTGCAGGTTATAAGAGAGACTGTAATGAGGCAAAGCCTGGTGCACACTTACAGCTGGGTGTAGAGACTGTGCACAATCCTTTGTGCTCCTCTGGAATGAAACATCTGCAACAGCTTTGGTAATACAGAGTGGATGGTTTTGGACCTTGGAGAAGTCTGGGATACCTGAGACATTCCACTCCAGAATTCCTTACAAACAGCAGGTATCCATCATTAGTGCCAGCTGGGGATTGGGTTTTATTTCCTGCCTTTTACAGGGAGGCTCCAGCTCTGCTGTAAGCTCAGCTCTGCCTTAGAGCCAGGAGGAGCCCAAGCCCAAGGTGGGATCCCAAGGATCCCTCATGGATTGCTCTTTAAGCTGATTTTCAGGAGTTCTGGAGCAACTCCTTCACAGGTACCCCATGGGAGGCTTGACCCTTCCTTAATTGTTTTAGATAAGAATGTTTTCTCAGGGTTGCAGCTGGGTGATGGTGCAGATCTGTGCATCGTAACCTGAATTAATTACAATTAATGCATTGGATTGTGGAATGTAATTGTAATATATGTGCTTTGAAAGCCATTGGCAATTAATCCTGAGTTTTTGGTGTGCACACCCATTCCAGGCTGGTGTCACTGCAGGGCACCTGTGGGAGAGCAAACACATCTATTTTCTGGCTTTGCTTTTTTTTTTGTTTTTACCTCCTGTGCTTCGATACCAACCCTGAGCAATATTTCAGTTGGCAAAGCATCCCGGTGAGGACACCCTGGGTAATAGAGACAGCAAAAAAAAAAAAACAAAAAAGAAAAACAAACCAGCCCAGGAATAATTTTCCTGTTCCAGCCCAGACCCTGCAGCAGTGAGAAGTTAAAAATAAATAAATAAACCAAAAAAAACAAACTTGGGAATTGCACATTGAGCACATTTTCTCTGGAATTACTGAGGAAGGAGCCCAGGAGGTCAATTGAGTAGAAATTCGAGTTAAGACAAAACAGTTCTAAATTAGTAGCTGTCAGGAGAGAGCTGGTTTGGCAGAAAATCTTGGACTGGAAGGAGCTCCAGCCAAGAAGGAGCCTCAAGTAGACTCATTAACACATGAGAAGATGGGTTTCCAGCTCAAGGTATTTCTGCCATGGGAAAGAATGGAATACTTCTCAAATTCTGGAATCTGAGGGTTGGATTTCTGGCCCAGACTCTGAGACATCACCAAACTCAGCTGAAATGCATAAATGGCATTGGAAACATCTGGCACAGCTGCCCAGGGAGTCCCCACCCCTGGAGGGAGTTAAGGCTGTGTGGATGTGACACTTGGGGACATGGATCAGTGGTGGCCTTGGAGTGCTGGGTTAAAGGTTGGACTCCATCACCTTGGAGGGCTTTCCCAACCTTCATGACTGTGTGATTCTAGTCCATGAAATGAACAGTTAAGGAGGGGTGAAAAGAAAACCAAGATGGGTGAAAAGAAAACCAAATGGGTAAAGGCTCGCTTTAAATGTAAAGAAAATGTCCTGAAGGAGAGTAAAGTCACCAAAGCAACTCCAGCTTCCAAAAGACCCAGAACCTTTTGGACTCTGCATGAGTATTCCCTGGCAGCATCTTTGATTGCAGTAGGGAATCAGCTCTGGGATGACTTGGACAGGAAGGTGGGATTGCTGGAAGATACAGAGGGCTCATTGTCCCGACTTGCAAATGTGCTGCCAGTCACAACTTCTGCAGAATGGGAGCAAAATGCAACTTCAGGAGCACACTGATGTTCTCATTCGCTTCTTCCCACACTGGGTGGTGTCCAAGTGTGTGGAGAAGAGAGCCCAAGAGGAGAAACAAGGTTCTCCAGGAGGCCTGGAGCCAGACCTCATGTCCTCGTGGTGCTCTGTGGTGATGGAGAGGAGGTGCAGGTTAGAGAGAGGACAAGTCCTTTGGTAGGGTGAGTTTCAGGCCATTAGATCTTCTACCCTGATCTCCAGTGTTGTGGGGCACTGGGATGGTCTCTCTTGGAACTTACACCTGGCCTTGAAACTTCCCCTGCCCTCCCAGGAGATGTTCCAATTGTCTTCCTCTGGCCCTCCTGTCCCCTGAGCTCTGGGGACACCAGCTACCAAAGCAAACAGCCACACAAGTATTTGCACCCATGAGCTTTTTTGGCAATAAATGCCTTTTTCCCCCATAGATTGACAGCCCCAAAGAGGAGTGGAGATCAAAGGGCCCAGGGTGGGCAGTGAGGAAGGTCCCTGCCCATTTCAGACATAAATCAATCCCCAGAGCAGTTGGGAAGCTGCAACCTCAGATGAAAACACGTCATTTGATGAGGTGACAAATACCCCACTGCTCCCAGCCGGGCTCTGAGTGCTGTGGTTGGGCTGGCTGCAAATAATGTGTATTTCTGATCCACAAAAAGTCTCAGAAATGTCAGTCTGAGAAGCCTGAAAGGAAAGTGAAGCTTGGCCCTCAGAACAGCTCATTGTTTTGAGGTGTGGCAGCCTTTGGACATCCTTTCTGGGGCTTCAAATCAAGCTGGAAGGAGAAAGAAGCCCAAATTGTTGCTACCCAAGGACTTTTGGATGGCCTGAGTTGGAGAACCTTTTGTGCTGAGGGAGTGTCTGGTTGCCAAAGGTCCCCTGGGAGGGAAGGGGCTGGAAGAGAAATGGGAATGGTCTTGTCCTCTGCAGATGATGAGAGAAATAAATGAACATATTGATTGTGTTTCTAGAGCAAACTGTTACATTAATTGCTTGTAACTCCCATTTTTCCTTGCATCACACAAATGGAACTGTTGCCTTTTCCTCATGTTTGCCACTCCAGGACCAGGAGGAAAGGGGTGAGAGCACATTTCTGACCTTGGAGTATGTCTAAAATGTCAGTTTTTCTGATATTTTGGTTGTTTTCCACTTGAGCTCTGTTTGGGGCTGCTCTGCAAAACCAGGCAGGTCCCTGTGAGCAGAGCTGGGCTTTAGGTTTGTGTGGGGACACTTGGGCACTGAGACCAGGAACTTCTGGGACCAAGGTGAGGATGGGAGGGCTTTACTCTCTGCTGCCTTGGTCATGACATGGCAGCAAACCAATTAGTATAATATATCATTAATATGCCTAGAATCAGAATCTCAGCATGGTTTGGGTTGGAAGGGACCTTAAAGCTCCTCCAGTTCCACCCCCTGCCCTGGGCAGGGACACCTCCCACCAGCCCAGGTTGTTCCAACTTGCCCTTGGACACTTCCAGGGATCCAGGGGCAGCCACAGCTTCTCTGCCCAACCTGTGCCAGGAATTCCTTCCCAATATCCCATCTAACCCTCTGGCAGTGGGAAGCCATTCCCTGTGTCCTGTCCCTCCATCCCTTGTCCCCAGTCCCTCTTCAGCTCTCCTGGAGCCCCTTTAGGCACTGGAAGGGGCTCTCAGGTGTCCCTGGAGCCTTCTCTTCTCCAGGTGAACCCCTCCAGCTTGTCTTCATGTATTGTAATACAATTAATTATACACTATATATGCTATATTTAGATATAGCTGAGTCTCAAATATTGAGTGTTCTGCACATTCAGTCCCCTCAGGGGTTCTGGTGTCTTCTTGCAGAGCACAAAAAGCTCTCCAAACCCTGCTGAGGAAGGTGATGTCCAACCTCCTACCCTGAACTGCCAGAGGATGGGGCAGGGAAGGTGCAAACCAGGCAGTTGAGTGTCTAATACAGAGTGAAATGTTCCTGTAGTTTGGTGTGCCTCTGAGGGGTAGATTATCGTCAAACACCAAATTTTGTCACGTTCTGGGTAAAACCTGAAGTCGTGTCTCTGTCCAGCTGCCTTCCCACTCTCTGCCACTCTGCTCCCAGTTGGCTGGGGCTGATTTATCTCAGGAAACATGAAAGGCTGTGGTGCCATGAATCCATTTGGTATTTATTTGGGAAAATAAATTCCACGTCTGTCAGATGTGCATGGCAAGAGGTGTCAGCTCTGGGGGACGTTTGTGCTGACCTGCTCTAGCAAAAGGGGCTGCAGCTGAAGATACTCATTGTCCCTTTGTCCAGGGATCTGCTTTATTGCCCCAAGCCAAACTTCATGTTTTAACATCCCACTCCCAGTAATGGTATTTTGAGGACCTTCCCATCTGCTGTCTCCAGCAGGGATGACAGAAGTGAAGTTGGCTTCCCATTTCCTAATCATATCAGATGACAAACTGATTCAGAAGAGATGCTTTCAAAAAACACTTTTAAAATGGATCTGTTGCTTCCTTTTTTTTTTTCAGCTGCTCAAAGGACTTGCCATGGGGCAGGTGACACCCCCTTAGCATGCTCAGAGTACTGCAGATTTTAGCTGGAGGGAGAACCAGCAAACCTTTCATCTTGTGAGGAATTTTTTGAATGATGATGAATTCATCCCACCCCACCACCCACCACCAGAGAGTTTTGGGTCTTGCCATTTGTGCAAAATGATTGGAGGGCTTTTCAGAGCTCATTTTTAACACATCTTGCATGGTTTTGGTTTTTCTTCAATTGTGAGTACTGTGTTGCTTCCATGTATGAAGAAAGGAGCAGTTGTTGCCTCGAGGAGATCACCAGGTTGCCCATCCTCAAGGAAAGTGTCCACCAGGTCAAAGATGGGAGGATGGACTTGTGTCTCTGCTCCCAGGACCGTTTCAGCCTCCCATTCTGGGCTTTCCCATGTCCTTTTTGTTCCTCTTCCCCCTCATCACTTGGTGCTCCTGTCCCTCTGCTGGAAGGGGACTCAGGTGTGTGCTGCTGCTTGGAGAGCCCAGGCAGGGGACAGGGATCAGCCACTGGGCTCGGCTATTCACAGTTCCAGGAATTGCTATAAATACCTGCAACGTGTGACAACACGCTAAGTTGAAACAGATTTTATTAATTTCAGCATTAGAAGCGATTTAAATTCAATCATCCATTACAAAAACATGGACCTGCTGAGCAGCTGCCCATCAGGAAGGGCTCTCAGGGCTCTGGGTGCTCCTCTTGCCCACTGTTGCTGCTGCCTTTCCACGGAGGCACAAGAGCTTTGCTCCCCCAAGCCGACACATGGCAGCTTTGGGAGCTCAGAGAGCAGAGTTTCTACCTAATTAAAAGTTTCCAATATGTGTGTTTGGTGTTTGGAGAGTAGCAAACCACTGGCACAGCCGTGCCAGCCCTGGAAAAGAGGAGACTCAGAGGAACAGAAGGGGAAAAATTAATATTTTAGTGCGTGTGTGCAGAACCTGCAGTGCTGCTGTTTGAGGAGTGGGGCTTTGAAGGGATGGGGTTTTGCTCTTGTAACTTTAGTGGGTTTAAAACTTTATTATCATAAACTCATAGAATGTCCTGAGTTAGGAGGGACCCCCAAGGACCATCCAGCCCAACCCTCAGCCCTGCCCAGGACCAGCCCCAAGAGTCACCCCCTGTGCCC
>JAWMRD010000291.1:0-12371 GCA_035584875.1 Syndactyla subalaris | reverse complement strand
TGGCCCCCCCCCCCCCCCCCCCCCCGTTCTGCTGTTACTGTCTCCTTTATTCAAGAGTTCCTCAAAGCCTTCATGGGGAGGGAGGAAGGAAGAGCCTTGTGTGTCCCCTAAATATAGTCATAATAAGTGCTATGGTCTCTCTCAGGAGAGCTTTCATGGGTGAGGAAACACTCTTCTTGTTCCTCTGATTGCCATAAACCACTTGAAACTTAAAGACCAGGTAGATTAGCAAGAATCACAGATTTCCTCCTTCCATAAGACCATTTTAGGGGTTTCTCCTTAACAGGTAGTGAAAGAACTCTTTTTTTCTTCTGTGACCCTTGGAAAGGGGGCTCCTTGTGGTTGCTCTGCCTTTGCCTAAAGCCTTGGTGCTCCTTGCATTCCAGCTGCCATGGCCTCTGCTGTGCCTGCCCAAGAGGAGACTGCCAGGAGCTCCCCAGAGGAGCAGGAGGTGGGTGCTCCATGGGGCATGTAAGGGGTGACAGGTTTGAGGGGCAGCTCAGCCCCCACCAAGGAGAGTTTCCCCTGCTCAGGCTGTGCCCTGCAGCTTTACTGGAGCTGAGGATTCCCAAAAACTCCTCTGTTCCTTGGGCAGCCTTGTGCTGGAGGAGACCTTGAGTGGATGGTCCATCCCAGTAAATGGCCAAGCTCCACGTTTTGTTTCATACCTTGTCTGTTATTTGACCTTATCTGTTGCTTCTTGAAAACACAGCCAAGGTTTTATAGTGTATGCATAAGGAATAAAAATGTTTGGGTTTAGAGCTCAGGTTTTGATGTGATTGTGTTTATCAATTTATAGAATTCGTAGGAAAAGCAGTAAAATGTGGCTGTGAAGTTCACGCACAATAAATGCAACCAAGGAAGAGCATGAATTCTGTCAAAAACAACAAAAATGTATACCATTCTTTTTTTATTTTGTGGTAGATGGAATTGTATCACTCCTAAAATGCAGTTCCAGACTGAAGTAAATGTGCAGCAATTCCTCCCCAAGAGGCAGTTTGGGGGCAGAACTGCGTGGGAAGTTCAGGGCTGTGTTTGAAGCTTCATGGCTGCTTTTCCCTTTGCCCTTTCAGGATGCAGTGAAGGAGGTGGCAAGTCTGACCTTGGCCAGCTCTGCCTGCACCAAGGAGAGCCACCCCTGTGTCAGGTCCGTGTGTGATGCAGCAGAGAAGGGAGTGAGGAGTGTGACAGGAGCCACGGCCAGCTGTGTGCAGCCACTGCTGGCTGCCCTGGAGCCCCACGGTAATGCCCTGGGCAAGGACAGCCTGGCACCCACCTCTGAGGGCCAGCCTGGCTTCTGCCAGCTCTGCAGGGACTCCTGGCATGGGGAAATGCACCTTAACACTGTCACAGTGAGAGGATGAGTCGTGGTTTCTAAGCAATTCTGAAGCCCAAGCAGTGGCGGGGAGGGTTGCTCAGCGCAGGGTTAGGGGTTGACTTGAGTGTTGGCTTTCCTAAAACTGATTTTTGCAAGGTGGAACTCGAGGTGGGATTTCAGAAAGAGGAGTTTTGACACCTTTTATTTGTTGTTCTCTCTGCAGTTGCTGCAGCAAGTGAGTACGCCTCCAAGGGTTTGGATAAACTAGGGGAGAAGCTGCCAATCCTCCAAAAGCCAGTGGAACAGGTAGGAATCCATGGCTGGGCTGCCCCTGACAGGCAGAGGTGCTTGGGTTTTTGGGCTTTCTCACCTTGTGAGTGAAGCAGGCTCTTGTATGGGGAACAAACTACCCCTCAGTGCAAGTTCCTACAGGAGGAAATCCTGAGCTGTCCCTGTGCTGCTGCCTGTCCTCTTGGTGCAGTTCAGAATGTCAATGTGCTACGTGAGCCACTCCCCTCTGTCATTGCTGCTCTTCCCCAGATTATCTCTGGCACAAAGGAGCTGGTGTCCTCCAGGGTGGCTGATGTGAAGGATGCTGTGACCAGCAGGGGCATGGAGGTGGCAGAGGTGACCAAGGAGACTCCTCAGGGCAGTGCGGAGGCTGCCAGGTCTGCGGAGCCCAGCAGTGTGGGCATGGCTGTGGACCCTGCAGTGGGCCAGGCAGGGGTTGGTGGGGCAGAAGCTGTGCTGGAGACAACAGAAGGTGACTCTCTCCCTATTGGAAATGAGGAACTAGGTAAGGACATGGTGGGTGTGACCACTGGTAATGGGAACCATGAGAATGGGGGTGGTCAGTCCCATTCCTCACCCCAGTACTCTGGAATGGGGCTGATGGGAATAAGAGAGTCACAGGATGGCTTGGGTTGGAGGGAACCTTAAAGATCACCCAGTCCCACCCCTTACCATGGGCAGGGACACCTTCCACTAGCCCAGGGTGCTCCAAGCCCCATCCAACCTGCCCTTGGGCACTTGAACACTTCCAGCGAGTGGCAGTGCCATGCTGGAGGGTCCCCAGCTCCCAGTCCAGGATCTCCTGCTGCCTGTCTACCCTGCCACCCTGGCCAGTCAGTGACAGATGCTGCCTCTCCCCTCAGCCCAGCTGGCAGTGTCTGCTGGGGGCTCAGATGCAATGCCCCTGGAGCAGCAGCAGCAGGAGAGGAGGTACCTCGTGAGGCTGGGCTCTCTCTCCGAGGAGCTTCGCCTCTCTGCACACCTGCAGGCCACAGCCAAGGTGAAGCAGGTCTGGCAGGGCATGCAGGAGGCCCTGGGGCAGCTTCACTGCATCCTCGAGCTGGTAGGTACAGCCCAGGCTCCCAAGGAGGGGACCAAAGAGTTGGTCTAGCTGTGGCTTCATTGCTGCGGTGAAGAGATGAGCTGATCTCTGTCTTGACACTCTGATCTCCCCCTGGCACAGATCGAAGTGCTGAAGCAAGGATTTGATCAAAAGCTTCAGGAGGGGCAGGAGAAGCTGCACCAGATGTGGCTGGACTGGAGTCGGAAGTCCCTCAAAGAGAGTGGAGATGAAAGCCCTGCAGAGCCAGAGGTACCTTCCTGGGGAGGGAAGCAAAGGGCTCTGGGCATGCCCTGGACTTCTTTGAAGTGACTCACTCCTGCTCTTGTCCTTCCTGCCTCCTCCCAGGAGATGGAGTCCCTGGCCCTGCTCCTGGCACGCAGGATCACACAGCAGCTGCAAAGGACCTGCTGTAAAATAGTCCTTGCCATGCAGGGCCTTCCCTCCAGCCTGCAGAACAAGGTACAGCAGTCCCTCGGTGCCATCCAGGAGCTTTATGCTGCTTTCTCTGTGGCCAACTCCTTCCAAGAGCTGTCCAGCAGCGTGCTGAGCCAGAGCCAGAGGGAGCTGGCTGTGATCCAGGAGTACATGGAGGAGCTGCTGGATTACCTGAAGAACAACACACCTCTGTCCTGGCTGGTGGGACCCTTCTCCCCCAGGGAGGAGAAACCCTCCCAGGAGGATCCATCCTCGCAGTAAAAAGCAGAGACAGCAGGAGCTGGGCATGTAGAAGCTTCCACCACCCTTGTGGCAAGGATAAAACTATGATTGCTGTTGGTACTAAACCCTCAGCTAATACACCCTGTAAAGAATTGTCTTCCTAAAAGCTGCTTGTATTGGGTTGTAACGGCTCAAAATAAATCTGTTGCATACAAAAGCACTTTGCTGCTACCTGGTGAAGGTGTGCTTGGTGGGACAGAGGGATGGAGACCTGGACAGAGGTGGAGTGTCCTGAGGGTGCAGGTGACAGCTCCTTGCTGTCAGCACTGACCTCTCCTGAGCAGGTGCTTCTGTTGAGCTCAGACCCCTTCCAATGCCCTTTGGAGGAGGGGATAGAGCCCAGTGTGTTCAGCCAGATGGTGATTTAGCTGAGGCTGAGGGACCAGGGGCCTGTGGAACTCCCAAAAGAAAAGCTCTAACTTCTTGGTTCTCCTCCCTCTGCCCTCAAGGAGAGAAGTGGAATCTGCTGCCATGTGAGTGCTGCTTCTTCTGGACTTTAGTTAAAGATAAATGAAGTTATGTCACAGTGGGCAGAAATGGGGATTAGGCAGAGGGGTTTCTTGGGGAGAGCAAACTGGGAGGGGTGGAAGGAGGGCTTTCCTTGGGAGAGCAAACTGGGAGGGGTGCAAGGAGGGCTTTCTTGGGGAGAGCAAACTCGGAGAGGTGTAACTTCCTCCTCTCTTACCCAGGAGTGACCACTGTTCCAAGGCACTCCTCATGCTGCACTTACCCAGTGCAAGGGCTGTGCTGAGGCAGGACTGGGTGCTCTCTGGGCTTTGGCATCACTTATTCCTTGATGCAACACGAGCCCCTGATGTGGTAAAGACTTGGATCCTGATTCCCTGAGCTCAGCAGGTCTGCTATCAGACGACTGCCTTCCTCATGTAGCAAGGAGTTTGTGTTGAAAGCAAAATAACAAGGTAATTCAAGTTGTCAGGCCAGGGCATTGTTGAGGACTGAGAGAAATTGCAGAGACCGCCTCTCCCCTGTGTGCTCTGCTTGCTGCAGAGTGATTTCTGTCTGGGAAAGGGCTTGGGGCAGATTCTGGTTCCTGTAAGTGCTGCTGGCCTTGGAGGGGGGAAGTGGAGACACTGGAGCCTGTCCTGCTGCTTGGTGGATGGGAAGTGAACTGGGTCTTGTCTTCTCAACAGCAAACTCGTGCATTGCCACCTAAGGATGATTGGACCCAGCTTTGCAACTTGCCTGGCTGGAAGTGAATTTTCAGGAATAGCTAAGCATTCCTGCCCCTGCTATTGATGTCTCAGTGGAGCACAACTGATCTATACTAACCTAGTGCTTAGCCCAGCAAACTGTGCTGCTTCTGCTCTTGGATCACTGGGGCATGTTCTTGTTTGCTCATTAAATCCATTTCCTACAGACACTCCTGGCTGCTTGTACCTTGAGGGGCCACAGCTCTGGGACCCTCTGTAGCTGGGAATTTCAGTGCTGGGTGTGGCTGGAATGGCCCTGGGAGCTGCTGAGGGACAGTCCAGCATCTGTAGGGATTTTGCAGGCCATGGAGATGGCAGAAGAACACCCACACCAGGCTGGAATGTCCTCACAGCAGCTCTTAAAGCTCTGCCTGAGGAGAGGGGGCTGAGGGGGAGCCTCTGTTTTCCCTTTTGCTTTATCTCCCAAGATTGAGGGATCATGGAGTGATGCTGCACAAAACAAGAAAGGGAAACTCTCAGGATGGTCACAGATGGGAAGAGTTTGGCTTTTCTTCTTGTTTGATCCCCTGCTCTCCTCCATGCTGCAGGGGGATAGAAGTGGGAAGAAGCTGGGAATGCTGACTGGACTTCAAGATGGAAACTCCTCTGAGCTCTGGCGAAGTATCCAGATTGTTCTTCATTTTCTCCAAGCTTGTTTGTCTGGTTCTGTGCTTATTTTTGCCTACTTTTGGATAGAAATACATGTTGGTAATGTGACAACCCTAAGCAAACACCTTGGCAGGGAAGACATGCCTCGAGGTGACTCTCCTGGTTCTCAGTAGCCCATGGGAATGCTGCAGAGTTCCTTGATGCTGATAATTACAGCCCAAGGGATTGTATCTTGCCCTCCCCTGCTGCTGTCCCTCCCTGGGACCATTCCATGGCCCCAGGTGACAGCTCAGTGAGGGGCTGAGTTGAATTTGAAATGCAATCACAGGAGCACTTGCTTCTTGTTTCGCTTTTGGTGGGCTCCACCATCTCCCTCTGCCAGTTTGATTAATGTTTGAATTATTTAATTCTCATCTTGTGCCTTTCTCTGTGCAGTCCCTGCTGGTTTCTGCTCAGGTGCCTGAGCTGTGGGTCTGGGAATGTGCTGGTGGTGGCTGAAGGCTCCCGTGGGCATCATCCCAACTTCTCCCGAGCTGAGCTAGGAGGGATTGACCAACATGGTACTGTGGTCCCACCTGGCAGGGGGAGCTACATCAGGAGCATTTCCCAAACAGCTCTGTCACCAAGGCAGGACATTGGGAAGCTGAAGGTCTCAGCAAGGGGCTGAAAGGTAAAAACTCTCTATTTGCTTGCAAGAAGCTTGATTTCCCCTTGTTCTGTGTTTCTTGTCGTGCTTGGAGATTGCCATCCCTTCCACAGAAGCTTGATGGAAAATACACCGTGTTTAAGAAGTTTGGGACCTCCCTGAAGGGTTGCTTGGCCAGTTCCAATTTCTCTATTACCCTTGGCTGAAGAACTTCCAGACCTTCAGAGCCTCTTGGAATTACTTCCATGGGAATAGGGCGAAGTTGCTGCCCCCAGTGCTGGAGGGGGTGGGAGCAAAGCTGGCCTGTGGGACCTGCTCTGCTGGGTGTTCCTCCTGGGTCTGGCTGAAGTGGGCAGGCAGGAGCTCTGTTTTGCTGGTTGGCACTGGGCTCTGGGTTTTCCTACCTTAACCCTCCCCATCTTCTCCCTTTCCTCCTGCCTCCCTTCTCCTTGCACTGGAGGAGGAAGGCAAGTGTTTCAGAGCAGGGGGGAGAAACCTGGAGGGATTTCCCCGTGCTCTGAGCTGGACTGTGCCAATCTGAGATGATCAGGTGAGACCAGTGCAGGTTTAGGGAGCCCTTCAGGATCCATTTGTGTTCTGGGTGAGGACACATGGTACTGAAAGCACTTCCTTTTGCAGTGCCCTCCCTGTTGAAGCACCCCAAGGCTTTTCCAGCTGAACTACTTGCTGCTGTCAGCACTCAACTCTTCCCTCACCCAGAAGCTCCTGCCAGGACTTTGAGCTGGACTTCGAGTGGATGCTGAGGGAGGGAAGGGGCTCAATAAATCTCCTTCCATTTGCCTCACAAACCAAGCATGAACTCGTGACAATTCCAAGCCGGTTCTGTAGGGCTTGTTAAAGCCCCTGATGCCTCCAGGGCTGGCAGGACCTGACCTGATCGATAGCCCAGCTTGCCCTTTGCCTGCAGCAAACAAGGCTTGGCACCTCCCGCCCATCCAGAGCTCTGCCAGCAAAGCATCACCCCGTGGAGGAGCTTCTGGACACTGGAGTCTGTCCCTGGGGGAAGGAAAATCCATTGGCAGGAGCACTTCATTTGCACTATTGACTTCCCACTCTGACTCTTATGTTTACTGAGAGCCAGCAATGGCTTGAGCTCCCCCAGCAGTGGATTTGGAGGGTAATTAACCTGCGGGATGCTGACACGGGTGGATTCTGTGCCCTCTTCGGCACAGAATTCTTCTTGAATGCCTGTTTTTGTTGAGCTTGTTTCAGAAACTGCAGGAGGCAGGAACAGGCATCTCCTAGGAGCTGTTAAAGGTGGTTCTCTGGGAAAGCAAAGTGAGGGCAAGAAACAGCTGGGGAGGAGGAGTTTGAGGATAAATCCAGAGAGAGGAGGAACAGCAAAGTGTGGGAGGGCTGGATAAGGAGACCCCAGGAGAGCTGGAGACAACAGAGGTGGGGGGCTGGATGGGAAAATAGTGGATTGGGATTAAAGGTGAGCATTCCGTGGATGTGTGGGAGGAGGGATGCACTGAGTATCTGGAGGGCTGGTGCAGAGAAGCAGGGGGGCTGTACAGGGAGCCTCACCTGGGGCAGGACTTGGGCAAGGGGGGGGAGACTGGAAAGGAGAGGAACCAGAGGCTCCTTTTCTTCTGAGGGCACTGTGTGTGTACCTGATCAAGGTGTCTCAGGGCGGGGTAAGATGTTACCTCTGCCCTTTGGCAAGTAAATGTGGGAGAAAATTATAGTCCTTTGTAAGAGGAACCCCACACTAGGTACACTGCATGGACCATCCTGCAGGGTGGTGTCACCCCATGCTTTGGTTCTGCACGAAGTGCCAAGGAGGAGAGAAAGACACCTGGAGCTCTCCCATGTGAGGAAACACCAACTGCCTGAATCCTTTGCCTAAGGGAGAAATCAAACAGTTCAGTTTTGGGTGTGCTGTCCTCCCTAAAACACCACTTGGGCTGGAGTGGGCTGATTTTTGGAGGAACATCTGGCTGGCAGTGCCCAGGCCCCTCTCACCTGGGCATCCCTGTGCTCCATCCCTCCCCTCCTGCTCCATCTCTCCCGTGGGGTGGCTCTTGCAGCTGGAAGCTGAAGGTCACTTGAAATGCCATCTCCATTTAGCTGCCTCGATCGGGTAATTACAGCGGAAAATACAAGATTTGCTAAACAAATTACAGGATGAATGCAGAGTTTACCTTGGAAGAGACTGATGGGAAACACCTGCCATTCTGGGGATGCAGAAAAGCAAGTAGAAGGTTTGAAAGTGTTTTTGCTCGTGATGTGTGTGGCTGTGTCCCCTCCTGCTGCTCCCCAGGACAGGGGACGTGCCACACAGGCTGTGTGATGCTCTGGGTCCTCTCCTCCTCCTGGTGAGGCTGAACCAGGGCACAGAGGAGGGGAAAGGAGCCTCAGCTGCAGACAGCACGAAGGGCTTTGGGCTGTAGGCATGGTTTGGCCACTGGGGAAGGGGTTGGAAAGCAGGAAAGGATCAGATTTGAGGTGTCCTGAGCTATTTGCACTGTGATAGGATGAGGGGAATGGCTCTAAATTGGAAGAGCAGAGGTATAGATTGGATATTGGGAAGGAATTGTTCCCTGGGAGGGTGGGCAGGCCCTAGCACAGGGTGCCCAGAGAAACTGTGGCTGCCCCTGGATCCCTGGAAATGTCCAAGGCCAGGTTGGATGGGTCTTGGAGCACCCTGGGCTGGTGGGAGGTGTCCCTGCCCATGGCAGGGGTGGGATGGGATGACCTGGATGGTGTGGACTGCACATCACAGGCCATTCTGTGATTCTGTCTTGGAAAGGACCTTACAGAGCATCTCATTCCCCCCTCCTGCTGCTGCCCTTTCCCTAAGGAAGGGGCTGTGAGCCAAGTTATTCCCAGCTCCCTGTGGGCACACTCTGGGATTTCCCTCTTCCTGCAGGCCCAGGAACATTGGCCAGGGCTGCAAGTCCTGCTGCAGAGCCTTAGAGATCTGTAAGCCCCATTAGAGCTCAGTGCCAGCCCCAGCCCTGCCAGGAAGGAGCAGGGCTGGCCCTTGGGCAGAACACACAGCTTTGTCACCCGCAGCTCCAGGGCACCCTGCAGGGTGAAGGGGCTGATTGGTTTGGGGGGTTTTTAATTTTATTTCATTTTGACATTTTAAAATCCATCTTTCTTTCCTGCCTGCACATCACCAGTGCCACAGCAAACCTGGGTTTGTACACAGCTGGATGAACACCTGGCTGATCTTGTCCTGGGGGGTTGGCAGGGATCTGGAGGATGTGTGGGGAACAACCACCACCTTCAGCTCAGGCATGGGTGGTCAGAACCAAGAGTTTGAGCCCAGCCTGGAATCCAGTAAAGATGGATTTGGAGGGAGAGGGCAGGACCCAGCAGGTGACCAGCAGGTGACTGTCACCCTCGTGCCCCTTGTGTGGTAGCAGGGGAAGCCTTGCAGGACCCAGGGATGGCCTCCCAGCCCTCATCCTGAGCCTCCTCCTCCATCTGCCCCCTTTCTGCTGAGCTGGTCTTGTCCTTCCAGGAGATGTGCTGGTGGCTTTGTAGGGTGGGCAGGGGCCGTGATGGTCCTGTGAGGGGAGGAGGGACACGCTCCTCAAGGTGAACAGGGTTTCTTCCTTCATCTGGAGACCCAGAATACATTCAATTTACCTAATAATTATATTAGCCCTATATATTTAATGTGTTCTTTTCAAATTGGGCCTATACATTTTTACTGAAGAGATATGTGAACATGCATTTGATGTTCTTAATTTTTTAAACAAAATTTTCTCAGATCTATTTGCTGCTTTCCTATCATAATCCCATCCTGACTTAATATAAAAATCCTTCTTGTCTTTCCAGGATTAAGGTGGATGCTCAAAGATCAGTTTCCTAGTGTGACTGGCATGGTTTCCTGCTCAGGAAAAACAGAGACACCCCAATTTGTTCTGTCCTGGCCTGTGGGTTTATTCTGGAAAAGGGTGTGGGGCAGGTCCAGGGGAGCCTTGGCTTGTCTGCTTTACCAGAGACACACACAGAGTGCAGGACCTTCTGCCACCACCTCCCTGGAACCATTTTTGGGGAGGGAGGAGATAGCTGAGCAGGGAAATGAGACCCCTGGGTTTGGGAGTGACTGCTGGCTTTGCTGCAGTTCCTGGGGCATCTCAGGAGGGGCTGAGTGGCCCTGGTTTCATTATTCCTCACCCTAATTAGGGCTCCAGCTCCTCAGGGATCTCAGGAGGGGCTGGGTGGCCCTGGATTCATTATTCCTCACCCTGATTAGGGCTCCAGCTCCTCAGGGATCTCAGGAGGGGCTGGGTGGCCCTGGTTTCATTATTCCTCACCTTAATTAGGGCTTCAGCTCCAGGACCCTGCTGGCAGGTAATGACTGGGAGGAGCTGGGAATGGGGAGCTCCTTACAGCTGGAGGAAAAGGCAAGAGGCAGGGGTGCCATGGGCATTTATTGGCTGGGGATGCCCCTTCCTGGGGGTGCTGGAACCCCCTGGATAAGGGAAACTTAACAGAAGGACCTCCCAGCCCCTCCCTGGGGGCTCCTCTTCCTTGGGAATGGCATCTCTGAGGATCCCTGTAAACATCCCACCCTGCCCCAGCAGCACGGGGATGTGGAGAGCTCCAGCCTTTCCCATAATGTGTCTGGTGATCCCTCAGAGCCCCTTTCCTTGAGAAACTCTTCCAGTGACTTCCATCCCTGGCAGTGTCCAAGGCCAGGCTGGATGGGGATTGGAGCAACCTGGGCTAGTGGAAGGGGTCCCTGCCCATGGGTTGGGCTGAGATGAGCTTTGAGGTCCCTTCCAACCCAGACAATTCCAAGGTTATGTGAATGACCTCCAGGTCAGTATCTCTGTCAGAAAACAATCCTAAGAGTTTAATTGTCCCATCCTGCTTTCTCTGAGCCCTGTGGAGAATGCAGCAGGAAATGCACCTGGGTGAAAGCCCTGCTTCCCTTTGCTCCTTCCCTTTTGCTTGGAGACTGGCTGCTTTGGGAAGTTGCCCTGGTGGAAGCAGGAAGGAGGTTTTCAGGCTGTTTCCCTCTGGGATCAGATCAGAGGCTCCATTTCTGGGTGGGTGCCCACACGGTGGGGCATCTGAGGGGGTGGAAATTCAAGGGTGCCCCAAAGCCTTGTCACCTGATGCAGCCCCTGGGGCCACCGTGCTGGGGAGGAGCCAGCTCTCAACCTCCTGCTTTTAATTAGAGGAGAGCTTGCCAAAGGTCAGTCTGGAGGGTTGCCCTTTGTCATCCCCTTCCCCAAATGGTGGAGCTGGAGGAGGTTCAGTGTTTCCCAGGGGTTACAGAAAACTTCTCTGCCTTCTGGAAAAGCCCCTCTGGGCAGAGGTTTGGGCTCAGCCCTTCAGGTTGTGCTCTGTGCCCATTTCTGCCTCCACAGCATTTGCAGGGGTGGCCTCAGAAGGGACCCAGCTATCTGGATCTTCCTGTGCTGCCCATTCCACCCAGCCAGGACCTTCCCCTTGGGGCCAGGGCACCGCCAGCAGCAGATGGAACACGAGTGTTAACCCTTGGAAGAGTAAGTTCTGCCCCAAAGTACTGATAATAATAATATAATTATCATTATAATCAACAGGATCATAAAGGTTGGAAAAAACCTTTAGGCTCAGGAAGTCAACCCAGCACCACCACCTTGTCCTCAAGTGCCACATCCACATGTTTTTTGATCACTTCCAGGACTGGTGATTCCAATGCTTTACAACCTTTTCCCTGAAATGTTTTTCCTCACATCCAACCTAAACCTCCCCTGGTACAACTTGAGGCTGTTTCCTCCTGTCTTGTCACTTGTTAACTGGGAGAAGAGACCAACTCCCACCTGGTTACAGCCCTCTGTCAGGAAATGATATTTTCCTACATCCCCCCTGCCTCTTAATACATCCAAGCATCCATCCTTTAATTATTTTAAACAAAGCCAATGATTTATTCTCTCTGCCCAGGCTGTAATTGCCGTGTTTCTATCCCAGCTTTCCATGGCCCTTTGCTCCCCTGTGGAAGAGGAGTGTGCCAGCAGTGCCTTGCAGGGTGTGACAAAGGGCTGGGCTCAGAGGAGGAGGATTCCTGGAAGGAGAATGGATTTTTCAAGCTGGAAAATCTGTGCTATGAGTTCATTGGTCACTGTTAGGGTTCACCAGGGGAACAGGGGCTTGAATAGCACTGAGATGGTGCCTTGTGGGTTTGTCATTCGTGCTGTCAGTGCTGGGGTCAGGAGGAGGAGTGGAGCATCCTCCACTCCTGGAGCCCTCGTGGAAGGGGCTGTGTGAGCTGTGCTGGCAGCTCTGCAGCAGGGTTGGTGCCTGGCTGGGCATCCCTGGTGATCCTGGCAATCACAGCATCCTTGAGGCTGGAAAAGGCCTCCAGGATCATCAACTCCAACCTTTGACTGACCACCACCTCACCCACTAAACTGATAGAAGGAATCAATGAAGAACTAACCCTGAGAGGGTTAATTGTAGAGGCTTTTGCTGAAGTAGCAGAGATAGACTGCATGGTTGAAGTCATAATTATTACCTACAGAGAATAGGTTATGGTTGGTCTCAGTA
>JAWMRD010000290.1:0-16330 GCA_035584875.1 Syndactyla subalaris | reverse complement strand
GCAGCTGCTGCCAAGGAGCCACTCTGAATTGATTCAGACATCAAAGCTGATCAGTGTTAAATCACATCCCTTTTTATTCATCACTGGGGGAGCACTGGGGATGATCCTCCATAAGACTTCCCATGGAATTCCAAAAGCAAACCCCTTATATTTTCAAAGGTCGTTGCACATTCATGTTCAATCCCACCTCACTAGAGAATTCCTTTGTTTCCAGTCCATAAAAATGATGTATCCTTTGGGTGAATTGCTGCCCAGGTTGGCTACTTGCCACTTTGAAGAGACATATCCTACCTACTTGCAAAAGTTCTGTTCTTTTCCCAGGCCATCTTTACTATCCCTTATCTAAAAGCTAAAAAATTCTCAGCAAATTAAGCAAAAATGCAAGGTTCTCATTACATTCGAGTTATACATTGGCCTAAAATAATTCTGCATTAGTTCTTCATTGACAATTGTCTGTTTAAGCATTAGTTTATTAAAATCTTAAAACCTTAAAGAACTTCCCCATACTAAGAAATCCAGGCTTCCCTGGGAATGGACATGATTTAGCAGCTTTTTCAATATCCAATATTTTACAGCTCTCCTTCAAAACACTCCCTCAGAAGTGGCACAGAGGGTGTAGAATTGACAGTTTTGGTTCTACCCACACAGTGATAAACTGGATCCAGGAAGGGATGAGGATTGGAGCCCTCCCCACCCTCCCAGGGAAGGATTCCTTCCCAATATCCCCTCTGTCCATGGGAAGCCATTCCCCCAGGTCCTGGAAGGGCATAGTTTGATCATTCCAAAGCTTCTCTTCTCCAGGCTGGACAATCCCAGTTTCCCAGCCTTTCTTCCCCCTGACCATCCTGGTGTCCCTCCCTGTGTCATCCCCATTTCCCCTCCCTCAGTGGGAGAACAGGAAGGAGGGAGGGAATCCCCCTGTGAAGGGGAAAAGGGAATATTGCAAATACAGCCACACACCTGAGGCAAAACACTTGGGATTCCCAACCATGGTTCCGTGTTCCTGCAGCTGGGGGGGAATTAAAAGGAGCACCACACAGAGGGATTCTTGTTTCCTACTTAAAATAAGGAGGAGGGGGAGAGGAGGGGAGGGATGGGAAGGGAGAATCACGTGAGGCAAAGCAGGATAATGAATTGCCTCTCCCAGCTGTGCTCCTGCTTTCCTCTGGAGCACTTTAATGCCAGCCTTGTCCTTCTCCCTGCTCTGCCAGTCAGGATTCATTAGGAATGATGCCTCTGGAATAGATTCCTGCCTCATGTCTATGCTAATGCACTGTCAGGCCCCATTTTTCACCTTTGCTTTACAAGCCCTGCTTCCCAAATTAACCTGGATTGTGACACTTGATTATTCAATTATTTATTAAGGTTTGCCATAAGTGCCTGTGTGCAGGGGGAGGGGGCTGGAGAGGGGAGGGAGGCACATTCCAAGGGGATTGGGTTGGACAGGGCTGGAATCTCATTCCTCAGCTGTCACTTGCTTGCTTTTAATCAGGACAGTCCCAGTTTTCAGGGAATGTGCCCTGAACAAAAGGAAATTGAGGGGATTGTTTCCATCTCTGCACAGGGATGAGGGGCAGTGCTGATGGAGTGAAGGGTTCTGGGTGTTATCCCAGGATTATGCTGGGCTGGATCCCTGAAAAACCTTTCATTCCTTCATTCCTGCACCTGGGTCAGGGCAACCCCCTGGATCAATCCAGGCTTGGGGATGAAGGGATGGAGAACAATCCTGGAGGGATGAAGGGATGGAGAACAATCCTGGAGGGATGAAGGGATGGAGAGCAATCCTGGGGGGATGAATGGATGGAGAACAGTCCTGGATGGAGAGCAATCCTGGAGGGATAAAGGGATGGAGAGCAATCCTGGGGGATGGAGAGCAATCCTGGAGGGATGAAGGGATGGAGAGCAATCCTGGAGGGATGAAGGCATGGAGAACAGTCCTGGGGGGAAGGATTTGGAGGTGCTGGGGGCTGGACATGACCCAGCCAAGAAATCCATCTATGTCCTGGGGTCCCAGCACAGCTGGAGAGAGTCCAGAGGAGAGCATGGAAGTTCTCAGGGGGATGGAGCAGCATTGCTGGGAGGGTTGGGATTGTTCAGCCTGGAGAAGAGAAGGTTTGGGGGGACCTAATTGTGGCCTTGCAGAAAAGAAGGAAAAGGAACATTGTGTGTGGATCCATGCCATCCAATTTAACCCCGAGGTGCAGGTGATGTCTAAAGGAGAATTATTGGGGGTTCCCATCTTTCCTTCAGCTGTGCAGCAGCTCCTTCTCTGTCTGGCTGAGTTGCAGCCTCTGAAATTCCCAGGGGGATTAAACATAGGGAAAAATGTGAGGGAGAAAAGTTCCTGCAAGGAGAAGGTCACCCTTGTGCCTTTACATTGATAATAATCTTAATACTTTCCCCAACTCAGACTCTCCAGGGGGTTTTCCACCTCCCTGATAAGACCCAGCATGATCCAGCTGCATCCCTGCCTCAAATCCATGCTGCTAAGCCCCCTGGCCTTCCTGGATTTCTCCTGGCCTTTGGAGAACTTCCATCTCCTCATTCATTTCCTCCCAAGCAAGAGTGATAAATCATTAGTGCTGTTGTGTATTATGAGCTGGTTTTGGCTCTTCAGCTGCATCCAAGGGAAGAAAGGACATCCAGGAAAGATTTAAGTGAGGAGCTCCAGGGAGAGGCTCTTGTTCCTGACTGAGGACCTGGAAAGCCCAGGAAGTGGTGGGAATGCTGGGAACAGACAGCTGGGATATTGGGAAGTGATTGGAATGTACTGGTGCTCAGGACCAGGCAGGGCCAGGGGGCTGAGTGGTTGGTAAAAACCATTTGGCACCTCTTGGAAGGAGCTGCAGGAGATTCCCTGGCTCTGGAGCAGCTCCCAAGCATGTTTCCAGTGGCATGACTGGACTCTGGGATTAGCACAGACTCTATGGGGTGAAGAACCCTCTCCTGCAAAGAATTCCATGCCCCCTCCCTGAGCCTGGCATGTAGAGGCTTGTTCCTTTTGTATTCCAAAAGTTCTGTGCTCCAAATTCCTGCTGCAGGCCAGGCTTTGAACAGCAGGAGGGATTTTGGATGAGGTCCAAGCTCCTACCCGACCTCCTCCTCTCACAGAAAGAGGCCTTTGGATTTCCTCTGGTGGGTAACTATTCCAGCCTGGAGAATGAGCTCCCAGGAGAACAGAGAGTGCCCCAAAAACTCCTGCAGGACTTTGGGAATCGTTATCCATTGAGCTGCACCCCTGAATTCAGCTGTGATCCCTGTGGTTGGTTGGGTTTCCCTTCCCTTGGAGCTGTGGGATACAATTCCATGCCATTCCAACCCAGAGCTGAGTCTCTGTGAGGTTTACAGGGCTCTGGTGGCTCTGAAAACATTTGAGTGGTAAATCTCATGAAACCAGAACTGTGAAAACTTTGCCCTCTTTTTTTTAGGAAGGACTAAGGAGTGAAGTTCACAGGATTGGGATCCCAGCTGGGCCAAACACCCAGTGACTGGTGGGTGGGTGGTGACTCCAAAACATTGGGAATTGGGCTCAGTGCAGTGGCTGATTTGTCACACCCTGCCTGATGGTGACTCTCAGCTGGCTGAAACATCTAAAAAACAAAGGGAATTTTGCCAGAATATCCAAATTATTGTCCTGAACTGGTGGCCCTTCCAGCAATACACGCAATAAATCTTTATTTCAAAGCCTGCAGCACCTCAGGGGCTGGAGGTGGAATCCACAATCCAATTCCCAGCAGGAAGCAGGCAGAGCCCTTTTTTGGGAAGGGCTGGCAGGGCTGTGGGCTGTGCCTTTCTAACCCTTCTCTTCCCTTTTGCAGTCTGACATGCAGAGCTGGGAGGAGCAGAGCCAGGGGGCCATTTACACCGTGGAATACGCCTGCAGGTACCTGTTCCCACCTGGAGCTCCCACCTGGAGCTCTTGGGGCACAAGCAAAGCAGAAGGCACCTGATGGATCTATCCCTGGAGCATCCAGGGAGGGAGGATGAGCAGGGTGGGGGGTGTGAAGTGTTACCAGGAATTTTGGGGCTCCGAGTGTGTCAGCTCTTCCCAACCTCCCGCAGTAAATCCGCCCACCGGGTGTGAAGATACTAAAATTGAGATTTGCTCTCAACAATCCTCTCTCTCAGGGAGGGAGGCGGGGGGTGACTAAAAACCTTTGGAAATGCCACCCCCCTGTCCCTTCATCCCCCTCTTTCTCCCTCTCCCAGTGCCATCAAGAACATGACTGACAGCACCGTGTACTTCAAGAGCATTGACAGCCTCCTCAAACACACCATAGCCATGAAGGACCAGCTCAACGCTGCCCAGGGCAAAAGGTATCCAGGGAAAAGGCCATTCCAGAGCCTGGAACAAGGCTTTGGGCACAGAAGAACCCAGTTACCTCAGTAGCATCCTGCTTTCCTCCCATTCACTGTTTGCAAAAGGATGAGTGGAAATTAATTCATGTCCTCCTTTGAAAAGGGAGGTTTGGTTGTGTGATATGGGAGGTGATGCCACAGAGATGGTGAGAGGCTGGTTTGGTGCTGGTTTCTCTCATGTCTGTGGCTCTTTTGGGGCAGAATCCCTCAGAAATAAGTGGCAGCAGAAGGATGATGCAGTTCTGTGTTTGCAGTTGAACCACAGCTACTAAAATATCTTGTAACAGATTGTCTGACTTTGGGGTGTTTGCCTCTCCTGAGAACAGTGTTGGCATTGGAGTGTGACTGGGTAGGAGAGATCCCAAATCCCTGACAAAACCACCCCAGCAAACAGCCCCTCTGTCCCTTCAGAGTGACCAGAACATTCCTGGTTCAGGATCCCTCTTTTCCCAGTTCCTCTGGGCCCCCCAGACCATTTTTAGTGATTTTTTGGGGGGCTGTGGGTGCAGAGGGGGCTGTAACACCCCCAGGGGCTGCTGTGTGAAAGGTGTCCTTGTCCCAGCTGATCCCTTGAAAACACCAGGAGAATTTTATTGGGAGAAACCCCTGATTTTTCACGTTTTCTGGCAGCTGCTGCCCTGCTGAACGTGACTCTCTCTTCTTCTTTTTACAGCACTGTTGCCCCACAAGCCAAGAATCCTCCAGCCAGTTCCTGATTTCCTCCAGACTGACCATCCTCTGCTGCCTTTTCTAGCCCAGCTCTGCTCTCCAACCTCAGGAAGGAGTGAGAAAACCACCTGCCCAACCTGTGGAGCTGCACAGGGAGAGGCCTCTGTGTTCCCAGGAAAAAAAGGTGCTGCAGCTGAGTGGGAAAATCCTGCCTTTGGGAGGTGCTTTGGGGAGCATTTGTGTCCCTTTCCACAGCACCTGCACAGGGTACAGGGTGGAGGGAAACAGGGTGGTTGTGTCTGTCCTTTCCAGTTCTTTCTCTACCTCTTGGCCACAGAAACATCTCAGAAAAGAAAAACCAAACTAGGTCTTGCTTTCAGTGTTTTGGAGATGGTTGTGGAGAGACGTAATGTGGGCACACTCCAGCTTTGTTCAGCAGCAATTCTGCAAGGAGAGCTTTTCATGTGTGTGCCAGGGAGTTGCTGAGTTTGGGTTCAATGAGAGTAATAAAAAGAAATAAAAACCAAACACAAAACACCCCCAGTTCTGTTTCAAACCTTCCCCTGTTGCTCCCCTCAGGCTGGGGGGGTCCTGGAGCTCACAGGCTCCACGTGTTTCAAAGGGCACAGAGCAAAACAATGCAGAGCTGGAGGCTTTCAAGTGAGAAAAGGGACTGTCCTGTTCCTTAAAAACCAACAAAAAAAGGGCTTTCTTCATCCCCTGTCAAGCAGTGGGAAGCAGAGCTGTGCTCCCAGCTCTGGGGGTCACTTGAAAGAGGATGTTTAGTGTTAATCTCTCCTGGATCCAACAGTTCTGCTGAAGAGTTTACTGAGGATACAGGGAACAGAGCAGGGAAATTGGTCTCAGGATGAGAAGTGCTTCAGGATAATAGCACAGGGGTCAGAGGGAATCTCTGTGGATCCCTCAAGTGTTTTCCTGCTGGTTGATGCCAAAACAGCATGGAAAAACTGCTCAAAGTCAGAATTTTATCTTTAAGCAGCAAAGGTGTTTATTGGATACATTGGAGAGCTCCCAGAGAAGCTCTGAAGTTCCAGTGGAAAGTTTGGGCGTTTATACAGTTTTCGAGGCGGGTTACAACATTTTACATGCATATTCATTTAGGTCTATATATATAATTATAATATTCATTGTAGGCGGGGTTTGGGCGGAGCCTGGGGTGGAGTTATCCTTTGGGGAGGTTTTTGGTGGTCGTTCCTGTTTCTTCAGCCTCAAAAGGGGGCTGAACTTTTCACCTTTTCTCTACATGTCCAGGCTTGCAAAGAAAACCTCTTTACTCATCATGACTTGGGGCCTCCTTATCTCTGTGGATGTCCACTTTCTATGTTATCTCTCTTGTAACACAATGGGAGGGATTCCTTTGGTCAGCTGATCTTTAGAAACTTGTTTTCCCAGTTTAAAACAGCATATCTCTTAGGGCAAGGTGCTGAGTCTTCTTCTAAGTTAGCTTTTTTAAATCCTTGCCCTGTTTCATGGTGAGTGATGAAGAATTGGGGAAGAACCAAGTGTGCTGCTGCTCTGGGCCTGGCAGGGCTGGCAGTGCCCATGGAAACCTCTTCCTGGACCTCAACCTCAACCAGCTGGTGCACCCAGAGACCCAGAGAGGTTCCTCTGGCACTGAGCAAACCTGGGCACTGGGGCTGCTCCAGCACAGCCCCTTCCCTGCTGAGCAAGGTGGGGCTGGTGGGGGAGCAGCAGGCTCTGTGCCACACCAGACCTGCTCTGTGCCACCCCAAACCCCTTCTTTGCCACCCCAAACCCCTTCTTTGCCACCCCAAACCCACCCTGTGTAGCTTCACTTGCTCCTCCATCACCTTTCTCTGCTCTCAACACCCAGGGCTGGGGAAAGCTTTGCTCAGTTGGTGTAGGGATGAGGATGGAGAAGGCAGAGGAAGGGCAGGAAGGTCCAACCAGCCAGACAAACCGACTGGGATCTTCTGGAGAAGGAAGAAGGGTCAGTCTGCTCATGGACAAGCTCCACTTGCTGCTTCTCACCCCACATTCCACATCCTTTCCTGGGGCTGGAAAACCATGGGAGTCCTGGAGGGGTCTCTGCCGTGCCAGGAGGGGCTGGGGGCTCTGGGCAAGCACTCGAGGGCTTTTGGCTTCGAGCAAAGCTGGTGTTTCCTCAGCAAAAGCAGCAAAAACACGAGGCAGGAGGGTGGAGGGGCAGCTTCACAAGCCACGACCCAGATCAGCTCCAGCTGCAGGTGCCAATCCCAACCCTGGCGGCTCCAGCTCCTCTGGGATGAGACCCCACGAGGAAGGTCCCACTTCCCCCTCTCACACCAGCGTGGAGTCCTTGCTGGAGGCTCCGTGTTTCCGTGGCTTCACATTGCTCATCTCCTGCGTGATGACACTCCAGGCTTTTCCCTGCGCCTGCAGCAGCCCCGACTCCACCGAGAGCGACCTGTGCATGCGGGGCGGGTCGGGGCCGTCCCTGGGCGAGCGCAGCCCGGCGCTGCCCGACGAGCTCAGGTTGCTGCTGCCCGCAGAGCCCCGCTGCGATTTGCGCTCCAGGAAAGCAGGGAAGGAAAATTTCCGCTGGATCTCGGGGCGGGACCGCAGCGCTGCCACATCCTTGCTGAGGTCGCTAGGGGAGGAGGACTCGCCCTGCCGGGCAGAGTCGTTCTCGCAGAGCCTTTGAGAGGCGCCGGGGTGGCCGTGCCGCGACAGCCGCGACGCCTGGACCAGGGTGTGGGTCACGGTGATGAGCAGGACTAGGATCCCGGAGGAGAGGATGCAGGCACCGGGAATTCCAGCCCTCAGCCCCAACCCCAGCGGCATGTAGACGGCCAGAGCTGCAAGGAAAGGCGGGCACAGAGCATCTTGAGGAGGCAGAAGGGCTAAAAGGGATGTTTTTGCACAATCATGCAAGTTGGAAAAGAGCTCCAAGATCGAGTCCAGCCTGTGCCAGACCCCCACCTTGTCCCCCAGCCCAGAGCACTGAGTGCCACGTCCAGGTGTTCCTTGGACACCTCCAGAGGTGAGGACTCCACTACCCTTTCCAGGAAGAAATTCGTCCTGATGTCCACCCTGCCCCTCCCCTGGCCCAGCCTGAGGCCATTCCCTCTCCTCCCATCCCTGTTCCCTGGGAGCAGAGCCCTCCCTGGCTCCTCCCTCCTGTCAGGGACTTGCAGAGAGCCAGAAGGTCCTCCTTGAGCCTCCTTTTCTCCAGGCTGAGCCCCCCCAGCCCACTCAGCCACTCCTCTCATGACTCTCCACCCCCTTCCCCATCTCCGGCCACACTCAGGCCCCTGGTGAGCGCTGGACAACCAGAACAGGAAATTCCCTCTTCAGGAATGAGTTAGCAAATCCATTTGCAAACCAAAGCCAGGGCTGAAGCCGAAACCAGCACAGGCTGCAGGGGCTGTGCTGGGGGGGAATGAGCCCTTGCCTGTGAGGTAGAAGGAGATCCCGCAGCAGAAGAGGCCGATGGCAGCGTGCCGGACCTTCCTGTTGTCCAGGAGGAACCACTCTGCCCTGCAAAACAGGGCACAGAAACACCGGGTAAGCTCCTGGCCCTGGTGTGAGCGCAGGAAAAACGCTGGTGGTCGAGCCCCGCTGAGAAACTGAAGCCCTGGTTTTGCACAGAGAAGAGGTTCAGGGCCAGGTCACCCCCCGAGGATGTGCTGAGCTGGGGGTTCCCCCAAATCACACAGCTCAGAACCCTGTGTTCTTCTTCTTCTTCCCACTCTGGAAGAGATTTGGGGCTCACTTGGAATTTTAAACTTTTCCAGCCTGCCTCCTGTGCTTCCAAAGCTAAGACAAATACCTGGAGGCTTTTTGCAGGTGGTTTGCTCCTGTTCACAACATTGTGGGGAACAAACAAGGAACAAAACCAAGGTGGGTCGAGCCCATCTCCCCCTCCAAGAAGCGACAAGTGCTGGCACTTTGAATTAAGCAAGGCCAGGTTCTCTCTTCACCCTTGGGATTGGATTTCTGTGCTCAGCTCACATTGCAGACCTTTTGTCTGGAAGGGACTCAGTACTTGAATTGTGCTTAAACACATGAAAAGACCAGCTCCTTTCCAGCAGAGCCTTTGTCTCCCCCTTAACACCGACCCCTGCTCCTGCTTCCCACTGCCACATCCCACCACAGCTCTGCTTGGGCACCTTCAGAGCCAGATGGGGCTGCAAAACCTCGGTCCTCACTGGTTTGGGGGGCTGCTGTGACCAGAGGATGCCTCTGCTAATTGGGAGAGAGGGCTGTGGTCGTTAAGAGATGAGTTGAAGGTTGGCAAACTGGTGCCAGGGCTGGAAAACATGGGAGCTCGGAGTGATTGCTGGGAAGCCACAAACAGTCCCTGAAAACCAAGATCCCTCTGGCCACCTCCAAAAAATCCCAGAGAGCTGGTTGGAAACACAGCCTGGCTTGGAAGGACCAGCTGAAAGGGCGGCAGCAGCACGACCATCCTCCTGGCAGGACCACTCGTGTCACTCCACGCAGCAGACAAGGGGGGAATTCAGAAGCCATAAAGTGGATTCAGCAGCCACGGGGTGGATTCAGCAGCCAAGGGGGGAATTCAGCAGCCACGGGGTGAATTCAGCAGCCAAGGGGGGAATTCAGAAGGCATAAGGTGGATTCAGTAGCCAAGGAATGAATTCAGAAGCCAAGGGGGAATTCAGTAGCCAAGAAATTAATTCAGAAGCCATGGGGGGAATTGAACAGCCAAGGGGTGAATTCAGAAGCCAAGGAATGAATTCAGAAGGCATGAGGTGGATTCAGTAGCCAAGAAATTAATTCAGCAGCCGAGGGGGGAATTCAGAAGCCAAGGCATGAATTCAGCAGCCGAGGGGGGAATTCAGTAGCCAAGGCATGAATTCAGCAGCCGAGGGGGGAATTCAGTAGCCAGGGAATGAATTCAGCAGCCGAGGGGGGAATTCAGTAGCCAAGGAATGAATTCAGCAGCCGAGGGGGGAATTCAGCAGCCAAGGAATGAATCCAGCAGCCGAGGATGCCCTGCCCTGCCTCTGTCCCCCAGCCTGGCCCCCTCCTCTCCTCCCGGGCTCGTTGTAGCCCCTGGGCCGTGTCCCGCAGCCGTTTCCAGCGCCTGGAGCCGCTCCCGCTCGGAGCCGGCGGGGGAAGAAGAGCGGCCGCTTTGTTTTATTAATTACCTAAGGCGGGAGGGATTAGCGGGGAGGGGAGAGGACTTTGTTTGGAGCTGGCCCGGAGCAGGGAGCGCTGAGTAATTCAGTGTGACAGGCCCAACGTGGGAAAGGGCTCTGGGACGTGAGCGGGTCCCCTAATGAAACCCAGTGGGGCCGGGCCACGAGGGGATGGGGACTTGACGGTGTCCCACGTCGAGGGGAGAGGGGCTGGATCCCCCCAGCACCTCCTGCCCGTGGGCACCCTGCAAACCAGCATCCCTGGGTCCCAAAACCCTGCCCTTTTCGACCCAAACACGAGTGCAACCCTCGAGCTGCAGCTGGGGAAGATGATGCACGGCCAGACTAAGCGCTCTCCTTGATGTCCCAGGAAAAGGGACACCAACCCCGGGCTCCCAAAGCCTCGTGTCACCTCAGCAAAGCCAAAAGAGGCTTCTTGCTCTGCAGGGGCTCTGAGGCAGAGCACAGAAATCCTCCTTGAAGTCAAAGTGTTTGGGAAGAGCTTTCCTGCTTTGTGCTGTGAGTCCCTGGATGAATCCCTGCCTCGGAGCAGGGGCTGTCCCATGGCTGGAATTCTGCCTCTCTCTACCTGTGACCTTCCATCTGGCTGCCTGGTCACTGCTGCTCCCGTCTGGCTCTTGGGATTTTCAAAGCTGAACCTCACAGCTCCCAAACCGAGCGTTTCCAGCCCAAATCCAGACGGAATTTACAGCCCATGGGGAATTTTCCGCTGCTCCTTTTCCAGCAGCTCCCGGAGGGAGCAAAGTTTGTCGCGGGACTTTTTGTGTTTTGGTGAAATCTTTTGCTCTCCTTTGTTAATGAAGCGCCAGCTCCGCCTGGAAGGTGCTGAGGAGGCGCTGCTGGAGTTCCTCCAGCCTGGTGCTCCGTGCAGAGCTGGAGGCACTGATGGCATTCTCTAATTAGGGACAAAAGTCGCTGTGGAAACACTGTCATTTCTTTTAAATGAGTTTTGACTTAAGTCAGAGTGGTCCCCAGATGGTCCTATGGGCAGGAGCCACACTGAGGGACCTCCACATAGTCTAACTTCCACCAAGAGGCTTTTAAATCTGATTATTCACGTGTTGGGTTTTAATTTTAACCCAAGAGTGGGGCTGGGCTGGGGCAGCACAGGCCAAGGAGCCACCAGCCCGACCCGGGTCAAAGGCAAGAGAGAGGAATTGCTCTGGAAATAGTTTTGCAAGTGTAAATGTGCTGGTAATGATTAAGTCAACACAAGTCTGTGGTTAATGGTCCCAGGCCTGGGATCATTTTGGTGCCGTGAGTGCCCTGTGTAGTCACACCAGCAGTGACCTACAGAGCCCAGGGACAAATTTTGGGTGCTCCTGGGCATCACAGCCAGGCCTGGCACATCTTCCCTTGCAGGCTGTGACCCTGTGAGCACATGCCCTGGGTTTGCAGAGGGGTGTTATCAGGGAAATTACATCACCTTTATCACTGCAGTCAGGTATAAATCGACACAATTGCTAAGCACAGCAACAGCCCAAATTAAAGGGCACATTTATAGCCCTGGTGTTAATGGCCAGAGACAACCCTGTGTTCCTGGCAAGGACTGCCTGGGGGAATTTGGGATATCCCAGCGCCAGCAGCACTGTTTGCTCCTCACAATCCCATTTTGCAGAGCAGTGATTTGGGGAGCCCCCAGAAAAGGCCAAATCTTGGGGTGCAGGAGGGGTTTGCAGGGCTGTCCATGAGCTGAAGGCATCGGTGCACTGTGGCAGTCCTGGGGCAGCAGTGCCACCTTGCACCCCTCCTGCCCCCTCCCTCCTCTCCACACCCTGTGTCCATCCAGCTTTTTTCCACTGCCCAACATCCCTCTGAGCATCGCTGTGGCCCCTGAACCTCCCCAGTGCCCCCCAAACCTTCCCATCCTTCCAACTCCCAGTGCCCCGAAAACCCTCCCATTCCCTCGACCCCCAGTGCCCCCCAAATACTCCCATCTTTCCAACCCCCGGTGCCACCCAAACCCTCTCGTTCCTCCATCCCTCCGCGCCCCCCAAACCCTCCCATTCCGCCGACCCCCGGTTCCCCCCAAACCCTCCCGTTCCCCCGCGGCTCTCACCGCTCGTGGCCGTGCTGCCCCCGGCACAGCTCGGTGCTGAAGTAGCCGTGGAGGAGGCAGAGCAGGAGGCAGCTCAGGTTGAGCACCAGGCAGAGCGCGGCCAGCGCGGCCGCCACCGGGGTCATCACGCGGCTCGCCCACCCCGGGATATCCCTGTCCCCCCTCTCCCAGGAGGACAGCTGGAAGATGACGCTGGAGGCGAGCAGGGCCATGGCGGCGGACAAGACCCCGAAAAGCAGCAGCACCGTCAGGGCTCGCTGCCGGTAAGCGGCGGGCATGGCGTGACCGGCACCGGGGGGACACCGGGGGACACCGAGGGACACCGCCCCGGCACACCCGACGGCGGGTGCGCTCCCCAACTCCTCGGTGCTCCCGCTGCTGGATCGCGGGTGGCGGAAGCAGGAAAGGGAACTGCAAAGGGCAGCGGGGTGGGAGAGCCCATGTCCGCCTCCCTGCACGCCGGGGCGGGTCGGTCCTGCCCCCGGGTCGGTCCTGCCCCCGGGCCGGCCCCCTCGCCTTGGGCAGGGACCCACCTGAATCCCCCCGGGCCGGGATCCCCCGAGCCCCCCCGGGCCGGCTCCCCCCAGCACCCACTCCCAGCGGGACCCCCGGAGCCTCCTCGGGGCGGGGATGGAGGGAGCGGGACCGGGGAGGGCGGTCCGAGGAGCCCCGCTGGATGGAGGGACAGACGGACACCGCGCAGAGCATCCCGCCGCTCCCCTCGCTCTCCGCATTCCCAGCCCCGACTTTCCTGCTCCTGGGAAAACCCTGGGATTCGTAACCCCGGCCTGAGTGTGGAGCGAACAAGGGTGAGGGTGGTGGGAAGGGGCCACCGCCGTGCCCTGATCCCGCATCCCCCCAGGAGAGGCACTTTTGGCCTCCACCTGCGGGGGGAGAATCCTCTCCGCGTCCCGAGGGAGCACACGGAACGTTCCCAGTCCCGAAAGGCTGGGAAAGGACCCCCGAGGCTCTTGACTGCCGTCAGCCCCCGGCCCTTGGGGCCCCCACGAGTTTCCCATGTCTTAAAAATATCCTGGGAAGCAGAATTGCCCTCTCCCCCGGGGATCTGCCCTGCCAGCGGGTCCCCCTGGGGATCGCATTAAAGTGGGATTCATTTAGGAAAATTCACTCCGCAGGTCACCTGTTACCTCGGGAAACACCCTGTGGGGAACCGAGGCAGAGCTTCCCTTCTCAAACCCACCCCCTGGCACGGGAATTTCCCCTGCGTATGGGACGAGGGGACCCAAGGGGACATAAGGGGACACGAGGGGACACAAGGGGACATCGGGGTCTGGCCTTTCCGTGCACATCCCGGGCACCCCGCCAGCGCCAGGCCAGGGGACCGGGTGTGACACAGACTGCTCCATCCTGGTGTCATCAGTGCCTGGGCCCGTGCCCGGCCCTGGCTGTGGGATCTGGACGGGGTGACCTTTCCGTCTGGCGGGGATGCAGTGCCAGCCTCCCCGTCCCGCGTGGGTGGTTCCCGCTGGCACCCTCGGCCCCGCCCGGGGACATGCGGGACACGGGCTATTTTGAAAGCCGGTGTGTTGGCCTTGGCAGCGGCTCGGGTTTGGCTCCCGGCTCTCCCTTCCAGCCCCGCTCACATTTTTGGCCTGGGGAAGGGATGGCAGTCCCCGGGACCGTGTCCCAAAAGTGCCCAAAGCAGTGACAGCATCCCTGTTCCCTCCCCGCGCTGGGAGAGCGACAGGGCTCGGCCGTGTCCTACACTTGGGGTGCAGAGCAGGTCTCATCCCGGGGCATCCAGCAGCTCTTGCTCCCCAAACCCCCAGGATTTGGGGGCAGGAAAAGCCTCAAGAGGGAGCTCAAAGCTTTCAAGTCCTTCACGGGGGGCTCCGGGCAGCCCCTTTGCCCAAAGAGGGGGTTTGGCTGCCACGGCTGGAAGCGACTCTTACCTGGCCCAAGCCCCTGGGAAGCCCGAGGTGAAGGAAGGAGGCCGGGGCAGGGATGTCCCACACCCCAGGCAGGCAAAGGGCCACCCTGTGTGTCCCCAAACCCTGGCCCCGGGGCAGGATGGGCAGCTGGATGTCTCACCTCAGACTCCGCAGCTGCCGCTTGGCTGATGCTCTCGCACTTCTGCTCTCCCTCCCATCTCCTCTTCAGGATCAATTAAGATTATGAGCAGGGCTAATTAGCAGCCTGCTAATTGCACTCTATAAATCATGAGCTTTAAAAGCAGCTCTAAGATAGCTGTCATGTCCTTTCCGCCAGGGCAGCCTGAAAGCCTCACCCGGAGAGTCCCCGTCTCCCCAGCCTCTCTTCCCAGTCTCCCGGAACTGGGAGCTGGGATTGGATCCCCAGTATGGCCAGTGTGGAGGGGCATGTTCCTGCTGTGGGACTGGCACGGGAGCTGATTCCCAGCAAATCCCTGATAACCCCCTTCCCACCTCTGCCCGGGCGCTCCACTCACGCGACGGGAGCTTGGGAATTGCATCAGTTCCCCCTGGCTGCTGTAAACACGGGTGTTCCCCGTGGGCTGAGCAGCTCCTCGATGGCCCTTCACATCCCCGGGGGGCTGGAGGGAGCACGACCCCCAGCACGGCACCCACCCCACGGCGTACAGCACCCACCCCACGGCACACAGAACCCACCCCATGGCACCCACCCAGTGGGCACATGGTACCCACCCCATGACACTCAGCACTCACTTGTGGGCACACAGCACCCACCCCATGGCACACCGAACCCACCCCATGGCACCCACCCCACAGCACACAGCACCCACCCCATGCCACCCACACAGGGGCACACAGGACCCACCCCATGACACACAGGACCCACCCCATGGCACATGGCACCCATCCCACAGCACACAGCACCCACCCGGCGGCTGCCCAGCCGATCACGGGCTCGGGGAAGGGGGGGCAAAGCAGGGTGTGGTGGTCACGGCCATCCCTGTGGCTGCACCGTGGCTTTATCCGTGCCAAGGCAGAGCTCACACAACGACAGGACACGAGTGGGGGCACGGGTTGGGCAGTGCCTTCTCCGGGGCTGATTTTGAGACCAGGTTTGGGCCCAGACTGAGAGCCAGGGCACGGCAGCATCCCCCGAGCTCAGGTTCTGCTCTCTTGGGGTACAAACACCTTGCCAGCCTGGTTGCTCCATGCCCTCCGGACTGCCAGCTCCCCTCTCCCCCTCCATGAGCCCCCGGCTGTCCCTGTGTCTGTGTCACCGTGTTACTCAGCAGCATCTGCCTCCCTTGGCTCTGCAAAGTCCCTTCAGGGCTTGGAGTCACGGGATCCACAGCCACCCACATCCTCCGGAGCTCAACGTGCTCCGGTGCACAGCGGGTTTGGTGCCACCACCTCCCCCGGGCTGGCCTTGGGGACAGTGCCCGGAAAACCACAGCGCTGGGTGTCCCGGGTGGTGGGAGGAGGGACAGGGAGGTGTTGGGGTTTGCAGGGAGGGGCGCTGCGCTGGGTTTTGGTGTGGTCCGTGTCCCCTGTGCTTCCTGAGAGCCCCCCCTCGCTGTGGGTCAGCCACAGGGTGGCCTCGCTGGTGGCACAGGGAAGGGCTGGGGGCAGGAGGAGGGGGCAGCCACCCCAGGGCAGTCACTGCACTGATATAATTAATAAATAAAAATAACGGGATGCGTCGGGTGTTTCTCCTCAGAGCTGCAAACCTGTCGGGGGGGGTTCGAGCTATGAGGTTTCTGTCGCTGTGGTTTCACTGAGCCCTTGGTGACACTGGGGACCCCCCAGCCCTGTGGCTAAAGGGGTGGTGGGATGCCCTGAAACCACGATGGGGGGCCCGGGCATCCGGCATGTGCCAAACCCAGAGCCTGGCGCTGAACCTGCGCCCCGGACCCTCCATCTCAGCCCCAGCCTGAACGCCCTGGTGAGGGCACAGCGTCCCCTGGGACCCCCCAAACTTCACTCCATCCCTGCCCCCCACATTCCCACAAACTCACCCATGGTCTCCCCTGCAACCCCCCCCATCCCAGCCCCCCAAAAGCCTCCCAGTGTCACCCCCATCTCAGCCCTGTCCCCCCATTGTCAACCTCACTCTGCAAAATGCAAACTTATTCCTTTCCATGGGCAGTCTGAGTTCATGCCAGTGGTAGCCATGCAGGTCCTGT
>JAWMRD010000289.1:0-16393 GCA_035584875.1 Syndactyla subalaris | reverse complement strand
TGCCCCTGGATCCCTGGGAGTGTCCAAGGCCAGGTTGGAGCACCCTGGGCTGGTGGAAGGTGTCCCTGCCCAGGGCAAGGATGGCACAAGATGATCTTTAAAATCCCTTCCAACCCAAACCATTCCATGACTCCATGAATGCAACACAACCTCAGGGTGGTGGACAACTTGCCAAGGTCCAGCCTCAGGGAGCAGGTTGCTGTCAGTGAGAACCTTGGCAGAGGATCTTTGTGCTGCTAAGTCAGAGGGACAGTCCCAGGAAATGAGAACTGACTTCCCAGGTAGCCAAGGGTCACTGTGTGTCCTTCCCACCCTGCCTGGGAGAAGATTTCCAAGGGGAAGTCACAGGAAGGACAAGGTGCCTTCAGAAGGGCCCACTTGCTGTTCACTTTGCAGCCTTAAACCTCACACCCACCAGGGTGTTTCCCTCCCTCTTTGGCTCAGGATGAGAAACACTCCTATTCAATATTTCTTTCTGTTTTACTTTTTTCCCCTTTTTTCAGGCTTCACTTGAGAGGCCACAGGCAACCAGGAGCCCAAGGAAATTGCAAGTGACTCAAGAGGAGGCAGAACATTTCATCTCAACAACTCAGCTCCTCCCAGCAACATTTTCCATCCTCGGAGCCACGTGGAGCTGGAAATCCCAGCAAATGCTGAAAGGGGTGGAAAGAAAGGAGAAATTTCTTAAGAACTTCTTGCCTGCCTGGCACTGAAACCAGCCCTGGGCCAAGGGCAGGGCAGGGCAGGGTCAGCCAACTCTGGGGCACAGCAGAAGAACCAGCTCGCAGCTGAACTCCCAGGAATACAGGGATGGTTGGGCCTTCCCTGGTTGAGTCCTCCTTGGATTGGATCCTCCATGGATCAAACCCTCTTTGACTGGAAGGTTGAGTCCTTGGATTGAGTCCTCTTTGCTTGCAAGGTTGAGCCTTTGGCTGAGTCCTCCTTGGACTGAGTCCTCTTTGACTGGAAGGCTGAGTATTCCCTGAGTCCTGCTTGGATTGAGTCCTCCTTGGTTGCAAGGTTGAGTCCTCTCTGGATTGGATCTTCCCTGGTTGAGCCATCCTTGACTGAGTCCTCCTTGGTTGCTCAGTTACCCCTTGAGGAATTGTGACCAAAAGGTAGAGCAGAGAGCCAGAAGTCTCCCATTTTTGCAGAAAATCACAGAGAAACAAGTTGTTCCTCTGTTTCTCTACCAGCAAAATGCAGAGCTGAGCTCCCACCACCAACTTAGGAAAAGGGAAAGGGTCTGGAGCCACATGGGGTGGAAAGGAATATTTTCCAACACTGGAGGAGGGTTTGGCTTGCAGACACCTCCACTCTCAGATGGTGGAGGACACATCTTGGCCATGCAAACGGGTCTGAGCTCCCATTATAACCACAGGAGGTCTAGGAAGGGGGTCCTGGAGTGATGCACCTCATCCCAAACACATCCCAGGTACTGTCTCCGTGCCTTTGTACCCCAGGGGGCCCTGGATTCCTGTGTGGGGGCAGCTGAACCAACCCAGGCATCACAGCAGGTCCCCATGAGTTGAGAGGAGACTGGGGTGACAAGGATGGACACATTCCAGGGGCTGGGATGCAACCTTTTCCCAGCTGAGTGATGAGGAGGAGCAGAATCCAAAACGGGTGTGACAGCAGAGTTGCTCTTCTTGGACCGACCCCTCAGTGGTGTTTGCCACCTCTGCAGGGGAATCTGGAAGTGTGGGAGTCTGGAGAACCTCCTTGCCTGGCAGGAATTCCAGAGCCTGAGGCCTTGGCCATTCCCACCTCCGGTAACTTCACTTTTCCACCAGGAGCCCTTGGCAGGCAGGACCAGCACAGCCTGTCCTGGCCACCAGCGTGGGGCCAGGATGTGATCCTGTGACTGGCAGATTCCACCAGGGACACGTCACTGAGCTCCACATCCCCGTTTTCCCTTTTTTCCCTCCCTCCCATTTTTTCCCGATTTAAATAGAACTTGCTGCTTTTCTGCCAATAAAAACTAGTGAAAAATCCGACTGTTCCCTGTAATTTCAGCAAACCTGCCCGGGGTTGGAGGCCTCCCGGCAGGGTCATGACCTGCCTTCTATATGGCCTGGGGCTCTATTTTTAAGCTGGCAGCTGGAACTGGGACATTTCAATTCCTCTCCCAAGAGGACAATTGGGAACAGAAAATCAAACTTTGCTGCTGTCCCAAAGCTCAAAGAAACCCAGACCAAGGTGGGATCCTCAGCTGGGCACAGGGAAAGAGGGAATGGGCTCCAGAGAGCTTGCAAGTCAGTAGGCAGAGGGATTTATGGAATCATGGAATGCATTGGGTTGGGAGGGACATTAAAGCCCACCCAATGCCATCCCTACCATGGTCAGGGACACCTTCCACAGCCCAGGGTGCTCCAAGCCCTGTCCAACCTGGCCTTGGACACTTCCAGGGAACCATCCACACAGGGAAGAATGTCTTCCCAATACCCCAGGTAACCCTGCCAGGACCAAATCACTCCTCAGTCCTCGTGCCCAAAGTTTCCTGCTGGCCCTCTGTGGAGACACCTGTGCCAAAGGAACAGCAGGTCTGGGTCCTGCTGGAACTTCAGCTTGGATCACATGGAAGTGGAAGAGTCACTCACTGGTGAGAGGACTGGGGAGCATAGCAATGGGAATCTACTGCCATATTCCATATTAAGTGGGGAAAGGGAATAGATGTTGGTCCCACAGATCCGTGCTGGAAAGTGGCAAAGGGGCACCTTGGAATGCAGCCTTCCATGCTGTAAACCATACCCTGATCACTGGGCACTGCTGAGCAGAGGAGAACATGGAATCTGGGAATCATTCAGGTTGGAAGAGCCCTCTGAGCTCACAGTCCAACCATTCCCCCAGCACAGTTAAACCCCTCCAGGGGTGAGGACTCCACCACTGCCCTGGGCAGCTGTGCCAGGGCTGATCAACCCTTTCCAGGAAGGAATTTGCCCAATATCCAACCTGAACCTTCTCTGGTGCAACTCGAGGCCATTCCCTCCTGTCCTGTCACTTGTTACTCGGTCCCATCCAGAACAATCTGGAAGGTGGAAGGAAAAAGGGAGGGAACCCCTGTGGTTTTTCCAGCTCCACACAAGCAGGGAATGTTGTCACCAATGTGCTTTGGACTGAAGGCTCCCATCCACAGGGAATTCCCAAGGTACACCGCATCCACCTGGGAGCTGAACCCCCATCCCTGTGTGGAGCAAGGACATTCACACACACATGAACACGTGCCAAGGGAACGAAAACAAACAGCCTTGGAGCCACATTTCTTTCTGCTCTGGGGCCACACCCGCCTTGACTCAGCCTCACTCCACACCTTTGCCCTCTTTCCCTCCAAGGGCTGACACCAAAAGCACTTTCCTCAGCCAACATCTGGAGCTCGGTGGTGCCTCTTTCGCTCTCCCCTCACAACTGGAGGAGCTGACGTGGCCACAGCCGGGACCCGCCTGACTCATCGTGCCCTGAACGTCCCCCTTGGCTGCAGCATCTTGGGCAGAGGTCAGTCCAGGAGGTGGCTTTGCATGCAGCAAACAACAGGCAGTGATGAGGGGTATCCACCAGAACTTCTCCATGTGGCTCTGTCTTCCCTGCTTTGGCACATCCACCAAGCAGAAGAAGCCGTGAGCGAGGAGAAGACACAGAGTGTGGATCAGGGGGAGCGTAAAATGATGGATTGACCGGGATCTGGTTTGTTCTCTCAAATCTTGAACCTTGAACTCCTTGGGAGAAGGAAGAAAAAGTGAAGGAGAGAGGCCTTTTAATCAGTGTAGGAATGAAGCTTGTTGAGGGCTGAAGGGACTTTGCCTTCATAACCCAGTGATCAGTGCCATTGTCAGCGAGTCATCAGCTTATGAGGAATGGCTCTCACTGTGGTTTTCATCTCCTCAGCCACCACCTCCCCAGAGCACAAACCCCCTGAGAGCAGAACCAGCCCACAGACCTTCCAGAGGGGCCCGGTTGGATGTTAACCATGTTTATGAACAGTGGAAGAAGTGATTGGCACTCCTGCTTTTGTCCTTTCTTCTCCTCCTGGAGAGGGTTTGATTCATGAATCACTCTGTTTACTCCGGGAGTTGGACTTGCTCCTTGTGGGTCCCTTCCAGCTCAGGATGTCCCGTGATTTTATGATTCCATAATGAGGAATTCCATAATGAGGGCTGTGACAGAATTCCCTGTGCCATTCCCAGTGCCAGGGCCATGGGATAACTCAGGTACCCACACAGCACTGGCTGGACTCATGGAAGCTCTTGGGAATTCTGTGCTGCAGAGGGAGCTGGAGACAAATGGGGGGCAAGGAGTGAGTTGATCCAAAGGCATTTGCTGGATTTGCTCTATTCCAGGGAAGTGAGATGTTCTTATCCCTGCAAAATTCTCCTAAAACTGCAGCAACGTCTGAGGGCACTTCCAGCAACTCAGGATCAGGGATTAGATGGTTGCCCACCTTGTCCCCCTGCAGAAGGTCAGCAGAACCAAACCCATGGAGCCCCCATAGAGCTCACAGAGCAGCCTCACAACTCAAACCACCTCTGGGCAGGTGCTTTGCTTTGGCCAACCCTGACAGCTGGCTGGTAACCTCTGGTGTGAGGTGGAAACCTCTTAAACCTCTGAAATCACCCCGCTGTGAGCTGCCAGAAAGGCACAGCTCCCTTTCAGTGGCATCCTGCTTCCCAGTGAGGCCAAGGAAGCCCGAGGAATAAGCCACTTCTGTCCCTCTCAGGTGGTTTCTCCAGCTCAAACCTCTTTGGGAGACATGGAAATGAAGAAAGCTCCAGATCTGGCTGCTGGGCCATGATGTGGTCTTGGGATACACAGAGAAATCCAACCTGCAGGGCTGTCTCTGGCACCTCTGTGCAGCTCCAAACATGCAATCCACGGTGAGAAAGAAAACAGAGAAGGCTTTGTTGGGATCTTTGTAGGTCAGTGTGGGACAACCACCAGGAAAGGAGAGGCTTTTCATGTAGGAAGCAAGGATTTTTGCCCTGTGTGTGACAAGATGCACAAACACCACATTTCTCCCTCAGTTTGCCTGCCAAATCCAGGTGTTTGCACTAAGTTTGAAGCAGGAAGACTCTGAAGTAGATAATTAAGAAAGTGCCTAATCTAAACTGCTTGTTCCAGTATTGAAAACTGCCTTTAGGTGTGGAGGACAGAGCTCATTAACTTCAGATTTCCACAGCCCAGACACCTCAGCAGGGCCAGCCCCCTGCACTTTGTGTTTACAGGACATGGACAGAAATAAACAGCTCCAAAAATGGCTCATCTGACCAACTCCAGGTGATAAAACCCAGAATGCAGCACTGGGAGTGGCTGTGGCTGTACTTGGGGTGCAGTTCTTGTCCTGCTGTAGACAATTTAGTCCCCAGCATTGCTCAGGTGCCTCCCAGCATGGCCAAGCTCAAGAGAAGGGTGGGCAGTTCCAAGCAGCTCCTTTGGCAGGGTCTGGCTGCCTGTCTGGGCAATCAGAGGGGAGAAAAGGTCTTGAAACATCTGCAAGAAATGAGGTGTTTTCATTCCTTGCCTCTCTGCCCTGGCTATCCAGAGAAGTGGGCTCAGATGGCCCAGAATAGGGCTCTGCATCCCTTCCCTCTTGGGAATGTGGTGGGACAAGCACAGCTCCGAGTGCCACAGGCACAGGACTCCACCTGAAAGGCAGCTGTGCTCCAAACCCACTCCAGTTGTGTCCATGTGACTCTGTGTCTCCATGGGAAAAGGGAACATTATCAAACAGAGGTGTGGACTCACCATGCAGTTAATTAGAGCAGGTTCAGTCCTCATTTGGGTTTCCCTACAAAAATAAATCAGGGTTGTCTGTATTTAGTCACACAAAGGGTGGGAAAGAGCAGCTTTGCCCAGCTGGAAATGCCAGCCTTGCTTTCTGGGGAGACCTGGACCCAATACCTTGGCATCTGGGACCAGCTGTGCTCAACAAAAGGACAGAAGTGAGTTATATTGGTATTTATGTTACTTTGGGGGGCTGTCACCTGGTACCTGAGCCCTGTGACAGCTCCACCACACCACACCCACTTCCAGCTGCTGTTTTCCTTGGAATTCCAGCCACCACAGGGTGCTGGGTTTCCTTGGAATTCCAGCCACCACAGGGTGCTGCTCTTTCTGCCTCAAGTGTTTAGGATGAGACCCTCGTTGTCACAGCCAGAGTCAGGAGGTCCTGGGGGCCAGAGGAAACCACAGATGAGCTGGGAGAGGTGCAGAAGAGCCAGGCTCCTGCTGGCCAGGGAATTGGTCTGGATTGGTGATAAATGTGGGTGTGTTTCCCCCATGCCCCCAAAACTGAGATTTCTCCAGGCCCAGAGACAAAATTTGTCCCAAGCCCCATAAGTGGTCAAAGCCTGTTTGAGCATGAAGGACATGGAATCATGGAATGGTTTGGGTTGGAAGGAACCTTAAAGATCATCCAGTTCCACCCAGGGACACCTTCCAGTAGCCCAGGTTGCCCCAAGCTGGCCTTGGACACTTCCAGGGATCCAGGAGCAGCCAAAGCTTCTCTGGGAAACTCAGGGCACCACACTCACAGGGAAGAATTCCTTCCCAGTATCCCATTTAACCCTCTGGAGTGGGAAGCCATTCCCCCTTATCCCATCACTCCAGGGCCTTGGAAATAGTCTCTCTCCATCTTTCCTGTCGCTCCTTCAAGTCCTGGAAGACCACAAATAGGTGACCACAAAGCTTCTGTTCTCCAGGCTGAACAATCCCAGCTCTCCCAGCCTTTCCTCCCAGCAGAGCTGCTCCATCCCTCTGACCATCCTGGTGCCTACTCCGGACCTGCTCCAGCAGCTCCATGTCCTTCCTGTGCCGGGAATCCCAGAAAAATCAAAATACTGAAGAGCAGCAGCAAAGCTGATGTTGTGGAGCACCCCTGGTGTAACTGAGGAGTGGAGCCAACTCAGAGACAGAAGCAGAGTTACTACGAGCACAGATACTACAATCACAGTCACTACAATCCCAGTTCCCACAAGCCCAGTTCCCGTTCCTGTTCCAGAGCCAGGCTCTGGCTGCTCCAGTAAAGGCTGCTGGGTGAAGCCTGGCTCTGCTGTGATCCCAGAGCCACTCCTGTGTCGCAGATGATTTCTGGAGAAGCAGTCTGACTGTTCTTCCAGTCCTGCACAGGAGTCACCAGCAAGGAGCTGGATTGGAGGGGATTGTTGGAATGCAAACGTGTTGACAGGGAGGTGGCCCTTTCTCCTGCTGGCTGCTCTCATGTGGTGGCTTGTAATGTTTGACTTGGCTTCCCTGGGCAAGCCCAAATCCCACTGTCCACATCCCTGGAGTCAGAAAGAGAGGAAAAGACTGATTAGATCATTTTGTCTCTTCACCCTTGGCCTACAGAAAGCTGTTCCCTTGTCCCTCTTCCCCCCAGTTTTCTTCTGGATGACTCAAGTCCAAGGGCTTCCACTGCTGCCCTCTGTAAGTCATGGCTCTTCTCCTTGTGCCTGGTTTCCATTACTTGACTTCACTGTGACTCCTCTTTCTAATGCCTTTTCCTTTCTGCAGTGGTTTGTTTCTCTGCTGTAGTCCTGTCCTAAGATTCCTTTTCAGACAGAGCACTCAGATTTCTGGGAGGGGTATCGGGAGAGTTTCCAGTCTGCCCTCTGCTCCCATTTTCTCTCTGCCTGGTAGATGTGGCTCCCTCATCCTCCTAAAGGTGGGAGATGCCAGCTTTCCTTCCAGCACCCTGTGCTTTGCAGCCTTCACTTTGGGAGGGTGAAACCAATGGCCAACCTAAATTTCCATTCAACCTTTGTACATAAATTATTTCCTTTCTCCATGTGTTTTCTGACATATTTCAAGTCTTCCATTGGCTTCTTCCTTGGACTCATTTGAGCTTTCCTTCTAAGTCATCTCTCTTACCATCCTCCTTATGCTCCAAACAGCCTCTCCAGTTCATCCATGTGTTTCTTGCACTGGATTAGCCAAACCTCACTGGATCAAACTTCCACTGGAAGGGAATACTCCTGCTGGTACAACTCAGTGCAACACTAGTCCCTTATATCCAACAACAGGAATTTATTGATCCCTGATCAGCTTGTAATCCAACACCGCTCCCTCCAAAGACTGGAGACCCAGAGCCATCCTCCAGCTGACTTTTATCCAGGCAATGAATCTTGCTCAAATTCAGACCTGAAACGTGATTTCTTTAAGTATCATCTGCTTTCTGCATCGAGGTTTTTACTGCTTTGGCTACAAATGTGGGCCAGGAGAGTCAGAACTGTGGGCTCACAAACTTCCCTGGTTCAATTACAGAAATCACTGTGTGTCAAAATGAGCTGAGCCATCAAGGCCCCCTGGAGGGCTGATATTCCAGGCACAACATCATCATCATCATCATCATCATCATTACCAGCTTGGCTTCCCTCTCTCTCAATGGGTTTTGCCATGAAAATGTTACTATAACTTTGCATTTGGCCTCCTGTGTGGTCCATCCATCACTTAGAAATGGTTCATTTCCCACAAGGAATCTCCTGTGCTTCAAAGAAAAGGCATATCCATAGGGAAAAAGTATTCTACGCTCTAAAATGTTAGGAAATAACCAAGTGTGGGCAGGGAAGAGCTGGAGAGACTCCCATGTAAGATTAGGGGGTTACATGAAGTCACACAGGGCAAAATGTAGATTCATGGAGTGGTTTGGGTGGGAAAGGAGCTTAAAGACCATCCAATTCCAATGCCCTGCCATGGGCAGGGATTCCACTGTCCAGGCCAGGTTGCCCAGACTGGCCTTGGACATTTGCAGGGATGGGCAGGCACAGCCTCTCCAGGCCATGCTGGGAGCTGGCCTGGCAGGGTGAGCTTTAGGTGTTGCTGCTGGTGAAGCCCTGGCAGGACAAATGACCCTGGATTGACTCGTGCAATCCCAAGATGAACACGAAGCAAATATCTTTTTCCTCTCAGCCAGAGCCCTCCCAGGTACCAGAGCTCGCCCTGCACCACCTCCATGACTGGCTTCTCCAGAGCCATCCGTCCTCTCCCACTTCCCAGGCAACATCCCAGCAGCCAGGGGCTCCCAGACCCCATGAACAGCCTCCTTCCTGCATCCCAGTCCCCCTGGTGCAGCCAAAGCCCCAGATCAGGTGCAACCAAAGCCCTAAATTTGATGCAGCAAAATTCCCAAATCTGGTGCAGCCAAAGCCCCAGATCTGGTGCAGCCAAAGCCCCAAATCTGGTGCAACCAAAGTCCCAGATCTGATGCAGCCAAAGCCCCAAATCTGGTGCAACCAAAGTCCCAAATCTGGTGCAGCCAAAGCCCTAAATCTGGTGCAGCAAAATCCCCAGATCTGGTGCAGCCAAAGCCCCAAATCCCGGAGCCAGCCCCGCTCCTCCCCTGTCCCGACCCCGCTCTGCCAAGATGTTTGTGCAGCTCAAGCCCAGCAAATAGTTCCCCTGCCTTCCAGAGGACATCACCAAGTTAAAAACAGATGGAGATGGCTTTTTTTCCCCCCCTTTTTTTTTCCACTAGTGATTCAGAAGGCCAGGAACAGCGTCCTGGCCCTGGCTCTGGCCCAGCGTATCCTGTTGAGTCACGGCTGATGTCTGAGCTCTAATCTTAACACATGTGGATGGGCTTGTTAGGACTTGTCATCCAGCCCTGGCTACCAAAATATCCTCCTGCTTGACCTGCCCCGGGGATTGCACAACCTGAGCTCGTGTGGGCACGCACAGAAGCGTGTGAGTGAGGTTTGGAGAGGGCAAAAGGGCAGCCAGGGGATGCACAAGTGGCTGCAGCTGCAAATCCAGCAGCGCGAGGAGGCAGGAAAACATCATGGCTTGTTTTCCAGCCCCTCGCCTGCCCCCGCTTCGGAAGGAGAAGCGTTAAAAAGAGGCTTTGGAGGTGTCCCCGTTGCCAGTCCCAGGGTTTTTCAGCAGGATTTGGGAGCAGGCTGGTTTCTGCCACTGGGTGATAGTGTGTGCCCACGGCTGGGGCTGGCAGCCAAGCCCAGGAGATGCTGCCAGGGTGTTGAAGTGCTGGACAAGTGGCTCTTAACCTTTAGTGAAGTTACTCGCCAGCTCCCCAGGGGCAGGACAAACCCACACCCTGCAAACCCTCTGACAGCACCTCACACTCCTTTTGGAAGCAAACAATATTCCGTGGATGTTTCCTGCCTCTCCCCCAGCTCAGGACCAGCAGTCCCACATTTCAGCCTGATGCTGTGGGAGATGGACAGATAAGCAGCCGAGCCCGAGAATTAATGGATGGGATGGGATGGGACTGGGACTCGCACTGCAGAATTTCCGTGCTGACCCTCCCCACTCCCGAAGCCCCCAGATGGAGGATTTTGCTTGGCCTGGGTTATAAAGATAAAGCACATTTGCAAACGCAGCTCCAGATCGGAGTTCAAACGGCCCCAGCGTTCAGGAATGTTCTGATTTGTGGCTTTGGTTGGAGTCCACATCAAACTTCACTTCCAAAGCCAGCAGAGATCGCTCTGGCGATAAGAGGACATAGGCTGGTGGGTCCAGGGCTCTCCACGTTGGGGCAGTAGCTGAGGCTCTCCCAGGCAGAGTTTCCCTTTCACATGCAAAGCTCCCCAACACTTTGCACTTGGACATTTTTTCCCGGTGAAGCGCCGGGAGATTTGCCATTGCCTTCAGCGGGGCTTGGATTGCCTCCTAAACGTTTAATCCTCCATATGGGGGAAGTATTTCTCCTACTTTTGTGCAGATGGGGGGAAATGGGAAGGAATCACGTTGGAGCCGCTCGCCCAAGGCCAAAGCACGGGCAAGGCGAGCTCCCACATTTCCTGGGGCTGAGCCCCGTGCTTGGACCCTGTGCCAGGGTTTTCCTGGAGGGCAGGATGCTGGAGGCCACACGTGGGATGGGTGTCCCTATTCCTGCACTCTGCTCCCTGTTTCCCTGCACCCAGGAGGACGAGCTCTGCCTCCTGTGCCTTCTCCCACCACAGCCTGTTATCCAGGGGGCAATGCCATCCTCAGGAATGGCAGCAGCAGAGCCTGGACACAAACCATGCCCCCAGACTCCTCTGGGTAAAGGTTTGAGAAGCCCTTTCCCATTTTTTCCCCAGCTGAAACACAAAGTTGGAGCACACTGGGATTAAATCAGGCCCATCCTGGACTGGAAATAAACATCCAAAGAGCCTTTTCTCCTGGGAAAATGCTATGATGGTGTGTGATTCCAAAATAGCTTTGTGGTGGCCCAGAGTGCTCCCTGTCTTCTAATATCAAAATATATCACACTATATTACCTACTAATATAATAGATAACATAATATAATATAATTTATATTCTAATATTCCATAACCCCTGGAGGTGCCCAATCCCTATTCCACCTGTCAGGAGAGGCTGGAAGAATTCTCAGTATGAACACTGCAAGGACTGAGTGAGGTGGGATGAATCCATGCCTGGGAAAAGGGGTGTGGAGACAACCCAGTCCTTCCCTGCTGTCTTGGAGACAGGGAGAGCCCTGGCAAGGCAATCCCTGGATTCTCATGGCTTCTTTAGACCCATTTGCAGGAGATCATGGGATAATTTGGGGTGGAAGGGACCTTGGAAGATCATCTAGCCCCCTGCAATGAGCAGGGACAAATCCCCAAATCTGTCTAAAATACTGTAAAAAGGAGCCTCTTGGATACCTGGCTGTTGGATCTGGGATACCACAGCTGTATAGGAACAGGGAAGAGGAAGTCCTTGTGGGTCAGGCTTTGCCCTAACTTTGCTCCAGGATATTTAAGGGATCAAAAGCAGCTTGTGCAATTTAACAAGAGCATAATGACTGAGCCCTGGGCCTCTCCTCAGTCCCACAGTAAGGAGGTTTCCCTGGATCCTGGTGGGAGCTGCAGCCACAAACAGGGACCTGAATACACCTGGAAGGGGAGATAAGCACAGAAGGACCAGGGGGAGTGATGGACAGCTGATAAATCCTTCCATTTTCCATGCCTCAGTTTCCCAAACTGTGACCAGGGAATGATGAAATCATCTGGAGACAGTTTGGAGACACAGAGATGCAAAAAAAAAATAGGTGTTGCTTGTTGCTAATTTAAGCCCAGGAGTTGTTCTGCCCTGGAGCAGGACAAAGGGTGAGGCCCCGGGCCAGGAAAACCCTTCCAACACTGCTGGAAGCCCTGCAAAGCAATGGGAATGAGGGTGCCCAGGGGGAATGAACAGGCTCCTGAAGTCCAACAGGAGGAAAAGGGAGAGAGGCAGAGGGCCAGGAGGGCAGGGAGAGGGGTGAGGAAACCAGGAAAGCACCCAGAGCTGCCCAGGGATGGGAGAGCTGAGAGGGGGAGCAAATAGAGGAGAACATCAGTGGGGGGGTCGGGCTCTGCTCCCAGGGACAGGGACAGGGGAGAGGGAACAGCCTCAGGATGGGCCAGGGGAGCTTCAAATGGGATATTGGGAAAATTCCTTCATGGAAAGGCTTGTAAAGTCTTGGCACAGCTGCCCAGGGCAGGGGGGGAGTCCCCATCTCTGGGGGGATTTCAGAGCCTGTGGATGTGGCACTTGGGGACATGGGTCAGTGGTGGCCTTGGAAGTGCTGGGGAATGGTGGGACTGGGTGGGCTCAGAGGGCTTTCCAGCCACCCCTGCCATGGGCAGGGACACCTCCCACCAGCCCAGGGTGCTCCAACCTGGCCTTGGACACTCCCAGGGATCCAGGGGCAGCCACAGCTTCTGTGCCCTGGGAATTCCACCCCAGTCCATCCCCACCCTCACAGGAACTTTCCCCCAATATCTCATCCAAACCCGCCCTCTTTCCAGAGTCATTCCTGACATGTGGTTTTAAGGCTTCCAAATGATACAGCTCCATAATTAATATACACGAGATTAACATTTATTAATATAAAACACAACATTAATATAAAATCGTAATTAATATAGGATATTTATCAATGTAAAACAATTACTATAGATTTACAATATTAATATAGCATGTAAAACATCAATAATTAACATAAAATTTAATGATAAAATCATTTAATTAAGTGTACCATCTTTCAGTCTCTTGGCACTCTTTTTTCACTTTTCTTTTAACCTGCTCAAAAACTCCTCTGGGAAACCTTTGGTGCTGAATTATCGACTTTAAACAGTTTCCTTAAAAGTTTGTTTTGCTTGAAATTGTCCAGATTTTTTACAGTGGCAGAAATTGAAGCCTGAACCCAATTCCTGTAGGAGCTGACCCAGAGCACGACGCTGGGCTGGATATTCTGCTGGAAAGAAGAAAACACCAAGTGGCATTAAAAATGTGTCTCTGAGTTACCAGACTGAGGGCAGTGAGGGAAGAATATTTCAGGAATGGGGATAAAAGTGAAGTGCAGGGAATTTTTCTGAACCTTTTAATGAAAAAGGGACAAAATCAGGGTAACCAAGGGACAAAATGAGGCTGAACCAGGCCTGGGGAGCAGAGCAGTAGCTCACAGTCCAGTTCAGACATCCTCCCTTTAAATTCCCCTTTTCCAAGGAATTGGAGCGATTTAAACCAGAAGATCAAAATGGATTGGGATCTTCCAGCCTTAACTTTGAAGGTGGTTCAGCTTTGAGCAGGAAAAAGGGGCTGGGACACCCCAGAGGGGATTCCCAACCCTGATTGTTCTCAGATTTCCAGGTGACAGATGATGCAGCTCTGAAAACTCTCCATGTTATAACATGTGTGTGCCAGGAGAGGGGACACTTGGGGCTGGAGGGGACACTTTGGGCTGGAGGAGAGGACTCTTTCCTGGCCAAATGGTCGTGATCCCTGGTATGAAACCTCCTGGGTGGAGATCAGGAGCTCAAAACACACCAAGACATGGAGTAACTCACAAGGTGAAACAGTAGCACCATCAAAGCATATTTAGAAAACTGTTGAGGAAATCTGGCCACCATCACTTTATATTCCTTTATATTCCTTAATATTCCTTTATATTCCTTAATATTCCTTTATATTCCTTTATATTCCTTTGTATTCTTTTCTATTTCTTTATATTCCTTTATATTCCTTTTTATTCATTTCTATTCCTTTCTATTCCTTTCTATTCCTTTCTATTTCTTTCTATTAATTTCTATTCCTTTCTATTCCTCTCTATTCCTTTCTAATCACTAATTTCTCACTCCATGATTCCTGTGGGTCCCTTCCAGGCCAGGCTATTCCCTGGCTCCTGCCATGTCACTGTGAACTCCCAGGTCTCTCTCAGGCCCTTCCCATTCATCCCGCTTGGTCCTGAGAGCCCCAAGTGATGCTGTTCTTACCCAACGTTCTCTGCTGCTTTTGTTCCAGGTCTGAGAGGAGGAGGGAGGGATATGGACACTGCTGGCAGGAAAAGAATTAGAAACTCTACATTTTTATTGAACCCCCTACGTTTTGATTTAAAAAAATTGAAAATAATCTCACCTGCTGAGTGATTCCTGGGGCCAAGTATTACGATCCAGGAGCCATCAGTGATCCCACTGCCAGGAAAACATCCAGACTACTCCCAGGTCTTCACATGAGGCAGGAATGAAGCACCATTTGCTGGGAATTGCAATGATCCAGCCAAGGAATTTCAATTGAAATCCCATTGAAAAGCCCAGAGAAGCTGTGGCTGCCCCTGGAGCCCTGGAAGTGTCCAAGGCCAGGTTGGAGCTCCCCGGGCTGGTGGAAGGTGTCCCTGCCCATGGCAGGGGGTGGCACTGGGTGGGTTTTAAGGTCCCTTCCCACCCAAACTATTCCATGATTCTCAACCACTCCACCTTTCCAGGGCCAGGTCTCCTTGTCTGAACAAAAAGTGATCGATTATTCAGGAAACAATGAGTTTTGTTTTGAACTGGGAGCTCCTGCCCTGCAAGAGACTCTGTTCTGGTGAAGTCTCAACTTTTGCTCCCTCCATGTGTGAGACTACCCAGAAATATGCTCCACGTGCAAATATTTAACTTTTTCATGGAAAAAAAGAGAGGAAATATGTTGGCTTGGAGCTGCTTTGGAGGAAAACAGCGTGTTTTGACATTTCTGAATCAGCCAGTTTTGTTTTGCTTCATTGAACCAAACTGAAAGTTTGCACTTCAGCTTAATCCAGGCTGAGCCGAGTTCTGCAAAACAGGCTCTTGGATGACTTTTCCGGAGAAGTCAAGGGACAGACAGAGGGCAAAAAAGCCCCAAACCACATCCAACCTCCAACAAAACAAATTCTGGAGGTGGGGCTTGCTCAGCTCACTCACAAGGCAGGGAAAGGGTGGCAGGGAAAGGCTGATAAGACACACTTATTCCTGTTCCACTGTCCATGGAGTGGGAAAGAAATGAAATTCATTCCAGCTGAGTCATGGAATCACAGGGTGGTTTGGGCTGGAAGGGACCTTAGAGCTCATCCCATGGGCAGGGACACCTTCCACTAACCCAGGGTGCTCCAACCTGGCCTTGGACACTTCCAGGGATGGGGGAGCCAGAGCTTTAATGGGCCAGTTAGTGGGGCCTTCAACACAGTGTTTTCCCTTGGATCAATGTTACATCTTCCTTTTCCCAGCGCTAATTCCTGTGGGATGCAGATATTTTATAGATATTTTTATTTTATAGTTATTTTTCTGTTCTCAGTGTAGGTTCCTGTGTTACCAGAGCACAGCTGGCCACAAAAACATCCATTCCCCAAGGTATTTCTGTCCTCGGATTTTAGAAGGGGTGCTGACATCCTCAGAGTCCCAAACATTCCCTAGGAGGCAGCAGGAAGGGAGGGGTCTTTCTACAGGATCCCAGGGCTATTCCAAGGCACTCCCCCTGCCCTCAGGTGGGATTTTAGTGCTCCAAATACACACAGAGACACGAGATGGTTATCTGGGAGGAACGAGCCCAAAAGAAAGGAGGAAACCCGGAGTGGAACTGTCAGGAAACGTTTCTCAATGGCCACACAACCTGTGAGGCTGCAGAGGAGCCTCGGGGGGCCACGAGGGATGTTCCACTCATGACTCATGTTTTGTTCAACTGGACAAAGTCAACAATGACCAGGAGGGGAGGGGGGGGAGGCTGGGCACAGGAGTGCTGTTCATGGATTTAGGAAGGTCTTGGCAGCAGATGGACCATCCATCCTGCCACTTTGATCCTGTGTCGGCAGCCAGGGCGAGTTCAGGACCCTCAGCACCCCCTAATCCAAGGGAAAGGTGTAAATCCTGGACACTGGGAATGGCTCTGCTTTCACTTGTGCACCTGAGGATTGCAGGGACACAGGACACACCTCACTCCGAAGGTTGGGTGGATAAAGGGCAATCTACTTTATATTTAAGTTATTTTAATTGTTTGCCTCCAATAGAAAGCATGAAATGCAAATTAACTTGTGTGCTGGGCACTTGTGAGGACACTTCTCAAGGGCTCTGTCCAGGTCTGGGTCTCCATTTGGGAAGGACATGGAGGGGCTGGAGTGAGTCCAGGGAAGGGAACGGAGCTGGGAAGGGGCTGGAGCAGCAGGAGGGGCTGAGGGTGCTGGGGGGGGCT
>JAWMRD010000288.1:0-16435 GCA_035584875.1 Syndactyla subalaris | reverse complement strand
GGCACCCTGAGCCTCACCTGGGCACCCTCAGCATCACCTGGGTACCCTGAGCCTTACCTGGGCATCCTCAGCATCACCTGGGCACCCTGAGGCTCACCTGGGCACCCTCAGCATCACCTGGGCACCCTGAACCTCAGCTGGGCACCCTCAGCCTCACCTGGGCACCCTGAGCATCACCTGGGCACCCTCAGCCTCACCTGGGCACCCTGAGCCTCACCTGGGCACCCTGAGCATCACCTGGGCACCCTCAGCATGACCTGGGCACCCTGAGCCTCACCTAGGCACCCTCAGCATCACCTGGGCACCCTCAGCCTCACCAGGGCTCCCTGAGCCCTTGAGTGGCTGCTCTGAGGTCACCCCCCACAACAGCAGTGGTCACTGATGCTGTGAATGACCTCAGCCCCCAAACCCCTCAGCTCCAAGCAGGGACACCTCCAGGCCCTGGACATGGGAATTTGGCCTGTGCTTCCCTCAGGCAATCCCTGCTGACCCACCCCAAAAGCAGGAGAGGGGCCAAATCTGTGGTGCCTCCAGCGCAGCCCTCCAGCCCTCCCCTCGCCGCCTCTCCTGGGAGCCTCTGAAGCAATTCCTGAGCAGCTGAAGCTCCAGAGCCTGCCTTGCTCATATTTTTAATATATCTTCACACAGAGCCATCCCACACACATCTGTCCCCTCGGCACAGGCTCCCGGTCCCCGCCGTGCCCAGCCCTTGCCCACGCTGGCCCCGCAGCCCCCCGTTTCCATTTATACGGCTCCCAGTCACGCTCAAGCCCTCACAGCCTCAGCCTGCCACACTTGGGGACATGCCTTTTCCACTCCCCCCTCCAGACACACTCCATCTTCTTCCAAAATCCACCTGGAAAGATGAAGGAAGCCTTTACATTCCCTCTAAGCGCTGTTGGTGTTGCCACTATCCAGCCCTTTTTCCTCCTAAAATCTTCTTGCCAGGGGTCCTGCCTGCAACACCCAGAATTCTCACCCCTCAGCAGGCAATTATGGGCTAAAACCAGCACATTTGCACCTATTCCTCTGCAGCCCATAAATGAAGTCAGTGTTATTCCTTTCCCAAATATAAAATGAGGAAAACAGGCACGGAGCAGGGGAAGGGGCTTTGCCCCTCCGTGCTGGAGCCAGTCCAGAGTCCCTGATCTGCCCCAGCTGCCTCAGTCTATGGAAATTTCCTTCTGGGAGTGCAGGGAAAAGGCTGGAGCACTCCATAAAGGAGCTGGAGAAGCAATAAAAGATATGTAGAAGAGGAGAAATATTGCAGAACCTGAAATACTCCCCATCCTGCCCCAAAGTGGGGTGGAACAGGGAGGAGCTGGATGCCCACTTTCACAGGGACTGCTGGGGGCTTGTTAACAGTTAAATATTGTGGATTGGGAGATGTTTACAATCAAAGCCACGTCCAGAAAAGAGATTTTACTGTCTCAGAGAGGGATCCTTCGCTGCCTGCGTGTCCTTCCCATCTGGAGCACATCAGGAAGCTGACAGTCCCTTTTGAAGCCTGTCCACCCCTGATTTCCACTGGGAACTGCTCTGTGAAGCTCCTGTGTGCTCAGCAGCCTCTGAGGACTGAGCAACCCTCATCCCACAGCCCTCTCCAGCAAATCCAGGCATGGGGACCATCCCCATCCTCCACGGAGGCAGGTGGTGGAAGGAGGTGATGACCTACAGCCTCAGCAGCTTGAAGGGAAAGGGGTTGAAACAGCAGAAACTCAAATATCAAAGGCTTTGGTCAGAGAGTTTGGACCCTCGAGGTGTTTTTGGGGAAAGGAAGAGAGGTTTAACCCCAATGTGGAAACCCCAATCCCGGGGTCTGAGCCAGATCTTGCCCACCCACGGTCACACTGGGTTGAGAATCACCCACAGCAGCACTGGGGTGTCCTGGGACAGCTGTGCCTGTCCTGCACCCTGGGATTCCATGGGGATTGTACATGGATACAGCACAGAAACACCCAATAAACACCCCCAGAGCCGGCTGGGGGCTCAAGGGAAGCTGCTGGAGCTGGAGATGAGCCCTGGAGGGGACACTGAGCTCCCATGCCCCGGGACACCAGTGGCAGGGGCCACACAGGGCTGACATTCCTGGGGTGACATGGTGACAGTGCTCTGGTGGCAGCTCCATATCACTGCCATTATCCTCTCCTTTCCTCTGGGCATCGGGAAGAGGAAAAATCTCCATGGCAACCGAGGACAGATGTGACCATGACTTGTAATTGCACTCTGGAGCCAGCACGTTTTGGGGCTGAACCAGGACCCCCCTGTACCAGACACGCTGCAAACCCTCTGTGAGGGGACCTGCCAGGAGGGGGCACCCAGAATTGCCCAGATTTTAGAGCAGAAGACCTGGGCAAGGGGAGAACTGGGGTTGGAGCCCCATTTCCAACTTCCAGCCCAGTCTGCCCAGCTCAGCTGTGCCCAGGAGGAGTGTGGGCTGTGGGTGATGCCCACTTTCAGCAGGCTGTGGCCACCTTGCTGGGCTGGCACTGGGGAGGAGGCACTATCCTTCCTCAGCCAATATCCAGCTTTCTTTAGCCTAGTGCTGTGTGGGCAAAGAATTGGTGATGTATAATATATGGACGTCAGAGCAGGAGGGGGATGGAGGAGGACAAGAAAAGGAGAGGGGTGGAAAACAGGTAGAGAGGGTCAGGTCTGCTCCCTCTTCTCTCCAGATCTGGCATCTTTCTGTGCTCTGTGTGACACTCTGCTCCCTAAAGCCTCACAGAGCTCCATGCCCTCCTTGGCACTGCTCCATGGGACCTTCAGCCATGCCAAGCGTCGTCCCCAGAGCCTGGCCATCAATGGGGACAGAGCCCCAGCAGTGCTGCTCCTCAGGGGCTGAGCAGTTGGCAGCTGGTGGCCACAGGACAGACAGCTCTGGGTTCTCCCAAGGGATCAGGGAGCCAGCCCACCCTACACCAGGGAAGAAAAGCCAGCTAGCTGCTTTACAAGGCTTGATTTCTCCCTGCAGCTTTAAGAGGATTTTCTTGTTAGAAGGAGCAGCTTTGCTGATTGCAGAGATGACCGATATTTCCACTGGCCAGGCAAGAAATCCTGCCCTGACCCCCAGACGAGGTGGCCTGGCAGGAGGCCAGGCTTGGGGCTCACCACGCTGGGCTGATTTGATCCATCCTTTCCTCTGTTGTCAGGATACCACCAGCAGACCCCATGAACACCCAGCTTAGGGAGGAATAGCAGGATCTTCCTTTGAACAGGGAGAGAAGAGCCCCCAAGCCCTCCTGGACCAGCTGGTCATGGCCTCAGGACGATGCTGGGGGCACAGCAGAGGCCAAGAGGTCAGTGCAGGCTGGAAAAGCTGCCTGGATTGTGGTATGGGACATCCCCGTGCCTGGGATTGCCAGCACAGCCTTGTCCCAGCAAGGACAACAAAAAGGACACACTGTGATGATGGGGATTACTTCAGTTCACCAGGATCTTCCCAGTTCTCAGGGTGTAGGGCAGGGTGTGGAAAACAGGAGCCGTCAGAGAAGCCCATAGAAGGTTCTAGGGGCTTCTCCAGAGCCTCAGGGCATCTTAGGAGAAATCCACAGCGTCTGCTGGGAAGTTCAGCGCTGGGACAGGAGGGATGAGTTATCAGGGCTGATCACAGGCAGGCACTGACAGCTCAAAGGGAAGGAGACGTGCCAGGGCAGGCGGGGAGAGGTCGTGGAGAACCAGGAGAGGGAAAAGCAGCAGCTGATTTACTGTTTGCTGTGCTGGGAGGAGGAAGGGCAGCAGAGAGGAGCAAAGAGAGGAGTGGAGCAGCAAAAGCATCGGGGTGAAGAGCCACATCCACAGCAGCATCAGCGTGGGCGTGCTCAGGGCAAGACTGTGCTCGGGAGGTCAAGGGCAGCCCTGCACTGCTGGAGATGGAAGGAGAGGAGCTGGCAGCGATGGGGTTTAGAGAGGACTGGGAAGAGAGGAGTTTGGGCAAGGTTCTGTGCCAAATAAAAAGAGGGATGGGAAGATGAAGGCGCTGTGGAAGGGGAGAGGCAAGGAGAGAGCTGAGTCACGGCTCACACCTCGCTCGGGGGAAGCGCCACAGCGAGAGCAGAGCAGAGCAAAGAAAGGGAAAAGGGGAGGATGGAGGGCTCAGGCAGGGATTAAATATTATTTACCGGGGCTGTGCTTGAGCTGATGGCCAGACAGCCACCAGGAGACAGCACAGAGGCAATCCCGGGTCATCAGCGGGGATGTCGGAGCGCTCACAGATCCCCGCTGCTCCTCCCAGTGCCCCGAAGTAACAGCATGGCATGGAGAAAGAGTGGAATCCGAGCCAGCGAGAACTTGGATTCCTCCAGGCCCTCACCCTCCTGGAGCTCTGCTTCAAGCAAAGAGGGTCCTTGGGCTGCCTGTGACACCCACGGCACCCTCTGGACTGTGGGGAGGGGCTGTCCTGAGTGGGTGACACTGCGTCACACACCACACAAGGAGAGCTTGGGAGGTGGAAATGTCTAAAAAGAGCCACTTGAAGGCTATTTCTGTAGCAGAAGGAACCAGAAATCTGGGTCAGAAGGGATAGGAGGCACGTCAGTGGCTTGCTGGGTGAGAACGATGTGCTCCTCCAGACCTGGAGGATGAGGTGCCCCATGCCATGCAGAGTTTGGGGTGCCAGGGGTGTCTCCAGCCGGGCACCAAGGACTCGGTGCCATTTCCAGCGACACCAAAGCACATAAAGAGAGGAGTTAAGGAGGTTGCAGGGACCTGCCTTTGGCACATGGATCGATTCTGTCCCAAGCTCCACAGGCAGTCGATGCTCAAAGTCCATCCTGCCCTGGCTCCGTGCTCTGCTGGCCCCAGGGGGGCAAAGCCACGGGGGGCACTTTGGGCCGATAATCTTCACAAATCGATGAGCAACAGGAGCCTTGCATGAGGTTTCTCTTCTTGCTTCCCACTGACTCACTGCTCTGCACTTGGCAATTCAAATATTGTTGATTATCTCCCCTGTCATACAAAAAAAAAGGAAGGATTTTTGGCAAAGAGTTCTAGAAAACTTGGGTTCATCCCAGTACAAACGAGGAAAAGTTTTTGAAAAGTCGAAAATGTACAGGATGGGAAGAAAATCTTTTCCTGAAAAGCTGAAGCTGGCTGTCTGCTCCCCTCCTCTTCCCCATGCAGGCAGCAGCATCTCCCTGTGCTCATGGGGCTTTCTCCTTTTGGTTCAGACAGTAACCACCCTCCTTCCCAGCTTCCTTACCCCTCGGGCTGGAGAGAAACTCCCTGAAATTGGTAAGAGGACAGAGAGACACTCATGGATGGGGAATCCATTTCAAGGAGGAACTTCCAAGGAGCTGGTGAGCCCCGAGGAAACCAGCTCTGAGAGACTTTTTCCTGCCTTGTTTTCTTGAAATGCAGCAGCAGCAGCTGCCAGCACACTGTGCCTTTAAATCAGAGCCAGGCTGATCCCCAGGATAGCAGCTGGAAAGGGCATATCCATAGCTCCGACAGGGATAAGAGCCTCTGCAGTCCCTGGGATGTAACAACCGTGGGCTGATGGAGGGGAGCCTGAAGCCTGCCTGGCTGCAGGTATTTAAGGGGCTCTGAGGAGGATGTTCAGCCCCGTGGGGTGGAGGGGGTGAAGACCTGGGGTCAACTGGGTGATGCAGAAGGAGCTGCAGAGGACCAGTGAGCTCAGCTCACCCAGGACTGATGCCACAGGACTCGGGCTTGGCTTAGACTGTGACCAGGGAGGCTCAGCCTGCACAGAGGGGTGGGCTCGCTCCTCCCAGAGCTCAGTGCCTTGCATTGGGGAGTGTCAGCTGGAGCAGAAGGAGCAGAGCTACACAACTCAACCCAAAACACACCCAAAAAGGTGTGGGAATGCTGCAGAGGGGCAGGAGAGCAGCCACTCCCAAGCTCCCGACCCTGCCCACAGCCAAGTCCCAAAGGACTTCCTGAGACGGTGTTATTTAGGATAGAAATGCCAATCACATCTCCCTCAGTCTGATCCTCTCCGGGCTGGGCTTGCCAGGCAGAGCCAATTAAATCCTGCATGAAGTCACTGCTCCAGTGAAAGTTTCTTTACTGCAACAGCCAAGCCGAGCCCGGGTTCTCCTGCCTTTGGCATCACATCCTTGCAGGTGCATTGGGAGAGCTCGAGGAGCACCTCTTGTCGCTGTAGAGCTGCACAAGCCATGCCAAAAGCAGCCTGGATCCCAAATTAATGGTTGGCTCAAGAGATTATTGTCCAGACACGGACCAAAGTTTCCTGGAAGCCCACAGGTTGTGTTGGCATAGCCAAACAGCTCCGAGCTGCAGAAGGACCTTCACTTTGACTCCCAGCAGGGAGAAGGCAGCCAGGAAAGGCAACTTCCACCCCTTAACCCACCCCTGCCCAGAGGCAAAGCCATCAGACACCTTCCAGCAGCTGCTGAACAAAGGAAAACAAGGGATAAGAGGCAGGGGACCAGCAAAGCCCCAGTGGTTCTGGCACCTGGGTATCCCCCAGGCAGTGCCTGGCCCAGTTTCCATGAGGAGAACCCCCCCCCCAGGCTCAGGGAGTGCTTTACCAGGAGATCTTTACCCCAGGATGGGAATATTCAAGTGCCATTTGCTGTTTGAAATCCAGGGATGCTCCGGTGCAACAATATGACTGCTCTCTTCTGGTTTCCTCCAGCTAATCCCACCAGCTCCTCACGTGGGGCTTTCAGGAGGCTTCAAAAGGCTTCACAGCTTCAAAACATCGGGGGAACCTCCCTAATGTCCCTGCCACATGGCTGAGACCTCCCATTCCTGCCCTCCCAGGCATTAACCCACCGGGCAGAGTCTGTGCCCTGGGCACGGTGCTCTAAAGCTCAGCAGAGAGGATGATCACAGAGTTAAAGCACTGAGAGGAACTCGATAGCCAGGCACCCATTCCCATCTTCCATATGCTTCCTCCAGGACTCTCCATCTCTATTTTTGGGCCATCCATGCTTGCCTGCCTCTAGGGGAAGGTGGGTGGTGGGGAGGCTACCACAAGCTGTTGTGCTTTGAGGGAGATTTTCAGCATTCTCGTGAAAGCTGGGCACCAGTTTGCAGAGTGAATTGGGCAGCCTGGTCATCCTGGGACCTGTGTGAGCTCTGGGTCTGCTCAGGAGCAGCAGAAGAGGTTGGGGATGGGGGATGAGGAGCATCGTGGACATTGGGAGCTGCCCACCCAGGGCAGGGGAGAAACCAGGACCCTCCAGACCCTCGTGGGTGGGTAGGTCTTGCCTGGCTCCATTCACAAGCCCAGTCTGTGGCACCAGGACATGGGCAGCTGTTCCTAAAAAGCTCAGACTCGAGCAGGGAAGGAGGGAGGAGGTGAAAGGGAAAAATGTGCTTACAAGCTCCCACCTCTAATTCAAGCTGTCCAGAAACCAGCTCTCCAATAAACCTGTTCAATACCACTTGAGTCCACAAGATGCAGCAAATAAATCATACTCCTGGGATGCAAGAGCCGACAGAGCACGGAGGAGGGAGTGTGGAAAAACACCTGCCTCACTGCCTGAACCCTGCTCAGCCTTTTGGGCAACAACCTCACCCCAATGGGCAACCGGGGTGGGGCCACTTGGTCCTCCTTCAGCTGCCCCCACACAGGCTGAAGGCTGTCACCAGCCAGGGACAGGGAAGGAGCCCGAGCCGTCCTTGCTGTCACGCACAGGTGCCTTCCCTTGCACAAACATTGCCAATCGGAGGAGAAAATGGGATGGCAAAGAGGTCCCGAGGGAGAGCGGGCAGCTGGAGACGGCAGGAGGGGCGGGAGAAGGCAGGGGGAGGGATCCCGAGGTACCTCAGTGCCGAGTTCACACTGAGTGGAATTGCTGACAATTTCGCGAGAGGAAAACAATTTGTGTGAATCTTGGGGAAAGGGAAGGAGAGAAAAAGAGGCTGTGAGGATGGGGAGGGGACAGGAGGGGGGGAGGGATGCCGGGGCAGTGCCCAAAGGGAGCAGAGGATGTCGGGGTGCTTGGCATCGCCCTTGAGCTCCTCTTCCATCTCAATATCCGTCCAAGGTGAGCACCCACCCAGCACAACTGGGTGCAAAACAGTTCCACATCATTGTCCAAGTGCTAAAACCCACCTCAATTCCTGATCCAGAAATAACCACAGCCCTCCTTACCGCCAAGGAGCCTGCCAAGTGATTTCTGGGGGCTCAGAGGAAGGAAGAATGGATCCATTCACTGTACAGAGAGGCTACACATGATAGAGGTTCTTGTCTAGAGCTGTAGCTGGAAGGACTGAGGATTTGCCCCCAGCGTGGTGAGCAGAACCTGGATCAAGGCTGGACCAACAGCAGGCAAGGCTGCACTGGCATCACTCCCTCAGCCTGGCTGGGATTGCACCAAGCTGGTGTGAACAGTCACACAACCAAGAGCTGCACAGAAGCAGAAGGCTGGTGTTTATTGAGCCCAGAACTCACGAGAATGACAGATTTAGAGTATTCTGCACAACACCCAGACCTGTCTGATGGTTGCTCCTGTTGCCCTGGAGACACGACAGGCCTTAGCATTATTTATGCTGTTTTGGTGACCAAGACAGCCCTGGGATGATGTGGCTCATTGATTCCCCTAATGAAAACCTTGGTGAACCATAATGTTGGACCACAAAGCAGTGGTGAATCTCAGGAGCCCAAGAAGAGGCAGCACGAGCTGCTGTTGCTCAGACAAGGATCGAAACCAGGATCTTCTCCAGCTGCACATGGAGCCAGGGGAAAAACCACACACACAGGGGTCAGCATTCCTCTCCAGTGGTGCCAGGACTCCTGAGCCACAGGGCTTCCTTAAGTGATTTTTCCCATTAATGGTGCAAACTGCAGAGGACTCAAGAGTTCTCATGTCATGCTTTGATAAAATGCCTGAAGAACGGGGTCCAACAACCCCAAATCCCAGCAAACCAAGCTCATCACCACAGGGATGCAGGAAGAAAGGTGTGGGTGCCAACCCTCTCAAACATCAATAATTACTAGGCTGGAAAAATACACACTTTGTACCTATATTTAAGAAACTTAGAAGAATAGAGGAGGGGGGTGGTGGGGAAAGCTCTGGATTTGTTCTCCTGGATTCTCAGCAAACTGCCTCCTGCAGAGCTGGCAGTCAGAAACAAAACAGTCATTACACTCCCAGCTGCTGATGGGAGGGAAGGGATCAGCCAGGCAGGTTGGTGATCCAAGAGCCAACGTGCAAATGGAGCTGCAGCCCTAACGAAGGGCAGGCCAAGGGGTCAGCACCGGGATGGAGGGAAGCAGGAGCTGGGTGGCTCCAGGGAATCCATCCCTGAGCAGAAATGGGTGTTCCAAGGGCTCCATCCCTGGGGATGGAGGGATGAGGGTGGCAGGACCAACAAATTGCTCTCCCCTAGTCTTCCTCTGCGAGGAAGAGGAAGAGGCACATCCACACAAGGACACCACAAGTCCATCAGCCTCAGGGCTGACTCCTTTGCCAGCGACCCCTGAGCTTGGTTACAGCCAGATGTGGCACATCTGTCTGCAGCAGAACCCAGCCCTCCCTTCAGCAGCTCTGACATTTCCATAGTTATTGCACGAAGGCACCACCACCTCCCCAAACCTCCCAGGTGGGAAACCCACACAGGTTGCAGCTTCCCGAAGTTAAAACAAGCCATCCAAACTCTTGCTGGAGCTGACCCTGCTCAGCTGTGCCCATGGAAGCTGCCTGAGAGGTCCCCATCCCACATTCCCACCGTGGGGAAGGTGGGGAGGCAGGAGGGAGGCTGATGACACCAGGGCTTGTTTAGTCTGAAAGGGAGGAGACTGAGGATGACATGATGAAAGTCCTCAAAGACATAAAGGGCAGCAGCAGAGGACAGGAATAATCTGTTCTTTGTGTCTGCTGTGGAAAGGACAAGAAATAATGGGCTTAAACTGCAGCAAGGGAGGTTTTGACTGGATGGTAAGAAAAACTTTCTAATAATAAGGACTATTAGAGCCCTGTGACAGCCCAGGGAGCCAGAGGGATCTCCATCACCAGAGGCTTTTAAGAACAAGACAGACAAATATCTGTCAGAAATTATATAGGAATAGCTGATCCTGCCTTGGGGCAGAGGATAAATTAAATTACCTTCTGAGGTGCCCTCCAGCTCTCCCTTTCTGCAGTTCCTTGTTCTGCCCGTCCCCAGGGCCGTGTGCCTTTAAGGAGGAGGCATCTCCCTAAGAAAACAAGTACATCTGTCACTGGCAAAGTGCTGTCATTAGCAGAGCTGGGCAGAGGTGAGACCCACCACCCTGGCACGGAGACACAACATTGATTGGCTCCATCACTCATTCCATCTGATGGCTCCCTGATTCCCTGGGGAGGTGCCTGGGAGCAGAACCACTGGGCAAAGGCACGATCCTGTGGCAGGGAATGCACAGGGAAAAGAGGAATAGTTAGCAAAGTACTTCAGACAGGGGAAAAAATAACAGTACAAGGCAAGATTTTTTTTTTTTCTTTTTGCATGAACACTCTTCAACACATTTTGGGAGCGTTCAGTTCCTGCTGGCTTGAGAAATGCCACTGCTGAGCTCTGCCCCAGCATATCGGGAGGATCTGGAGCTCCAGACGAGCTCTGTCTATCCTGGGAGATGCACCCACATGTGGGAAGTGGCTGCCTGGAAACCAGCAGGGCTGATTTGCAGTTTTGAGCATCAAATCATGCTCACAGTGACAGGATTTCCCTTCCCTTTCAAAGACAAGCTCTTTCTTCGTGTCAGCTCTTCAGCAGAGACCCAAGGAGCGAGCCAGCCCCGTCTCCTGCCTCCTGTGACCTCTGTTCCCTGGTGGCTCTTGGGGGCATCACTCCATTTGGGAGAGTTACCTCATGTGGGGCTGAGGGAAGGGCTCCCTGACCCTCCTGGGGGATGGATCTGCCCGGGGTCCAGGTTGGCTGTTTGTTTGGGCCTTTTGGAGTGGTTTATGGCCAGGCTGGAGCCAGTGGGGCTGCACCACCCCCCTCGCCAGGGGGACCGTGCTGAGGGCTCGGTGCCTCAGTGATGCCATCACACAATAAATCTGCACAGCTCTCTGGGGACAACTGGCCAGACACTGCAGAGGGTGGGCTCTGTCCCTGGGAGACCTGGTGACGAGTCTGGAGCCTGATGAGATGCTGGAGGAGCCTGAGAGGGAAGAGGGAGGTGACTTACCTGCAGCCCTGCAGCAAATCCTGGTCCCACCCTGCCCATGAGCAGCCTGCTCTAGTGGGAGGGGTCCCTGCTCTAGTGGGAGGGGTCCCTGCCCATGACAGGGGGTGGAACTGGTTGGTCTTTAAGGTTCCTTCCAAGCCAAATCCTGTGATTCCACGATTCTATGATATGAATTCAGGTATCTCTCTCATCCCAGGCTGGAACAGTGACCTCCTCCTGGGTCTGAGAGGGGAGACAAAATCCAACATTTAGCAGCACCCCCCATAAGAAGACACTGATCCCTCAGACCAGGTGGGATTCCAGACCCACAGCAGCACACAAACCTACCCAGGGCCTTCTTGTGTCTCACTAGTCCCTGCCCATGCCAGAATCCTGCAGAATTTGGGGGTACACATGAATTTACACCCAGGTATCACTGCAGGGAGCAGCCTGTGCCACCCAACCGAGGGGTGCAAGCACCCCTGAGTGCTTCCACCATGCAGTGGGGACCCTTCACCATCCACAGACCCTCCCAGGCCGGGGAGCTGCTGCTGCTTCAGTGCCTCTGCCTCTGGAGGGTGATGCTGTGCATGAGAATCAGGTGCAGGCAGGGCCCTGGGGACAGGCAGCTACCTGGTCGCTATAGGAACGGGCTGCAGGAGGATGGGGAGGAGGGACAAGGGGTGCACATCCCACCACACTGCTAACCCAAAAAACACCCCCTTCCCTGGGCCCTGAGCTGACATCCCCCACCAGTTCTGATGGTGTTGGATCCCACAGCCTGTGGGACCAGCTGTCCCTGCCTGGGGATGGGGACAAGACATGAGGGGCAGGGATGGCTTTGCTGCTCCCAGGTGACTTATCCAGCCACTCCAAGCCTTGGGGCTTCACCTTTGCAGCAGAAAAAAAATGGCCTTTCCCTGCCAGGTTGCTCCAAATGGAAATTCCTTGGTAGCTTTTTGGGATGGATATAGGGCAGGGAGGTGGTGGCACTGCCCAAGGTGACCATGGCAAGGTTTGGGGCAGTAAACAGTGTTGGAGGAGAACACAGCCCACCAGATCCAGCCCCTTCTGCTTGTTACATCCTGGGACACAGCTAGGAGGACATGAAATATCCAGCCCAGGCTGGGTCTGGGAAAGGGAATGCCATGGGCACAGCCCCCACTGGGCCAGAAAGCCACGAGAATTCCACAGACAGCAAAGCCAGGCAGGAGCAGGGAGATGACATCTCTGCTATTTTAGAGGAAAGTGGGGAAGGAAGGGAGGCTGATGGGGCAGGGGGCACAAGGGACCTGCCCCCCACCCCACTGCCCCCCCCTCAGCTGCCCAGTGTGGGGCACTGCCACCCTACAGATGCCATCAAACCCCCTGACCTACAAATTAGCCCCGAGCCCCATCTTATGCTAAGTGGTGGAGGAGTACAACAGGCTCTGGCAAGACTTCAAATTAAGACTGCCAATTAATGCTCCTCTGGGGGCTAATTAAATATTACTTTCCATAGCACTTTTCTCCTCCCCTAAATACTTTGCCAGGTCCTTCCAGAGCCAGCACGGTGCAGCTGCCTGGGGCAGATGGCAGCACTCACAGCACGGGGGGACCCTCCCTGGCACCCAGGTGGGCACCCCTGAACCCACACCCCCTTCCAAGGGTAACGGGGGTGAAGTGGTTTAATTTTGGATGGTTCAGCGGGTTAATTGGCCTCACAAAATTGTTCCCCGAAGCCAAGAACTTGCAGCTCCTTCTAGTTGGAGTGAAATGCCTCGAAGGGTGGGAGTTCCACAGGCAGAGAGAGATGCTGGGGAGTGATGGGTGGCAGGTCCTCATCTCTCCCCACCAGTGGGACACAACAGGTCCCTGTGTCACATCCTGCTGGGACAAGGCAGCAGCACCTGCAGCTTTAACCCTGCCACGAGATACACATCCAGCAACAGCTTTCTGCTCTCCCCAGAGCCCCCCTGACCCGGTTTGGGGGTCTCTGGGAGGCTGAGGGAACACACACCCCCCACACAGCAAGAGGAGACCTTGGAGGACTCACCCCACAGCAGCATCAGCAGTTCCTCCTCACAGCAGCACCCGGGCAGGGAGGGCAAAATTTGGGATACCTGAGGAAAGCAGAGCTCAGGGACTACACGGCTGTCCAAACTGCCTTTCTCCTCACTCCCAGCCTGATGCCAAATGCTGCTGGCACCTCCCAAAACCAGGAGCTGCAGCACCAGCACCGGGGTGAGGAGCTGCATCAGGTTTGCAGGGGGCAGGGGCTTTGGGTGCCCCAAAATATTTTGTGGATACCAAAATGGGAGCCGGCAGAGGAAAGGCTGAGCCTGCAAAGGTGCTGAAAAGTGCTGAAAGTTGGGGTTTGAAGGTTCTGGAAGAGCACGGGTGTTCAGAGAGCCAAGGGCCATCCCAGGGCTGGTCCTGCAGAGGCACCTGGAGTCCCTCCCCATCCTTCCCAAACTGTGGGAGCTCCAATGAAATCCCAGTGCCCCCAGTCAAACATTCCCAACACACACCTGAGGCTGCAGAAAACCTGAAACCATCGCTCCACACACACCGAGTTTTGGGGGTTGGTTTTTGGACACACGCCTGGATTTCAACCCCGACAGTGCTAAAGGGCTGAAGTGCTAAGAGGCAGAGCCAGGGGGGTGGGGGTGTTTCCCTGGGCTCCTGTGTCCCCCCAAATTCCATTTGGGAAACCAGAGAGCTCCCAGCAGCTCCAGGCAGGGAGGAGACAGGCTTTGGCAGAGGGCAGTGGGAGTAGGAAGCCCCTGTGAGGGCAAATAGAGGGCACAGACCCCAGAGCTGGCAGCCGAAGCTGCTGGCCAGTGCTTAGTCACTAAGACAAATTTCAAAAGGGTAAAGGGGGGAAAAAAACCCACGAAAAAAAAGAAGAAAGCATGAGAGATGAGAAAACATCTCTGTTGGTACAGCCGGCCCCGAGCCCCAGGAGAGCATCAGCTACTGGGCTTCTCCTCCCGTTTCCATGGCAATACAATTTGGTGCTCTTTAGAAGAGCTCTCTCCCTCCTTTCCCTCTGCTTAATTTTATTTCGTGTTTTGAAATAAAAGTGGTTGGCACGGCTTTTGTCTCGGGAGCATCCTGGGTGTGGGGGAAAGGGAGAGCATGAACAGAGGGGAAAGGAGGAGCTGAACCCCCTGAACCCCCAAATCAGCCACCCTGGCTTTGCTGGGTCCATCTCAGGCACATTGAGGTGCTGGCTGTGGATCACAGGGTGGTCTCCTCCCTCCGAGGGGATGGGCTGGAGCCCCATCATTCACTCCCCGACCTTGGGAAGCACCCCAGGACCTCCATTCCCCGGCTACCACCCCCCTCCTCGCCCCCATCCCATCCATCCACACAGGACAGACCCCCTTGGGCTGGGCAGACCCAGCGCTCACCCCCAGCACCCCCCCCAAGGACCCGGGATAACCCCTCAAACCCAGCCCTGAGGTGCTGAACGCAATGAAAGGACTCCAAAACCCCTCCTTTTCCCAGACACAGCCCCAGGATGAGAGCAGGGAAGGGGCTGGGAGGCACCAGCACAGCCAGGTGGTGACATCCCAACCCATCCCTTTCCCAAGGCGTTTCCTACACCAGAACCATTAAATGGAGCTGCTTTCCCCCAAGCCTCTCCCATGGGATGAGGACCTGCCGGAATCCTCATCCTTGGAGGAGGGATCCAGGCTCAGCCCCAGGCTGCTGCTCATCCCTGGGGCTCAGGAACGCTCGCATCTGCTTGCTGGGAATAGTTGGGTTGTTTGGGAATGTTTTGATTAAATATTTTTTTTCCGTAGGAAAAAAATTCCAACTGGTTGAGCTTGAGCTCTTTTGCCTGAAATAATTGGTGTGAAGGAGTTTCCCCGTTTAAAGGGAAAGGACTGAGGAGGGGAAAGGTGTGGGAATTTTATATCCCTCCAACTCTAATAGACTCTATTTCGCAATGGAATTCACGGGGAAATTCTAAACACATTTTAAAATGCACTAACTTACCAAAAACCCAGCGAAGTCATTCACTACGAATGAAGGCAAATATAAGCACCTAAAGTGCCTTACAAAGAATAAAACTGAATGTAAAGCAAAGTAGAAGTAGTATCTACATACCTATATATATATATATACATATACACAACACTCCTTTCTTCGTTTAAATCCCTTTAGCAGTTGCTGGGAATTGTCTCCCCCAGGGGCTGAGGTTTTCCAGGAATCCATCAGGAGTTTCTTTGTCCTTTTTGTAGCCTGAGCCATCACCTTACAGCCACCTCCCTGCCCAGCCTATTCCAGTGCCTGAGCACCCTTCCCGCCGAGAATTCATTCCCAAATAACCAACCTAAACCCCCCGTCTGAGCAAAAACCCCGCTGATTTTTGGGCAAAGCCACCTGTAGGAGCAGAGCCCGGGAGCGGCTGAGCCCTCCCCGCACTGGCCGGGCAGACATTGCCATCGTGTGGGGAGCTCTCGCAAGCACCACCTGCGACAGCTCCGGGGGAAACGCTACAAACTCTTAATTAAGTTCCTTTTCTGCTCAAAAAAATGCCCCTCAGAGTGACGAGCCACCCTCAGAAATACAAATATTGTGCGTGAAAAGTGTTTGATACGCATCATTTTTATCGCTGGTTATTAGTTTGTTATATTAGTTTATTGTATTTATTATTAGTTTATTTATTGGCTTGATTCATTTGAATTCATTTATTGGTTTCATGATTTCAGCAATACATTTTCCCCCACAACAGCTGAAATGACACTGACGCCGGTGGGGACATTCAGAGGCAGAAATCAAAGCAGAGCACCTTATTCCCCTTCCCTGAGGAGGAAAATCCCTGTAGGATAGACCTCGTGGTGCTTCCAACCAGGACAAACCATCGGCACCTGAACACAACATAGAGAAACAATGGTAAAAATTAACTTCAAACCATCTTCTGTGAGTCCAGGAGAAATCCAGCCTCCCAAGGCCAGCCCCACACTGCTGCTCCCTCAATAAATCCCACAGCACCTCCTTCCCAGTGGGTTTTTGGGGACGTTTGACCCGACTCCAGTCAATCCGACATCGTTACTCCGCAGTTAATGTCACTTGGAAAGTGCTTTTATGGCTGAAGAGCTGCTGTATTTAATGCAAACACGAGGTCCTGGGGCTGGGGCAGTGACAGGGGCTGGGGGAGCTGCTGAAAGCACAGCCACGTGGAACTGCTGAAAGGGAGGTGAAAACAGCAGAGAGGCCTCAGCAGACACTTTGGGACACTTTGGGGATGGAGGGAGGGATGGATGGAGGGATGGATGGAGGGATGGATGGATGGAGGGATGGAGGGATGGATGGATGGAGGGAGGGATGGAGGCATGGAGGGATGGAGGCATGGAGGGATGG
>JAWMRD010000287.1:0-16482 GCA_035584875.1 Syndactyla subalaris | reverse complement strand
CCGCCGCTCCCCGCGGGCCGCAACAACGGGAGGAGGAGGAGGAGGGTGGGGAGGAGGAGGAGGAGGATGATGATGATGATGAGGAGGAGGAGGAGGAGGAGGAGGGGGGAAGGCGGCGGAGCCCCAGAACATGGCGCCGCGTCCTACTTGCGGCGCTGCCCCGCCGCCTCCCGGAGCCCCCGCCGAGCCCTCCTCCCTCCTCCTCCTCCCGCGGCTCGCACAGGACTTTTTTAAACTTTAAAGCGCCCCTCCGGCCGCCCCGCGCCCGCCTTTGTCCCGCCGAGGTACGTTCGCAGCCCGCGGCCCTGGCGGGGCCCGGCCCGGCCCGGCCCGGCGCGGGTTCGAGCCCCGCCGCCGCCACCGCCGCTTTTCGGGGTGCCTTCCTCTATCCCCCTCCTCCTCCTCCTCCTCCAATTCTTTTTGCGGCCGGATTTTTTGCTCGGTTGGTTTTCGGTTTGGGTGGGTTTTTTCCTCCCCCCACACACACACACCCCTGTTTTTTTTGTCCTGCCAAAGTTTGCCGCTGCCCCCCGTTCGTTCCGCGGAACAAACAAGGCGAAGTGCGGCCCGAGGGGAAGGGAAGGGAAGGAGGGGAGGGAAAGGAAAGGGAAAACACGCACACACAGCCAGCCTTTTTGTGCGTGTGTGCTGGGGATGGACGGCGTGGAGAGCGCCTCGATTCCCTCCCATATTGATCCTTACATTATTGTGATTATTATTATTATTATTATTCAACGCTCGCGCTACCGCCGGCGATGCCCCCATCGCCCCGGGGAAAAAGAGGGAAAAAAAAAAGCCTTTTAAAAAAAAATAAATAAAAAAAAAACCCCAAACCCCGACCGACGCTAAGCATTGGTTTAAAATTCTTTGCTTTTATCTTCTCAGCATCTGGAGAGAGGGAGAGAGGGAGAGAAAGGGCGCGTTCATGAGCACTACAAAGTTACAAATATGGCTCCCCAGTCTCTCCTGCCTGATCACTGCACAGAAATGAAGACGCACTTTAAACTAAACCATTCGCAACTCACTCGCGGTCCCTGCCTGCCTCTCCCTGCCCAGCGCCCTGCACAAATATTTGCGAACTAAACACGCCGAGAGAGACAGACAGAGGGAGAGAGAGAGAGAGAGAGAGAGGAGCGAGCAACTTATTTTTATTTAATGCCCGGCGAGCCCCCTGCGAGGCATCGCAGCGGGGCAGGGGCAGGAGCGGCCGGGGGTGCCCCGCACACCCCGCACGCCCCGCACACCCCGCACGCACAGGTAGGCACCTCAAGGGCAGCAGCTACACCCCCCCACCCCCCAAAAAAAAAATAAATATAAACCCGCGGCATGCCTTTTTATTACCATCACCACCATCATCGTTATTATTCTTATCATCGTTAATTTTTTTTTCCCATATTATTTTTTTTTTTTTTGGCGTTAGCTTACATCTGAGGGCGTCCTGTTCCGCAGCTCTAAGTGGATCCTTTTCTTCATGTCCATGTCCGTGGCTGGCGGCGGCGCTGGCGGAGCCGTGTCCGGAGCCGTGCCCGGGCGGTGCTGGCGCAGTGCCCCCTGTGCGGAGCCCCCCGGAGCGGGGCGCGGAGGGACTCGGGCTCGCCCAGCGCCGCTCGGAGCCCGAGCGCAGCACCGCGGCGGGCACTAACCTGATAGCCGCGGGGGCGGGCGCTGGGCGCGCCGCGGATGATTGACGGCTCCCTCCGCCAATCGCCGCGCCCCGCCGCCGCGCCCCGGCCAATGGCGTGCGCCAGGCGCGGCGGAAGCCAATGGGGGAGCGGCGCAGCCGGGCAGGGGGACAGCCCGGCCGCGCGCCGAGCCTCATTCCGCGCCGCTGCCCGGTGGGGACGGAGCGGCGGCGGCTCCGCCGAGCGGGGCGCGCCGAGCCTTGCCGTGCCTCGCTCTGCCGCGCCCGGCCCGCTGGGCGAGGCGAGGCGAGGCGGGCGGGGAGCGGCGCAGAGAGCCGGAGCAGCCCGGGCAGGGGCGCGCGGCCAGGAGGGGAGGGAAAGGTGCGGAGCGGGGAATGGCGCGGGAATGGCGCGGGCCCCGGCGGCGGGGGGCGGGCGGAGCGCGGCGAGGGGCGGGGAGGGAAGGGAAGGAGGGGCGGCGGCTCTGAGGGCAGCGCGGGGGGAGAGGCCGCGCCGCGGGCAGGGCCGCCCTCCGAGGGGTCCCCGCGGGCAGGGCCGGGGCCGAGGCCGCTCCGGAGGGCGCGGTGGGGCCCGGGAAGGGCGGGCCGGGCCCTTCTGCCCTCAGGGAAGCGCCCTCAGGGTGCGGGAGCCTCGCGGTGTGTCCGGCGGGGCCCGGGGGGATCCTGCAGGTCCCGAAGGGAAGGGGCGAGAAGGACAGAGAGGGAGTTATTACAAGGGGTGGAGGGACAGGGCAAGGGGGAATGGCCTCAGGCTGAAAGAGGACGGGCTTAGGTGGCGTATTGGGCAGGAATTGCTGGCTGGGAGGGTGGGCAGGCCCTGGCACAGGGTGCCCAGAGAAGCTGTGGCTGCCCCTGGATCTCTGGAAGTGTCCAAGGCCAGGTTGGACAGGGCTTGGAGCAGCCTGGGCTAGTGGGAGGTGTCCCTGTCCATAGCAGGGGGTGGAATAAGGTGAGCTTTAAGGTCCCTTCCCACCCAAACCATTCCATAATCCTGTATCCTTTCCCAGGCAGCTGCAGGGATGAGGTGCCAGCTGTGCCCTGGCAGGGCTCTCTGTCCCTGTCAGGTGCTGGATGCGGTGACCAAGCCCCACCTCTGTCCCTCTCCATGGGCTTGTGACTCATTCCACGGAACACAGGGCACCGTTCCCACGAGGTGAAGCAGAATGCAGGTAAAATGTGCTTCGTTCCCTTGTTGAGATTCCTGCTTGTCCCTTCGTGCAGTCCCTGGAATTTAGGTGGCCTTGTTCACCCTCACCTCCCGTGACTCTAAAAACACAGGGCTGTAAAAATCCCTGTGAGTTGTTGGAAAGATCTGATCCTCAGTATCAACAAAGAGATGAGAAGTGCTAAAGAACTGTCTGACCAAAATATTTTGCAGCACAGGACGAAGATGAAGTTTCACCCGTGGCTGTGGATAAACTGCCATGAGTGGGGGTGACAGCTAAGCAGGAGTTCTGTTTGGAGAGGGAAGGGAAAAGCTCAAGCTGCATCCAGCTTCAGGTAAAAATTACAACTTACAGTACTGTGCCACTGGTGTTCTGCTGCAGGGGAGTATTTTTGTCATGGTTTAGGGCCTTGTTATGATTTAGCTGTTGAAACCATCAAATTTTGGGGTTGTGTGTGCCACAGACAAGATATTTGTTGTTCCGTGGCACTGATTCCAACATGAGGGAAGTTACTGCGTGTAGTTGTTACCCTAAACCTTTGCAAAGCATTCAGGATGAGGGTGAGTTTTATTTTAGCTCTCTTTTAAATTCTTCTTTCCAGGATGAGGGTGAGTTTTATTTTAGCTCTCTTTTAAATTCTCCTTTCCAGGTGTGACCAAAGGTGGCCCCTGGGCTGAGGCTTCAGGAAGGTTTGGGCTGGAATTTGTTTCTGTGGAATGGGTGAAGACCTTTGGAAAAGAACTTTTGTCCTGGAATCAAATTGTTTCTGAGTATTGACTGAAACAAGACATTTCTGAGACTACAGAAATGCTTTTCCTTGGTTTTCTTGGAAGAAAACAATGTGTGTGCTAGTTATCAAAATAACTATAAATGCCCCCCTGTGACCTATTTGGGGGGAATTTATTCCAAGTTTGAAGCGAAAATTAAGTGTTTAAATCTCTGGGTTGTCCTTCTACCCCTTTCCTGTGCACATTGCTTGTATTGCAGGAGTTTGGGAAGTCTGGGAGACTCTAAATAAATGGAAATATTGCACAGGATAAATATCTGAGCATTCAAACAGTGCCCATTTCTCCCTGTGCTCTGGGGTTTAAAGCTCCAGCTCCAACACTGTGAGTCATCTCTTGGTGTTGGAGGTTTGGACACGGTTCGTGTGTTTCCCCAATCTCTTCATTGCTCAGAGTAATTTGTTGTTAATTACATGAAAAGGAAGTTCTAAACATGGGTTTGATATTAAATTAAATATTAAAACACTCTTCAGAGGAGCTCTTGAGGCCTGGCTGAATCCGAGTTGGGGTTTCATGTGCTTCTGTGTTATCTGTCAGGTCTTTTCTGATCCAGCTTTAAAAGCCATTTAAAATAGCAACATTTGGGGCAATTAGGCGATTTCATCCCCAGTTTGTATTTTGTCCTGGATCATTTACTTGGTTTTGGGTTTTTTTCTGTTTGTTTTTAACAGGAATTGTTTGTTTGTTGTTTTTTCCTGGGTTTTAAACAGGAAGTTTGTTGTTTTTATTTCTTGTTTTTACCAGGAATTGTTTGGGTTTTTTTTTTCCTTGTTTGGTTTTTTTCTTTCCTTGTTTGCTATCAGCAGGAATCCCTTGAGGTTCATTCCTTGTTTGTTTTCCACAGGACTCCTGCAGCCCCACATTAACCTGGTTCCATATGAAGGCTCCTGTCCCTTGAGAGTGGAATCCTCCTGGATTCTGTGTCTGTAAAATCCCTGGATTGCTGAGCATTTGCTGGAAGGAGCTGCTGGTTGTTTTGTTGGGCCTTATAATACCCCTTTGTAGATGTGCTGGGGTCCTGTTTGTCCCTGCTGCATCTTCCACACAAAGCATTCCTTCATATTTGGGGGAACATCTTCCTCCTTCCCTGCTCTGTATGCAAATCTGCCACTTGGAGAATTCCCTTCTTGAATTCTCCCTCTTCCCACCCTCAGCACAATGGGAAGAGGGTCATTAAAGGAATTTAGAGCAGCACTAATCACTGGGGTGCAGGAATTCTGTGGCAAAGGGGCAAAAAGGAGCACTGGGAATGAGAGAAATTTTCTGGCAGCACCAGTTTGTGCTTTGAGACCCTCACAGTGTGTTGTGGAGCAGCATCTCAGGTAAGAAGGGGGGAAACTCAGCCAGGACATGCAGGAAGGTGATTAAAGCAACCTGCTTGAAGGGACAAAATTGGGAGGAGAAGAGGGAAATAACTCTGGGGTGTCTCAAAATTGGCTCTTTTTTTTCCCTAAAAGTGGAGCATAAGATGTTATTTCCCTTTTTCCCCCCTTTGCTAAATATATTTTATGTTTCCTACCAAAACAGTTGATGAAGTTTGAGTATTACTTACTTTAACTGAAGATTCAGCCATTTCTGTTGCTTGTCCTGGCCATGATCAATTTGAGAATTCCTTAAAATCTCATTAAAGCAAAAAAAAATTAAGCATTAGCTGAATTCCTGGATAAATCCACAGGATAGTTTGGGGGGAAATGTGTGTAAAACATGAAAGAGAAAAACAATAGCCCAGCTTTGAAGTGAACTGAGCAGCTGCTGCAGCTTTCCTGGGTGGTGTGTAGGGAATCAAAATAAAAGAACTTGTCAGACATGTGAGAGGTGGAAAATCAGGTTTGGGGGTTTTTTTAGCCTGTCATAAATCTGGGAATGTGTCGACACAGAACCAGGAAAAGAACTTCATTGATCCTTGCAAACCTCCTGATAAGATCCCTTGAAATGAGGTGATGATCCTGACTGTGGTGGGGCAAAATAATCCCCAAAGTCAGAGGAAGGAATGACAAATGTCAGGGTTTGGGATAAAGAGGTCTGTGAGCCCCAGGGTGGAGGGGAGATCTCCCTGTGTGCCACCACCGGATGCAGGAGCTTCCAAGTGGGCCACTTGAGGTGGAGGAGATGAAAGTGAGGACAGTTCCTGGGCAGGGATTTCCAGAGGAATGTGATTCCTGGGATAGCTCCTGGGGTAATTAGGGCTGCAGCTGCCATGGGAGCTTCTGCCAGCACTAAAAAAATCCCTGGTGGCCAGAGCTCTGCTCAGAGCAGGGGGGAGAGAGGTGGGAGTGACCCTGGAGTCGCCTCCTTCCAACTGCACCCTGCACTGGGCTCTGTCTCCTGGCATCTCCTGCAGGGAGAGTTCAGCCTGGGAAAACTGGGAATTGCAGGTGGGTCTGTGTGCTCTGCAAATAACAGTGACAGGGATGGGACAGGCCTAAGTTACTCTGATAAATCCCCATGAATTCAAGGAAAAGTCCGACCCTCCAACATAAACACCTTTTATTTTTGCACCTCGTTCCACAAGGTTTTGTTTCAGTGATTACTTATTTCAGTCCTGTAATAAATAGGACTTTTCAGCCTCTCTGGTTATACTTTCTTTGCCATTCCTTAATTTTGAGTCACACTTTTCCTTTATTGATACTTATTTCCAGTTACTTTGAATGGAGCGTTTTGGATTTGATCCAAAAATGGAATTTGGAGTGAGGAGCTCTTGAAAAATTTGGGAGGAGAGGATAAGGAATATTCTGTTTCCTTTTAATACACTTTTCTAGTTTAAATCTTTTACTGGGGACTGGGGGCTTGTGAAAGACTAACCCCAAACCATTTTTTTCTGCCACTAATGTGTCACCAAACCTCAGTTTTTAACACTCCCAAGTGCCCATTCCATCTCCTGGGCTGCAGTGGGTTCCTGCACACTGAAATTCAGGCAGAAAGGAGTCCTAACCCTACTGTAGGATTAACCTTTCTCCAGGAAAGCAGGGTAAAATTCAATCATTTGAAACAATTTATTTTTTTAAGTCACTTCAACAGAAATAGTTCTAAACCAAACCCCACTGTTTCAGCTGGTTTAAAATAAGCTCAGCTCATCCCAGGGTGGTTTTCCTCGACAATTAGGCCTTCACAGTCTCCAAAGTAGGTTAATAAAGAGTTTAATAATCCTTTAGTTTCTCTGTGACTTCTTTTGCCTGCCTCATCTGAAGGTCTGGTGTGTTGGACCCCCAGCATTTGTTTCCTGATTGCCCCAATAATAGGATGTGAAATTCCTGGTGTGTCCAGCACTCTGAGAGAGGACTTTGGCAAATGGGAATGCTCATGGAATCGCTGGTAAGGTTGGATAAAGTCTCTGCATGCAGGACTGGGAGGGTGTTTGAGGTGGGAAAGTTGAGGTAAGTGATGAGTTCTCCACGTGGGAAACCTGGAAAGGCCAGAACTTGGAATTCTTGCCTTCCCTGGACACCCTAAAGGATTTGGTGCTCCTTAGACACTTGATCTTCAAAGGTGTGGGGTCTTCTACCATTTCTAAGGCTAATTATAAAATTAAATGTCTTTTTTTCAAGATAAAGAGGAAAACAATTAAAAATGGAAGCTGAAATAAGTGGCTACTTTATCAGAGTCAGAATGAAGGGAGAAGGGAGGAAGTTCTGGAGCAGAGGGCTGGAATTTTGGAGGAGAGTTCATGGTGCTGTTCCCGTTGGTTCAAGGACACTTTGCTTTGCTCATGAACCACTTTTGGCTCTGTTTCTGCACTGGGAGCAAAGAAGAACCAGGAATTTTGAGCAGAAGCTGCTGGGAGACATCCCTGAGACCTGGGCTGGCATTCCAGAGTGTTCCATGGGTAACAGGGGAAGCTACAGGAGCGAGGGAGAACATGGGTAAGGACAGAGGGACTTGGGACAAGGGAGGGAGGGTCAGGATGAGGGGAATGGCTTCCCACTGCCAGAGGGCAGGGAGAGATGGGATATTGGGAAGGAATTCCTGGCTGGGAGGGTGGGCAGGGCCTGGAAGGGAATTCCCAGAGAAGCTGTGGCTGCCCCTGGATCCCTGGGAGTGTCCAAGGCCAGGCTGGATGGGGTGTGGAGCAACCTGGGCTGGTGGCAGGTGTCCCTGCCCATGGCAGGGGTGGCACTGGATGATGTTCAAGGTCCCTTCCCATCCAAACCATTCTGGGATTCTTGGATGAGTTACATTCAGTTTCCCTTCGTTTGCAGGGAGGGGGCTCCTTGTCCCCATGGAATGGGATCCGTGTCCCACCCTGGGGAAGGGAGGTCTCTGCTGGGAGCTCCAGTGGAGCACATCACACTGTTCTTATTCCCTGGGTTCCAGCCACATCATTTGTTGTCCCTCCCTGCTCACCCTTCCCATTTCCAAAGGAAGTCTTCAGGCTTTTGAATGTCAGACCAAACTGTGCAATAACCCGAGTGGAGCAGCTGAAATCCAATCGGTTCAATCAGAGCAATTCACTTGGCACAGCTGAATTTGGGGAGCTGAACAAAGGTTGGGCTCTCCCTGCGCCAGAGGGTGGTGGGATTGTCTCCTTCCAGCCCCCACCTGGCAGGGTGAGCCTGGGAACTCAGGGCTGGAGGTCCCTGTGCTGCTTCAGCCTCATTGCACAGAGAGGCAGGTGGGAAGGGTCTCCTGGAAAAGTGGGAAGTGCTGGTGTGTCCTGGGGGCAAGGCTGGTGGACATCATTCCCTGCACTCTGGTGACCAGGGACAGGACCTGGGGGAGTGGCTGGAGCTGTGCCAGGACAGGGAGTGGTGGGACCTCAGGGAATGGTGGGATCTCAAGGAAAGGTGGGACGTGAGGGAAAGGTGGGATCTCAGGGAATGGTGGGACCTCAGGGAAAGGTCCTTCCCCAGAGGGTGGTGGGCACTGAGCAGGCTCCTCAAGGTTTGGGCACGGCCCCAAGGCTGCCAGAGCTCCAGGAGTGTTGGGACAATGGGACAGGGTGGGGTTGATGGGGTGTCTGGGCAGGGTATTCTGTGGTTCCATGAATAACAGGTTAAGAACTCAGGACTGGCTCAGTCATCCATTGTGTCCTGAGCCCTTTGGTCCTGTGACATCCATCCCACCCACCCAGGAGAAATCACTGGAGGTGATTCACAGCTCCACTGCTTTCCCAAGCCAGAGCCTGAGCTTTATCTCAGAGCAGAAGAGTTGATGGCTGATGGTACCTGGTTTTCTTAACTCTGCAAAGCCCACCTAACCATGGTCACTCCCTGAGAGCAGGAGCAAGATCTTCCCCTGGCTGGAAGCCCAAATTCCCTTTGTCCTCTGGCTGGTGGCCACCTCTTTCCCCCTGCCCAGATGTTTCCTCACCACTTGGGGCTTGGTTTCCAGAGCAGGTGAGGTTTGTGAGCAGCCCTGGGAGCAAAGCACTGCCTGCCATGCCAAGGGCAGCATTGCCAAGGCAGCCTCCTCTGGGGGGTGGCTCTCACTGTCACTGCTCCATGTCACCTCTGGTCAAGGGCTTTTAACATGTTGCCCAACCCAAAACTGTGTTCCAGCAGCACTTTGGCAGTGGGAAGGTTTTCCTGGCTGGATCCACTGTGCTTTCCAGGCTCTTATCTGGGGTTCTTGGCTCTGCACCTCTGGATTTCCCTGGTAATCTTTCCTGTGTTTAGGAAAAGGTCCATCCCAGAGCAGCCTGGGTGTTGTTTGTGTGAAAGGGGCAGAGCTGGGTTCCACTTCATTTGAAGCAGTGGGGTTAAATAATGAGGTACAATTTTAGTGTACATAAGTTTGGACCAGAAGGGATTTATACTCTCTGCATAAATGAAAGGTGTTCCTGGCTGTCTTTAATGTGATTTCATCTGAATCTGTTCCTAAGGCTTTTGGGTTGAAATTCCTTTGTGCCAGTGATGTGCAGGTGTGTTGTTCCATTAGTTAATGTTGTGAAGTTGTATTATTTAGAGCCACCTTCCACAAGGTCTTCTATCCCCCTGATTCCAGGCTTTCCATCCCCCTGATTTTCTATCCCCCTGATTCCAGGCTTTCTATCCCCCGGATTCCAGGCTTTCTGTCCCCCTGATTCAAGGCTTTCTAGCCCCCTGATTCTTTTTTGGGGGAGATACAAGAGTCCAAAAATTGGGGAATGCCAGGAGTGAGGAGCCAGAGCAGTGGACCAGGAGCAAAGAGGAGCAGAGGGACTGAGGGATTCGTGGGCAGGGCTGAGCCTCGTGTCCCCAGCAGGGGTTAGCAGGATGGATGGAATACCTGAGGAAGCTTGAGCAGCTCCTCGAATCCTTGGGGAACACCCTCGGGAGCAGTGCCAAGGAATGCTGAGGAGCCAGTCCTGCCCCAGCCTTTCATTGGGAAAAGGGCTTGTCACTCAAGAGCTGGCCCTGCAGGTTTAATGGGGTGGGGATTCTGGGAGAACTGGTGGGACTGGAACTCTGCTTCCCTTCCAGTGCTCCAACTGACTTGGGCTGCTGAATAAAAGGGATTATTTGCCTGAGCTCCCTTCGGGTGTTCCAATACCCACACGGGGCCAAGGCTCATTCCCTGCCTGTGGAACAGCTTGGAGCTGGGTGGGATGCAGCCCTTGGAGCTGGGAGGGCTGGGCAGTGGTGGAGATCAGGTGGGAAGGAAACTTTGGGGTGGTTTTGTTCCTTGTAAAATCATTTTCCTCACTTTTTTCCTTATTTCCAGTTCCTATTTCTTGGTGATCGATGATTTCTGTGGATATCACTCAAAAAGCTGCTGTTCCTGCAAGGAGCAGAATGGGGAGAGGTGGTTTGTAATGTCATTTTCTTCCAAAAACATTTTCCACAGTGCCTAAAAAACAGGGTGGAAAAGAAATCCTCTTTATCTTTGCTTGATTTTATATTTTTTTATATTTATTTTCCCTGTGGATCCTCATAGAAGGGGGAGCTGTCGGCTCAGGGAAGCCTGGCTGCAAAAAGGCAAGGATTTGAAACCTCAGCCCCCATCCCTCTCCCCGGGTATTTGAGTTAATGAACATAAATAGAAACCAGATCATTTGGAGCCACCTGTAGCAAAGCAATTTCCTTTGCAGGGTGGATGCTGCTCTCAGATCCTGCCCCTGGGCACCCCTGGAGAGGAGCCCTGAGAGCCAGAGGAAGAGCTCAGCAGGCAGGAACAGTTCTCCTTTTAACCAGCCTGTAACTGAGGGGTTTCTAAAGAAAATTCACAACCTGGAAAACAAAAAAAAAACCCAACCCAAACCTCTCTTTTTAAGCCTTTCCCCCAAAGGAATGGGTTGGCAATGTTTCCTTGGAGCATCCTCCCTTCCCCTTGAGCCCTGGGTGCGTTCCAGGGGCTGTTTGTGGGGTCCAAAGACTTCCAGGTATTTGGGGATTACCAAACTCCCCCCCAGGACTCTTGGCAGCAGCACTGAAGGTGGAAAGGATCTCTTGGGATCATCCTGGGAGGGTGCTGAGGCAGGGACAGGCCGTGACAAGGTTTGGAGACCTCAGAGCCCCTTCCAGGGGTTCCAGGAGAGCTGGAGAGGGACTGGGGACAAGGGCTGGAGGGACAGGACACAGGGAATGGCTTCCCACTGCCAGAGGGCAGGGATGGATGGGATATTGGGAAGGAATTCTTCCCTGTGAGGATGGGGAGGGCCTGGAAGGGAATTCCCAGAGAAGCTGTGGCTGCTCCTGGATCCCTGGAAGGGTCCAAGGGTAGGTTGGATGAACTTGGAGCACCCTGGGCTGGTGGGAGGTGTCCCTGCTCATGGCAGGGGTGGGATGGGATGAGCTCCATCCCAAACCATCCCCTGTCCTGGGCTTTGGTTTTCTACAGCTGCTCCCAAAGCTCCCTTCGAAGAGAGGATGTTTGTCCAACGTTTTTCCAGCCAAATTGACCAGCCCCAGGTGAGTGGGGGGTTCCAAACTCCAGGAATGTTTCAAGTCAGGTATTTTTGAGAGGAAAAGGCCCTTGGAGCACGTGCAGGTGGCAGCATCCTTTGGGAATGTGGATCCAAAGTGTTCCTCAGGAAAACCTGGGTTTGGCAACCCTGTGTCTGTCCTGTGTCCCACCACACTCACAGAGCCTTCATCCCACTCTTCCCCTTCTTCCCCCAGTTTTGGCCAAAGCAGCCTCTCCAAGAGGGTATCCTGTACAACTCCCAGGATTAGGGAGGAGCTTCCCCTGCCTGGCTATGAAAAACACAGCTGTTTGCCACCAGATCCTGGTGTTTCTGAGCACCAATCCCTCTGTGACACCAACACAGGGCGAGCTCCAAAGGATTTCCAGTGCAGGCAGGCACGTTGCTGGGGCATTAATGTGTTTTGGGGGCATTAATGCCATGCCCCTGTTCCTGTGAGCTCAGAATTCCCCATTCAGAGCCCAGAGGAACGAGGGGCTCCTCTGAACATACTCTTTACTGGCACTTGGGAAATGTCAGGCATATGTTTGTCAAATTTGGAGCTGCTTTCAGCCCAATTAGGGATTCATTTAAGCCTTGTAGTGAAGGGATTTTGGGAGCCAGGCAGTGTGTGCTGATAGAACTACCCTGAGAGGCACCACTTTCCTCACTTGGCTTTATTTGTTTCCAAACAAATGGGGTTGTTTGTTCGGGTGCAGAATCTGGGCATGGAGAAACCTCCTGCTAATAATGATGGGAAATGGGGTGGGTTTCAGAAAGCATCGAGTCCTGGAGTGGGATGGGTGGGAAGGGACCTTAAAGATGATTTGATTCCACCCCTGCCATGGGCAGGGACACCTCCCACCAGCCCAGGGTGCTCTAAGTTCATCCAACCTGCCCTTGGACACTTCCAGGGATCCAGGGGCAGCCACAGCTTCTCTGCCCACCCTGTGCCAGGGCCTGCCCACCATCCCAGGGTACAATTCCTTCCCAATATCCCATTTAATCCTGCTCTCTGGAAGTTTGAAGCCATTCCCTGTGTCCTGTCCCTCCATCCCCTGTCCCAGGTCCCTCTCCAGCTCTCCTGGAGCCCCTTCAGGTTCCCACTGTCCATTCCCTGAGTTCCCTACTCCCCACACACAGAAGGAATGGCACAACCTGACATTCCCACCATTAAATATCCAAGCCAGCCTGTTCCTTCTGCTTTCCCTCCCTACAGCCCTTGCCCCAGCAGCGCCAGCCCTTGGGAATCAAATCCTCGCTGATTTGGGCTGGGCTCAAATCCTCACTGGTTTTGTGTTGGGGTCAAATCCTCACTGGTTTTGTGTTGGGGTCAAATCCTCACTGATTTGGATTGGGGTCAAATCCTCACTGGTTTGGGTTGGGGACAGAACTGGAATAGGCAGAAGTGTCTGGACAGAAATTTCATATCAAAGCATTTGCTTCTTGGGGTTTGTTTTAATTATGTGTTTGATGTTTCAGCAACATTTGAGGGGGCAAAAATTGTAAAACCTTTATAATATTTTCTTTTTTTCCCCTCTTTCTTCTTTTTCCCTTTTCCTCTTTTTCCTTGGGAAAAAGCCTGTTCTGCTTTGCCTTTCCCACTTCATTTGACACTTTTCCTCCTGATTCAGGTCCTTTTTGCTTTCAAAAACCACCCACAAAGGTCCTGGGACAGAACTCCTGTTTTCCCACTGATTTTTGTGGGACCACTCACATCCTAAACCAGCACCAGAGCGTGAAATAGAGTATGTTAAACTGAACTAGAATATGTTAAAAATGCCTGATAAATTCTGGATATCATTAATTCCTTCATAATTTGGGAAGAAAAAGCCATTTTCCCCCCGGATTTCCTTTGGAAAGGGCTTAACCCAACCTTCCCTTTGCCTGTTCCACCCCTCCCTGCACACCCAGCGATGTCACCGCCGTAATTAAATATTTAGAGCCTTTCTGGATCTGGTGGCTGGGCAGGACCCGGGAACTGCTGATCCCGGCGGCTCCGTGTCCTTGGCGGGGTGACCCCTTTGGCTGCCCTTTCATCCCTAAATCTCTCCCTGCTTTCCCCAAATCCCTGGGGCAGGAGGGAACGCCTTTCCCCGGAGCTCCCAGGGCAGCAGCTCCCCCTGCGCTCTCCGCTCGCAGAAACCTCGCTTTGCTCCTCTCCCCTCCCCATATTCCTCCTCCGGGGTGTTTAATGCCCGCTCCTCTTTGGGGGTTCATTCTCACCCCCTCGGGGCTTGGATGTGAAGCCCCCCAAGCCCCTGTGGTCCCTTTTTTTGGGGTGTGGAGGATCCCTTCCCGAGCTGCCGGCACTGCGGATTCCCGCAGCCTCCTGCCTTTCCCCCCCGTCCCTCCCCTGCTTTTCCTCCCTCTTTTCCTGGCACAGAAACGCTCCGGGGCCGCTTTTCCCGAGGCAGGAGGAGCCCCTTCCCCAGGGGTGGATGCTCCGCAGGGACAGGGGGGTGTTTCCACTGGAGGAGAGGGATGCTGCCCTGCCCGGTGATGCTGGGAGGGCGGAGGGCTGGACGGGAAAGGGCTCTGGGAGCGTGTGATCCACAAAGCAAAGCATTCCAGGGCACCGGAATGCCAGGTTTAAATCCAAGGAATGTATTCCTCCTTTTCCAGATCCATTCTCTTCTGTAAGCACCCAGGTCCGGGCTCTGTTTAACCATTTCTGGCGTGTTCTCTTATTTAACGGGGATTCCTCCCCTGGAATCTCCCTGGAGATTCCTCCAGGACCAAGAGCTGGAGGAAACATCCAACATTCTCAGAGGGGACCAGGTTGAACCACAAGGAATGTGTTCCTCCTTTTCCAGATCCATTCTCTTCTGTAAGCACCCAGGCCCGGGCTCTGTTTAACCATTTCTGGCGTGTTCTCTTATTTAACGGGGATTCCTCCTCTGGAATCTCCCTGGAGATTCCTCCAGGACCAAGAGCTGGAGGAAACATCCAACATCCTCAGCAGGGGTCAGGTTGAACCAGCCCTAAACCCTAACCCTAAACCCTAAACCAGCCCTCTTTTGGTTCCTAAAGGTAAAGTTGAGCAGGACAATCCCCCTGAAAGCAGGAGCTGTTGGGGGGAAGTAGCTTTGGCTCCCTGAACAGATTTAGATGGAAAAGAGAAGCAAATCCTGGAGAGATGAGCTATGGCCCCATTAATTCCCAGGCTGGGGGAGGGGGATCAGGGTGGGAGCTGAAAAGGGCAGGATTGTGCCCATGGAAGAGGCTGCTGTGCCCCCTTTTTGCCCATTCCCACCCCCAGAATCCTGGGGTGCTTTCCATGGGAAGGGGCCTTAAAGCTCCTGCCATTCCCTGTTTGATTTACCCATCAAGGATGCTCCGTGATCTTAGTCCTTCATTAAATACATTTAGTGATAATTGTGTGGGGAAAACACCGCAGAATGGTCAAACCATTGAAAAAACACTCCAGTATAAATATTTGGGATATTGTCATTTTCCCTCGACGTTCCAAAAGGGGAATTTTTTGGCCAGGCTCCCAAAGCAGGGATAAGTTTTAAAGGGTTTTAAAAGGTTTTTCTTCCCGTGCCAGAGATAAATTGGGTGGAAAACAGAGCCAGAATCAGTGGGATTTTCCAAATTCCAGCTCTGCAGGTGAGAGGAGACAACCCAGGTCCCTCCAGGCTGTGAAACACACTTGATATTCCACAGTAACAACAATTCCTCCAATTCTGCTTTTTCTGGGCACGTTCCAGTTGAAATTTCAGCCTGGAAAAGTCTCTTTGGATCCAAATTAACACCCCACAATGTTCCCAGGTTTGTTGGGAGCCCCCAGATCTTCAGAGCCCCAGATTATCCCTGTTTTCCCTGGTTAGCTGGATTTTCTGCTGGGTTTTGGTGCAATTCTTAGTGGGTTTCTCCCAAATTTTGGGCCAAAAATGGAAGTTCCTCAGGCTTTGGAAAAGGGTTTTTAAAGTAAAACTGTTCACTGGTACCTGTTGGTTCAGCATCCACAATATCCTTCTTTAGTGCTTTGCCATGTGTTTCCAGGAAATAATTCAATGTATTTTCACCAAATAATTCAATCTATTTCCACGGAACGCAATTAGAATAATCTAATGATTAATTAATTCGTGTAATGAGTAACCCTTTGAAGCGTTTCATGGTTACATTCAGAGAAGCACAAGGTGCAAAATCTTTGCCTTTTAATACCAGGGAGAGAAAATAATTCGAATTTAATGTTTCGTATTTATTTAGCAAGTAGGAAATTTGAATTAATATTTAATTAAAAAAAACAGGCTTCTGAGCCTCTTTTTGTGCCAGGAGGAGGGAATGACAGCAGTGTCACCTCCAGGTGCTGCCAGTGGAGCTGAGAAATCCCTTTTTTGTGTTATTGGGCATGAAAAGCTCCAATGGGAACAACTCCAGCCTTCCAAATGGCACCTCATTTTGGGAAAAACCCTTAATGATCCAGGGCCAAGGGAAGAGCAGCAGCTCCTGGAATAGAGGGGAATCAAAAGGATCACATTCCTGATTTGAGGTGAGTTAAATATTAAAAATATTGGAATACATTATCCTTCAAAAATAGATTTTCCCCAACTTTTCATATCATTTAAATATTTGGGGATCATTTTTCATTTAATTAAAACCATTGGATTTAATGATAAAATCTGAATGATGATTGACTTTTAATATTACATTTATCATTTCGTTTTCTGGTTTGCAGCAGCCCTTGAGCAGAACTTGAGCAGGTTCAAGTATTTGCCTCTAAATTTCCTGCTTTATTAATATAGAAATAACTTTTTGCCTTAATGCAAAGATTGGGAGAGCTGGTAATTACAAAATGAACCTGATTTTTCTCTTTTTAAAGGAAATAAGGGATTTTGAGGAGGATTTTTAGATTTATATGTGTTATCCCAGGCTGGGAGAGCTGGGGGGGTTCACCTAGACAGGAGAAGGCTCCAGGGAGACCTGAGAGCCCCTTCCAGAGCCTAAAGGGGCTCCAGGAGAGACCAGGGATAAGGGATGGAGGGAGAGGACAAGGGAATGGCTTCCCACTGCCAGAGGGCAGGGATAGGTGGGATATTGGGAAGGAATTCCTGGCTGGGAGGG
>JAWMRD010000286.1:0-16513 GCA_035584875.1 Syndactyla subalaris | reverse complement strand
AAGTTTATTGCTGTTATTATTGTTGTTATATTAAGTTGTAATAAGTTCTAATGCAGTTATACTTATTCAATTGTCCCTATTGGTCCTGGTTTCCCACTCCTAATTTTGTCATTGGTTGTTGCTACCTGAGTTACCCCCTGTTCATTGGTCCCTGTTCCTCGTAGCCCCCCTTTTCCAACCTTAATGATTCCATGATTCTAGGACTGCTCTGAATTCCTTGCTCACCCAGCTCAGGCCATCCAGGAAAGCCTCTGCTCCTGCCACTTCCACTCATCCTGATCAACCCCCTCAGCAATTCCAAGGGGCCAAACCCATCACCACCCACCCAGCCACCGAACCCACTCAACCCACCCCAACGAGAGCATTCCACGCTCCCCGAATTCCCAGCCAGGAGCAGGACCAATGTTTTGCCTGGTGCCCTGTGCCTGCCTGAGTCACTTGATTAAAATAGATGGGAGCCCGAGGTGACAGCGACAGGCGAGGGGGAGCAATCACAGCAGGTAATTGCTCGGGAGAGACGAGACACGGCGCGTGGGTGAGACACGGCAGCCTCGGGAAGGGGTCACGGAGGGCAGGGGTTGGCTCAGTGCCATGGCAACTTGGGCATGCAGCTTGGCTTCTCAGGATGCTGCTGTTGGAGGGAACCCCAGGCTGAACCCCACAGAGCTCCTATGACAGCGTGGTTGGGTCATGGGGACACAGGATGGGGGACGTGGGGCCGGTCCTGCCTCGTTGAGTTTGGTTCCCACGCCGTGCAGGGATGGGGCAGAGCTTGTTGGGGTTGTTTAGCTTTTTGGGGTCCTGGATTCTCCCAGTTACACCAGTTGGTGGGTTACATGGGCTGAGAAGAACCCTTGGAGATGAGGAGGAGAAGGTGTCACCCACAGGGGACAAACATCACAGTGTCCCCTTCTGAGGAAGATCAGTGCAAACATAAACAGCTCCAGGGCTGCACTTCCCCTGGCAACACATTTGCATCCCATCTGCCTTTTTTCCCCCTGACAAAATGCACCCCATTCCCATTTAGCCCTGAGCTAAATGGCTCCACCAGCTCCAAAACACAACCCTTGGGGAAGCAAAGCCAGCTGGAATCCTGAAAACACCCAGAGAAGGATTTTGGCTTCCCTGCCTCATCCATCCCCGCAGAGGAAAAGGGCTTTGCAAGAACAAGCAAAGCAATTAAACCTTGCAGAAATCCCTTTTACAGGTGGGAAATACCAGCAGAGAAAGATTCCTGATCCTCAGGGAATCCCAGAATGGCCTGGGTTGGAAGGGACCATAAAGATCCCTCCACTTGGGTGTTTCGTGGCAAAATTGGGTCACTCACATCAAGAATTTGTTGCCTTTTTTTAATTCAACGTGTCCCAGAGCCCTTATCCAGGATTTCCAAATATTTGCAGTCCTCCAATGGGATCTGCTGAGCTGCTCTGGGCTGGACTTGAGAGGCTTTTGGGTAAAGGCAAAACACTCTTTGCACAGAGCAGGAATTTATTATTATTACTATTGTTATTATTGTTGTTGTCATCGTTAATAATATATAATAATATAAGAAATATAACAATAATGATAACAACTTCAATGATAATAAAATAATGACAGTGATGATAATGATTATAATGACAATGATACTTATGATAATAAATGATTATTATGATGATAATGATAGTAATGACGATGATGATAATGACGACGGTCAAGTTAATAATGGGAAAGCAAATCATCTGTGGGATGGGATGAGCAAAGGACAAGGATACAGGGGAGGAACATTCCTGCTGCCCAGGGCCAGGATGGAGTGGGATGAATCCCAGGCAAACACCAGGAAGGAGCAGCAATGGCTCCAGAGGAGCAGAATAAACCCAATCCTCTGCTCATGCATGGAGAGATCCATCGTGCCACCACCAGGAACCCGAGGCAGGGAGTGTGGCTGGGCTGCTCCCCTGTTTCCCAGCCAGGATCCCCACCCTGTCCAGCTCTCATGTGCTCAGTGGGAGCTCAGACTGGCTGGTTGGTTTTTATTCCAGCCCTTCCCCTCTGGCTGCTGATACCAACACTGTGGCAATGTCACTTGGTGGCAATAACACCAAGGCTGTGCTCCCCGGGGTCAACAAAGAGCAACACCAAATGTCAGCCAGCCAGAGAGCCCAGAGGAAGTGGGAAATGCTCATACAGAAGTAAAATCCAGGGATGCTCCCGGGGCATGCCCTTTGTTTGGAGGAAAAGGCTCATTTCTGCAGTGCAGAGCTCTGAGAGCTTCTGGGTTTGGTCCTGCTGTTGCTGTGCTTTGGTGGCCCAGGAGCAGGGGCTGCCTGGGTGACACTTGGTACCTACACACACAGATGTGGCACTTGGGGACGTGGGTTAGTGGTAGCCCTGGCAGTGCTGGGGGAATGGTTCAACTCAATGATCTCTGAGGGCTTTTCCAACCTAAATCCTGTGAGTCTCTGTGCCCTGGGCACAGACCCCACCCCGAGCAGCCCCTGTGTCCCCACGGATGGTTTCCAGCTGCTCCCAGGGAAGGTGCAGGGCAAAGGCACCCCCTGCCTGCCCCGTGGGACACTCAGGGCACAGCTCCTGGCACACACAGGGGTCCTGGCTGGATTTATACTGTGACATCTCTAATGGTCCTTGTGGGTCCCCTCCAGCTCAGGAGATTCCATGATTCCATGAACACTGAATTTTAGGAATTTTCCATCCCCAATGATTCTATCACTCTGTGACCCTGGAAGTCCCCATGAGAACTCCCCCCAGAGCCAGGAGAGCTCCTTACTTTAACTCAGCTGTGGAAAACTTCAGTGCCATTCCCAAAGAGCTGAACGCTTTGCAGCTGGAATCTCGTGACGGATTTGAATAAGCAGCAACATCCATCACTGCCAGATAACACTCACCTATCCCAGCACTGCAATTTGATGGATTGACCTGCTCTGCTCAAAGAGAGAATTACTGGGAGAGCAAAGAGGTTTGGGGTTTTTTTCCTGACTGCAATATTGAAAAAAAAAAAGGGGGGGGGGGAATAAAATAAAATCCCCAATCAAACACTTCATGCTACACTTGGATCCATGGCACATTCTTCTGATGAATAGAGGCAATTATTTTTCAGAATAATTTAAGCAGCTTTGATTCAAGGGCCAGCTCAGAGTGACATTGAAATGAGCTCCAGTGGAAACCAAGCTTTATTATCAACTAGTGATTTCCGACTCATTGCTTCAAAGAGCTCCATGTCCCATGTTTGCAGAGCAACCACTCCCAAATCCAAGTGACTTTGGGAGCTGAAGAACCCAGTGCCAGAGTGGCTGCTTTGTCCCAGGACCAGGCAGGTGATGGGGATGCCATGTAGGTCCCTGTGCCACTGGGGACATTACAGTGGCAGAGGTGACACGTGGCAGTGTCCCAGGGCAGGACTTTGGGGTTAACTCCCCCTTCTTACCTTCCCCAAACCCTTCGTATTCATGTTGAATGATTAGGTTTCCCCTGACAAATCTGGTCTCTGCTTTGCTGGCCTGGATGAGATGGTGAATGGTCAGGACTGGAGACATCCCACCCAGCTGGGAGGAGCCCCTGAGAAGTAACAGAGCAGCTGAATCCTGAACCTCTGCCCCAAATGGGAGATGAACCTGAACCCTAGACCCGGGAATGCCCCACAAGAGGCCTTGGAGTGGTCCCCTCTGTGTAGGGTCCTACAACCTTCCTCCAGAAGGAAGCAAAGGAGCAAAGGAATTCGTAAAGAGCTGCTGGCCTGCAGCAAATCCCACTGCAAATCCTGCCTGGGGGCTTTTTCCTCGGAAACAATCCGTGCCTGGCCCTGCTGCAGGTTTGGATACCTGGACAAACATTTCCCAGGTTCTCAGCCCTTCCCTTGGGCTGTCACAGAAGCCCAGGAGATTCTGGAGGGCTGAACTCACCCGAGAGAGCTGTGACATCCCTGTGCTTTAGCAGCTCTAATGCTACACATCCCACAGATACATTCCCACACATCCACAAAGATGTTCTCCACGGCTTTTCTATCCTGGGAATTACCAGCCTGGCTGCCCTGGTATCCAGGAGAGCCTCCTGATCTCTAATGGCTTCTCTGTGCAAGGAAAGTAGTTACATGCAGCTCACCCCAAATGCTCCTTCATCCTCTCCACGTGCTTTTCCTCCTTGGCACAACTCTCCAGTTTTCTTCCCTTTTGCTCAAGTGCAGAAGCCAAGAAGCCAAACCCTGGGAGCTTCCAGCAGTCTCCCTGTGCACAGACCCCCTGGCACTCATTCTTACCCACCCCAGGACCAAGGCAAAGGGGTCCAGTGGCTCTGGGATGAGGATGCTGCCCCTGGAAGTGACTTTTGCAGCCATCTGGAACCAGCTGTGACCCACAGCTGGCCCAGCCAGGCTCTGGCATGACAGGAAAAGCCCCCAAGAGGCTGAATTTTTCTCTCTGCTTGCCTCTGCTATCTCTTGCTTCTGCCTCCAACTGGAATATTACCAAAACAAACAGAGTATCTCAAGATGCAGCTGAGAGACAAAAAGGAGCACTGGCCATCCCTCTGGAGCTGAGGGAAATGGGCCAATTCTCAGCAGATTTTGGGGCCACACAAGGTTCAGACATGGAGCCTTTAAGCCAGCCCTCCAGGTCTGCAGCTGGCAAGCAGCTCCACAAAAGGCCAGCTGAAAGCAGTGAGCCAAGAGGGATGGTCACCTCTCTCTCCACAGGAGTACTCATCTTTCCCTCCCACTGGCAGGGGCTGAGCAGGACAGGCTGGAGAGCACATGGTAAGGATGCTGCTGGAGGTGGGATTGCCTTCCCAGCTTTCCTTCACCCTGCACCACAACCCCAAATATCAGTGCACCAACCAGCCCAACAAGGCTCTTTTCTCTGTGTTAATTTTTCCATTCCACATCTTTCAGCCCAGCCAGATCCTCCCCAGTCAGCACCAGCAGGCACTGGGAGGAGGAGAGTGACTGCTCTGTGACCCAGCAGGGAACGGCCCCATCCATCTCCTGCTCAAGGCTGACAAGTGAAATTGCTTCACATCCTCCCCAAAATGCGTGGAATGAAACCAGGATCTATTTTAACACATATTCAAAGGGACACTGTCAAGTAGCCGAGATCCAAAATGAGAGATTTTGTAAACAAAGCAACCAAACAAAAGACTTACAAAGCTTCATATTAATAGAGAAGTTATTTGGCTGCTTTTTCCCCCCCCTTTTCTTTTCACCCAGCAATAAAAGAAAGCTTCTTAAAAATTCCCCCTGCAGTGTTTGCAACCCAAACAAACAACATTACTCTGACACAGGAGAAAGGAGCCCGACAAGGAGCCAGAGCTGTAGAGGAGGCACAAGGGGCAGCTCCAGGAGAGGTGACAACAAGCTTTAACTCCCTTGTCCCCTCCTGTCCCCAAATTCTCCTACCTCAGACCCCCAGCATCCATGGGATTCCCTGGAAAGATGTTCCTGCCCCTCCAGGGGTCCTGCAAACTCAGCAGTGGAGGAGAAGAACACAGGACAGGGACGAGAAAGGACGTTTGGGTTTGTAATGAGGAGGAATTGGGGGCAGCTTCTGAGCAGGAGAGGTGGGAGCTGCCCTTGCTTCATTAAGGTCCTGCTCATTAGGGATGGGCAGGGATGGCTGTACCTGGCAAGGGCACAGGAGGGGCTGGCTGGGGGTCCCCTCGGTGTGGGATGCTGGCAGGTCAGGCTTGGTGCCTCAGATTGCTGGGAATTCCCAAAAACCAGTGGGATTGCCCAGGATTCGCTACCCCAGTGAGCAGGGACGGGCTGTGGGCTCAGAGGGTGAGCTAAAACATCACCTCAGGTGTGGCCCTTGGGAATGGGCAATGGAGAAGGGAGAGAGGGGAAGATGGAGCTGTTCAGCCTGGAGAGGAGGCTCCAGGGAGACCTCAGAGGACCTTCCAGTGCCTGAAGGGGCTCCAGGAGAGCTGGAGAGGGACCTGAGACAAGGGATGGAGGGACAGGACAAGGGGGAATGGCTTCCCAGCGCCAGAGGGCAGGGTTAGATGGGATATTGGGAAGGAATCCTTCCCTGGGAGGGTGATGAGACCCTGGCACAGGTTCCCAGAGAAGCTGTGGCTGCCCCAGCCCTGGATGTGTCCAAGGCCAGGTTGGACAGGGCTTGGAGCAACCTGGGCTGGTGGAAGGTGTCCCTGCCCATGGCAGGGGTCGCAGTGGATGGGCTTTAAGGTCCTTCCAACCCAAACCATTCTGGGATTCTGTGACATATCCCGAGACTTTCTGGCTCAATAAAATGACTGGAGTTAACATTTGGAATTAAACCTGCCAGAAAAAACCTAAGTGACTTCTCAGGTAACTTCAGAGCTGTGGGACTGCCCGGATAGCCCAAGAGATCCCTCACCCGGAGCTGGGAGCACCCAAAATTCCTCCCAAAGCTGGAAGCCTCGCTCCCTGCTCCCGGGGCTGCCGCTGCCAAATGAAAAAGGAGCTGCAATTTGCACTTTAAATGAGTTAATGCTCCTCAAGTGCTCTCGTGTCAGAGCCGGGCGCTGCCAGCGGCACAAAATGCTAATTCAGCGCCGCAATCAATGGGGCCTTTGGAGAAGCGTCTGGATAATTAGGGGGAAGCAGAAAGGAGGTTTTTAAAGAGGCAAACAGCTGGAATTCACCACCTCCCTTGGGCATCGGGGTTGGCAAAGCAGGAGGTTTCCGAGGGCTGTCCATGGGCAAGTTTAAGGGTGGTACAGGGATGGGCACCGTGTCACCCTCCACTGCATCCCACCGGGATGGAGAAGACTTGCAGGACCAGAGGATGCAACTAGAGCCCAGAGCTGCTCGGGTGCAGGGCTGACCTGAGCTGGGCAGTGGCCACATGGCCACCACTGACCCATGTGAGCACTGCAGGGACAGCAGAGTTTGGGTACACCCGACCTGGGCTGGTCCTAACCCAGCAAAGCACTTAAACCAAGCTTCTCCTGCAGATTTCAGCCAGGCTTGGAGCAGGCAGGGCTGGGAATGCAGGGGAGGATGGAGCATCAGGAGGGGAGGAGATGCTGCCTGACTGGGGGAGCAGCCAGGGATGGGGCAGGAGAGGCATCCCCAGGACATCACCACGGTGTTATTCACACACATTTCAGCACCAAGCCGGCCCTGAGGAAGCGTATAATGATGGTAATTGGTGGCACATGGATTATTAACCTGCATTTTTCAAGTTCTGCCGTTCAGTTTTCATCATCTCAATTCTCTCCTCCTGAAAAACACCACCGTGGGTTGATTTCCAAGAGGGAGCCAACCCAGGGCTTTCAGCTTTAATTGGGCCATTCTGTGGCAAGGAGATGTTGGCATCTTGAAGAACGACCCACGTGTGGCGTTTCTGCCCTTCAATAACAGAGCAAAGACAGGACACGGGTTCAAATAAAAGCTCAAGGCATCACAGGACACACAGAGCTGCAAGCTGGAAAGCAATAAACTCAACTCCAGGCAGCAATTCCCACCTTGGGCTGAACTCTTCTGGAGGAGTTCTGGCCTGTATATGCCAATCTCCTTTTCCTGGCTAGAAAATGAAACATAAGACAGGTATAAATTCATTTGCAAGCTCAGACAGACTGGGAAAAATGAGCAAAGAGCCAGGCAGGAAACAGGCTGGGCAATCCTTGGGAAAGGCTTTGTGCTGCTCCTCTGGGACGGCTCGTCTCCTGGATTTGGTTCCAAGGTACTCCATGCTCCAGTGACTAGACATGCAAAATAAATCCAGGGAACTATCCAAAGCCACTTCCAGAGGTTAATTTATGGAGTTTTTAACTCTTGCCGTGACTGAAGGGGTCACAGGTTTCGAGCAGAGATGGTGCCTGAGTTGTCCTTTCATGAGTTGATGTCTGACCTCCAGCCCCAAATGATGAGTCTGAGCTGCCCCAAATGATGAGTCTGAGCTGCCCCAAGTGATGTGTCTGACCTCCAAACCCAAGTGCTGTGTCTGAGCTGCCCCAAGAGCTGTGTCTGAGCTGCCCCAAGTGCTGTGTCTGAGCTGCCCCAAGTGCTGTGCCTGAGCTGCCCCAAGTGCTGTGTCTGAGCTGCCCCAAATGATGAGTCTGAGCTGCCCCAAGAGATGTGTCTGAGCTGCCCCAAGAGCTGTGTCTGAGCTGCCCCAAGTGCCTTCCCTGGCCTCAATTCTCCCAGAAAAGAGGACATTTGGAGGTGCAGACGCTGGCACACTTCAGGCTCTTCCTGACTTTTCCTTGTGTGTCTCCTCTGGGGATTTTCTGGGAGCTCCAGCCACCAGCACATCCAGCCTGGTTAAGACACCAAGCTGCAGTGCTCCTCACCTCATGGAAACCCTCCAGAGCTGGTGGGACCAAAACTCACTCAGCATAATTAATTGCAGCACTAATGAACGTGCATCTTGCCCCCTGTGGTTTTGACATGATTGCTTCTCTACCTGTTTCCATCAAGAGACTCCAGACTGGATATTCCAGACTGGCTCTGTGTTGTACCCAGGAGACTTCTCTCCTGGGCATCTCCTCTCTCTCCCACTGGCCCATGGCACTCAACCATTGAAGGCAACCTGTTCCCCAGAAGATCCCTTGCCCTCCTCTGTGCACTGAACAAGGTGAGAATGGCAACGACCTCCTCGTCTGGTTTTCACATCACAACCAGAGGTTTCTGGGGTTCTCAGTGTAAATACCAGTTTGGGGACCTCAGCATCTCCTGTGCATCTCTGCCTCTCCATGGCTTCAACCCACAGCCTGGTAGTGTCCAGTTCAGAGAATCTTAGAATGGTTTGGGTTGGAAAGGACCTTAAAGCTCATCTGGTTCCACCCCCTGCCACGGGCAGGGACACCTCCCACTAACCTGTCCAACCTGCCCTTGAACTGATCAGTTCAAACTGTCCAGGTCTCCTCCAGCTTCCCACCACACACAGGACACCATGGCCAGTGAGCTGATGCTCTTGCCAAACCCATTTCTCACCACGAATCCATTAGAAAGTTCCCGAACCTCAAGCCAAACCCAAACCACGCAGTAACAGTGTCACCACCACCAAGAAAACCAGATTTCTTAAAGACTTCTTCAAGTCTGGCTGCAGAGACTCCTGAGCCTTGCATGGGAACTGGCCACCTCTTCTTCTGGCCATGAGTTAGCCCCCCAAAAGCCACTTTTCTCCACCCAAGACGTTGCAGTGTCTGGGACACCACATTTGGCAGGGGGGACTCAATGCAACCCCGAGAGGAGCTGATGTTTTGGCTTGGTGCTCGAAGTGTTGAGTTTTAGGGTTGTTCCCCTCTGAGTGTTGGACAATGGTGGCTTTGCTGTGGTGACAGCCCAACACCCTGGGCTGTGCCCGACAACCAAACAGCTCCCCCAGCAAGACAAATATTTTGCCGTCTCCAGATCCTGCTCCGAGCAAAAATAACTCTCAATTCCCTCCTCAATTAGTCGATGTCACCAAGGGCTCAATTGTGCATCTAATTGTGACTTTCTTGCCTCAAACTGTCACTGGGGAGCAGCTCAGTCCATGCCAGTCCCACAGATCACAGCCAGGATGGGGACAACGGGGCAGCCTGTCCTGGGAGGTCCCCAGAGGGGAGGAAAACAGGTTTTTTTGGGGAAAAAGGGAGAGAAAGAGATGGCAAAGGCAGAGGAAGGGAAATTCTGGGCCACGGTGAAGGTGGTGGGGACTGGGGTGCAGAGCAAGGCTGAACATTCACAGCTCCAGCTCTGAGGCAAGTGGAGAAATATATTTCATTGTAATTGAAAAATAATCCAAGAAGAAATACAGAACTTTTGCTTGTGGACTAGAACTCATTAATTGCGACACAGCCAAAGTGGGGAATCATCCTTTGTTTCCCAACAAACCCTTGGAAAATATTGAAGCAGAGATTTGAGAGGAACAGCCTCGAGTGCTCAGCGTGGGGAGTCCCAGTGACCCTGTGCACCCACACGTGGTGGCTTTGTCCCCATGGTGGCCTTGTCCCCATGGTGGCTTGAGGCCATGGGGGGAGGTGACACCCCTGCTGGCTCCCAGGGAGCCCAAGAGCAGCTCTCCCTGCCTGTCATCCCTTTTTTTTCCTCTCTGGGCGATGAATAATGAGAATAAAAATGCAAAAGAAAGCGGTGTGACAGTCAATTAGTGCCTTGTGATTAACCACCCAAGAGCAGCCCCTGCTCAAAACACCACCTGATGCTCCTTTGGAGAGAAAGGATTCCTCCTGAGCAGGATGGACATGCAAATCTGCTGATTTATTTTCTTGTTTTCTTACATAATCACGGCTTCCTATATGTTAATGACTCCCACACACAGGATTTGCATACGAGCCTGGAGCCTGCATGTGCTGCTGGTGGAGGTGTTGGGATGCTGGGGAAGGAGCCATCCCAAACTGCTGCCCAAATGTCAGGAGAGGGGGTGACACCTTGGGATGAACCCAAACTGAGGGCTCTCAGTGTGGTGGGATTTAGTCCTGGCTCATCATCCTGTGATTTTATTGTGTCTTTGGACAAATTTGCCCAGAGGAGCTGTGGCTGCCCCAGCCCTGGAGGTGTTGGACAGGGCTTGGAGCAACCTGGGCTAGTGGAAGGTGTCCCTGCACGTGGCAGGACATGATCTTTAAGGTCCATTCCAACTCCAAGCATTCCATGAGTTTATGTTTTGGGGTTTTTTTCCCCTGGAAAACTGTGTCTCCAAAGAAGTTTGGGAGTCACCTGTGGGTTTACAGCATTGTGAGATGAGCAGGACATTATTCCTCTCCAGCAGCCCTTGTGGGTCACCCCCAGGCCAGGAGACTCCTGCTGTGTGTCCCTTCCCACAGAATACTCTCAATGAAGGTACCATTGCAAAACTCTTCCTGATTAGGAATTAAATGATTATTAGAAGCCGTGGCTGCACGTTCTTAAGAGCTTATTGTAAATCACCCTGCAATAAACCACCTCAAAAATAAACTCTCAGCCACTGATGCCTTAATAAGCTGCAATAAAAACACATATCAGGGCTTGTAATGCTGCTGAGCTTAACTCTGAGCAGCTTTAAGGAGCTAATTTAAGGCTGAGCGACAGCTTCAGCCTGCAGACACTTAGGCCAGGCTGCAGCCCACGTGTCTGTGGATGCAGGAGCAGGAAAACCCCCCCAGATGTTCAAAAGGGAAACCTGAGGCATCCCAGGTGGCTGGGAAAGAGGACGTTGTGCAGGGAAGGACAAGGCTGAGCCATTGGCTGCACAAGGGACTTGTTTCCAGGCGTGGTTTTACCAGGTGAAACTCTAAAGTTCCTGCATTTTTCTGCCTAAGAAGCCTGGCACATCCACAGGCAATGACATGGTGTTGGGACAGAGGGAAGGAGTCAGGATCCCAAGGGATGTGCAGCCCTCCTGGGTGTAGCTTCAACCCACCCAGGGGCAGACACAGCTCTCTGTGCACCCACTGGGCACAGACAGCCTGGACCTTTCCAAGCATTTCACTCCCAGGGGTACAGAAGATTCTGGGCCAGAGCGAGGGGAGGGTGAGACAGAGCTCAGGCCACCCAGGGGAGCCCCAGCACGGGGTCATTCCAGCCCCATTATCTGTGGAATTGCAGCATCTTCCATAAGCCAGGGCAGCAGAGGAGCCAGAGCTGGGACTCCTCTGTGACCCTGCTTTTCAGGAGGGTTTAGGACAAGTTCCTCGGAAAACAAACAATCTGTAAGAGCTGAGGAGCTGCTGGAAATGGGACAGAGAACAGAGAAATGGTGTTTGCTGGGAGCCAGAGAGGGTTGAGCAGAGCAAAGGGGGCTGCAGGGCAGGTGGCTCAGCAAAGCCCCTTCCAAACTGCAAAACTACTTTCCTTCCATCCTTTCCCTGAGGAGGGAATGTTGTCTTGGACCGTGGCTGAGCCCAGACTGCATTTGGACGGTGCCTTTGGTTCCTCAAATGAGAGGGACTGAAGAAACTCAGCCCTGATGGAGATCACAGCCCCACTTGTGGAGAGCCCAACCACTCCTGCTGCTTTTGTTTGGCTTTACAGGAAGGTTTTCTATGCGGGGAAATCAAGCCAGGGAAGGAAAAGGCATTAAAAAGATGCAAAGAGCTTTCACAGCTGAGCAGAGCAGCTCCTGGTCCAGCATTTGCTGCTCAGAAATAACTAAGGCAGTCCTTGGAGTGCCTGGAGACCCTGACCCAAGAGAGGCTGCCCAGCATGGCCCACTGGGGCTGACAGGCACAGCAGGGTCACAGAAAAGCCAGATGTTAATGGCAAAATCAGTCCCCAGCGAGCACTCAGAGCCCAGCACAGGACCTGCCCAGCACTGGAGCATCACATGGTCCCTCTGGGGCTGGAAAAAATGCTCTGTCAAGTATTACAGCATAAAATTACAGCTCTGTTCCACCAGGGAACTGAAAGTCAAGGGTTATTCCCTCGGAAATCGGTCCCCTTGAGGTGATTGTTCCAGCAAAGAGGGCAGGAGCACAGAGCTGGGCCAGGGCTTGCCATAATGCCCAGCACCACAGAGCTCTGGGCTCAGCAGCAGCAATGCCTCCCCCAATTAGCGCTCTGGTAATTGGCTAGGAAAGTAGCCAGGCTGCTGTGATATTTGGATGGGCCAGAATGGGAGGATGCAGGAACAGACATTTCCTGCCAGACTGCTCTGCAGTCAGGAATGGTGCCAAGGCTCGGCGGGCAGGAGGCTCCTGCCTTTCAGCACGTGCTCCAAGTGTCCCCATGGCTCCTGCCTGGGTGACCACGGGGGCTGAGGGGTGGCTGGAGTGGACAGCCCCCATTTGCCCAGCCAAAAAAAGCCGCTTTTACACCTTACATCCAATTTTATATAGGATTAGGTACAAGGAAGAAGACTGTTAAATGAGGGTGGGTGCCCAGAGAAGCTGTGGCTGCCCCATCCCTGGAAGTGTCCAAGGCCAGGCTGGATGGGGCTTGGAGCAATCTGGAAGGTGTCCCTGTACATTGAAGGGCTAGATGGCCTTTAAAGGACCTCAAGTTCAATTGGCCACATTTAAGGTGAGACTAAATCAGAGAAACCAGGGAATCCCAAACGTGGGGCCGTGCACAGCAAACCTGAGCTTTGCACCTTGTGGTTTGCAGGCCTGGAGCAGAAATCTCTGCTGAGAGCAGCACGTGGCCCAGAGCTCTCCAGAGCCCCCATCGATTCCTTTGAAACATTAATATTAATAATTAACCATGTTCCACTGCATTATCTCCTCTCATCCCCTCCACGCAGCTTCCCCGGCTCGCGGGTTTGAGAGTGACTGTGAGTGACACGAAATGGTAATGCTGAGGGACAACACTGAAGTAAACAGATAAAAGCAACCCACCCCTTCCTTTCTCCAGCTCATCAGTTATTCTGTTTTCACATCCTCCAAACACTCGCTTGGCAATGACAAAGTCGCATCTTTCGCGAAACACAGAAATACAAGCGCGCTTCGAATCGTGACTAAACAGCCCTTTGAAGGATTAAAAATAAGGGGGAAAGCAGAGTTCCCACCACCCCTCCCAAATGGATCCCAGCACGTTAAAGCTCAGCTGAAGGCCATGGTGGAGGGAGAAGAATGTTTTGATACTGCAGAAAGGATGTGCCAAAGGGGACAGGGGGATGAGGCATTTTGTTGTCCTACTCGGATTTGAAGCAAGAGCTGGAAACAGTGAGAAGAAGGAAGGAAATCACCACGAGGCAGATCCAGCACAGGAACTCAAAGCCTGTTCTCCCTCTTTCCAGGCTCCAGAAAACAAGGGCTACACCCTCAGACCCCCCTGGGCACCATGTTACTGGCACCAAAAATCCAGGGTACACCTTTCCATCCCTGGAAGTGTCCAAGGCCAGGATGGACAGGGCTTGGAGCAACCTGGGATAGGGGAAGGTGTCCCTGCCCATGAGCTGAGCTTTAAGGTCCCTTCCAACCCAAACCATTGTGGGACTCATTTAAAAACTAATCAGGAAGAGACTCCCCCTGTGCCCAAAGGGAGCAGAGCTGGTGAGCCCAGGGAAAGGTGTGGGACACGCAGTGGTTGTGGCTCACTGAAGTGCAGCCCCCGAGTCCCCTCCTTGTCCTTCTTCAGGTGTTTTATCAGCACCATCAGCAGCAGGGAATGACTTTGGTCTCTCCCTCTCAGCAGCTCCCTTATCTGCCCCCGGCACTGCTCTAATCTCCTTGCTTGTTTGTTTGCTCTCTTTCTTCAGCTGGAGACAGAAATTGAACTGAGAAATATTTGCATTCCAGTTCAGAGTGCCTGCGAAGGCCTCCAGGCTCCTCCTCCCAAGACAAGGAAAATCTTTTGAGTTTAAGATCCAACTGGTTGCAGAAAACCCAAAGAAACCCCTCAAAGCCACTGGCCTGGGGATGGCACCTGACTGAAACCACAGAGAAACCCCCCAAACCCACGGGCCTGGGGGCAGCAATCCCAGGGGCTGCTCTCAGTGCCCTCCTACCCTCGTTATCTCCTTAATTAAAACGCCACTGCCCCATCCTGGCGGGAAGGGAGAGGAGCCTGGTACCCTTTCAAGGAATCCCAGGAATATTTTGCAAGGAGCTCTGTTTTCCCTTGGTTTGCAAGAAGCTCGTGCCTACTGAGCAGTTCTCCTAAAAATACTGGGAGTGTTTTGACATTGAGCGGTGCCAGAAATACCCCCGTGCGCGGCGCCGAGGGAAGCATATGCTCCACTGCCTTCCAAGGTCTCCTCCAAAAGCCGGGCTGGGAGCTTGGGGGTGGAGAACAGCCTTTAAAATAGCACTTTGCAAACTTCTGGGGACGGTATTGCCAATAGAACATGTAATTCTGGAAACATCTTAGCAATTAAAAGCGATGAAGCGCGAGAGGAGGATTTCCCCCGTTGCCTCATTGATAAAAGCAGATGAACACGGGGCCTTCCCCAGCATGGAGATGATTTCCCAACAGGCACAACCCTGGGGAGAAAGGGAAGGTCCTCTGCCACGCTCATAATTTTGGTCACAACAGCTCCCGAGAGCACACTGTCATTCTTAACGCCACGGTTGAGCAGAAATTGCTGCTCACAACCTGGCTTGCTCAGCTTCACAGAATCCTGGAGTCACTGAGGCTGGAAAAGACCTCTCAGATCATCACCTCCAACTGCTACCCCACCATTAAACCATGGCCCCAAATGCCACATCTACAGAGATTCTGAACCTCTCCAGTGATGGTGACTCCACCACTGCCCTGTGCCAGTGCTTTACTGTTTCCATGAAGGAACTTTCCTTAATATCCCACCTGAACTTGCTTCAAAAGGCCATAGAGGAACAAGACTGGACTGGGACATCAGAGAAAAGCCACCTTCTTGAAGACAACACTGAAGGCACCACAGCCCAGACCGGCCCCCTCCTCCCATGGCTGTGCCAGAGGGACAAAAGCAAGGACCAGTTTCAGACCTGCTCCAACCCTGGCCTGGCTTTTTCCCTCATTCCCAGGACTGTATTAAAAACAGCCCCTGTGATCAAACCTCTTTGGGGGCAATCAGCAGCTCCCATTTCTCCCTCACGTGCCAGGGGCTATTTTCTCCCTAGAATGCCCTTATCTCTCTCAGAGTGTTTCCTTTTTCTGGGTTAAGATTCAATGCTAGGGAACAAAAAAAGTGGCAAACTGGTCTCATTTATCGAACCAAGCGATTTCCACGGCTCTCACTGCACACTCCGCCTCGGATGAACAATGAATAAGCTGCAAGAACAATACTCACTCTTAATTAAATGGTGCTGCACAAAATATGCATTGGGCTTGGCCCTTGGCCACGCTGCTGGAGATTTATTGAGTTTGACAGTTTAATACGCTCCGAATATCTGGGCTCCCTCGTCAGAAGTGCTCAGAAAACAGTTTAAATATGCTTTCAATTTAATTAGACTTCACGCCTCCTGCCCTCATGGTCGGCAGCCCCGCGTGCCACGAGGTGACCACGGGGGCACGGGGTGGGAGGACAGGGGAGCCATAGAAGGTTCCAGGGCACAGAGGGTGTGGAGCAGCACCAGGGTGTCCCTGGAGCACAGGGATGGTGGTGTGCATGGAGGACACCTCAGGGTATGCAATCACAGAATCATCAAGGCTGCACGAGACCACCAAGATCATCGAGTCCAAGTCCCACCGTGCCCGCTGAACCACATCATGATGGGACAGCCTTGGCCAAGGCCACCAAGGCTGCCTCTCTAGCAAGGTGCTGGTGTCCTAGCCAGACAGAAACAGCTTCTGCAGCCACAGCAGTGACAAAGCTCTGAAGTGACCTGCTGGACTGGGACCAGCACCCTCCCACCACTGGCATTCCCAGCTCAGAAACACCAGGAGATGAAGGGGCACAGAGACACCTCCTGCACTTGGCTCACCACAAAGACTTGCTTTTCATCCTCCCCTCAGCAGCTGTACCTCTGCTGAAACTGGGAATCTCAGGTCCAGACCCATCAACCACGAGATGTGGTCTTGATTCAACAGAACGTGCCACCACCTGGCTGCACACCGAGCCAAGGTTCTGAAACCAAATAGATGTCTAGAAGAAAAGGCCCCAACAGAAACCACAGAATGGTTGGGTTGGAAGGGACCTTAAAGCCCATCCAGTGCCACCCCCTGCCATGGGCAGGGACACCTTCCACCAGCCCAGGG
>JAWMRD010000285.1:0-16548 GCA_035584875.1 Syndactyla subalaris | reverse complement strand
GCACCACTGGAAAGGCTTTGGCACCACTGGAAGGGCTCTGGCACCACTGGAAAGGCTTTGGCACCACTGGAAGGGCTTTGGCACCACTGGAAAGGCTTTGGCACCGCTGGAAGAGCTCTGGCACCACTGGAAAGGCTCTGCCACCACTGGAAGGGCTCTGGCACCGACCTCTCTCCGCCACTTCCAGGAATCCTGTCCCTCCCCTGGCCGCCCCCGCTGTGCTGTCTGGGGCCAGGGAGCGGCTCTGGCTCTGGGAGATGCTCCTGCCTTGGGGACATCCGGGATGTGATCCCAGGATAAATAACCCGCGGGGATGGGCGGGCAGGGGGCAGAGGGAGCGGCAGGGAAGGGCTGGCTCTGCAGCATTGCTGTGATGTAATGACAGGAGGTTTAAATGGGAGAGTGTTTTCCTGCTGGAAAACAATCGCTGTTGTTGCCCCCACACACCAACTCTGGGTCTCCCGATCTATAGGGTTGAAATGTCAAGCCCAGTGTAGATGCAGAGATTCTAAAAATCTAACTCTCAGCTTGAAAAAATATCCTTTAAGAGAAAGAGAGAGTGTGTGGTTGGCTGGGTTTCTGCTGTGCTGAGGACCTACAATTCCCATATGAAAACCAGCTCGTCCTTTTTCTTTCCCTTTATAGGATTCATCCATCGTTGTCCGGATCCATCACTAACTCATCCAAGTGCACAGCAGAGTTGTGACCATGTCACCCCAAGGGCCATCCAAGGTCTGGGGTTGTTATCCCCTCCTCAAAGAAGGGGAACTGACACGTGCCCAAGGTCACCTAAGGAAATCTGCACTAGAGGAGCACCCGAATCGTTCATTCTGGGCACCAAAATGTTCATTTCTTCAACCAACATCTGGATGAGCCGGCTGGAAGGAAGATGTGGATATTCCTGCTGTTGGTCCTGCTCCTTTAAGCTCAGGGGTAAATTTCCTTGGCAGTGGAAGGAGATCTAGCCAAATATTTTCTTTGGGTTTGGTTCTCATTTCATTAATGTTTTATGTAAAACTGATGTAAGCAAGAAAAGAATGAGAGTTTTTATTTAATTAATTATTTTATAAAATAGTTTTTGAATTATTAGGGAATTATGCAGGAGGCATGCTGATTTCTCATAACAAGCTGGGGTATCTCAAATGAACGCCTTAAACTTCTTTTTTTTTTAATGCAATCTTTTATTTCTGCATTCTTTACAGCAGGGGCAGGAGATAATGGGGCTGGAATGTCCTTCGTGATTGTTCATGTTAGTTCTCCGTGTCAAGCAGGATAAAACTCCAACTAATCCTGCCATAAATTTAGATATTCCTAATCCTTCAGTATTCCCACTTTTCTTCAGGCATTAGTCATGTAATCAGTCCTGTGCCAAAAAAAGAATATTAAAGAAAAAGTTGGGACTGTAAGCAGCTATTAGAAAAATGAAAAATAAGTACAAGCTGCCCAGTATTGCTCAAGTTCAGATGGTTTTAATAGCTGTTCCCCTGACCTGGCTCTGCAGCCCCTCAGCACAGGGAAATGTGTGGTTGGGGGTGCAGGGATGTCTCCTGGGGCAGTTCTCAGAGCTCTCAGGGTAGGGCTGCTCTGCCCCTCTCCTTACAGTGCCCAGTAAAGGTTTCCATGTGCTCTTTGTACCTGGGGGGGATTGCACAACTCCCCCACTAGTGCACAGGGAGCTGCCTGGCACTTGGAGTGTCCCCCACTAGTGCACAGGGAGCTGCCTGGCACTTGGAGTGTGGCTGAGCAGATCCTCCAGGGATCTGAACACCAAACTGGTTCCAAGTGGGAGGGGACCTGCTGGGAATTGCTGCCTCACCAGCAGGAGCCCAGTTCTCAAATGGGCTGCACCTCATACAGGTGTGTTATCCCTTTGTTATCCCTTTGTTATCCCTCTGTTATCCCTTTGTTATCCCTTCCTTCCCTCCCATGGAGCTGAGGTGGGGAGTGGCTCTGGAGGACTCCAGCCAGAGCTGCCACAGGGACAGGAGCTGCTCTGCTGTGAACTCAGGGATGAGAATTCCTAAATGGCCTTTCCCTTTACTGACAGGCTCAGAATTATCCAAGTAAATAGTGGAAATCAGGTTAAATATTGGTACAGCAAACTTGGTGATTATTTTCAAGGCATTTACCTTTCCTCAGGTAGCAGAGAAGTGGAAATGGGAAGCCAGTGCAGGGTCTCAAGAGGGTGTTAATTCAGGTACAATGCACAGGCACAAAGACTGCCCTTCCCACCAAAGGGTATTTCTCCCACTGGGAATGCTCCCTGAACCATATCTCTGACATGTAGTCTTTCTGGCTCTACAAGCAATCATCTGCTGTGAGGGAGTCGCAGCCACCCAGCTCCCAAATTTGGGGTTTATAAACACCAAAACAGACAATGGAGGCAGAGAAAAATTAGAAATAAACAAGCTGGCTGCTTTTGATTAGGAGCAGCCCCTCAGTCTGCACTGAAAGCACTCATGTTTGCTTAACAGTACGAATAATTAATCATGTGAAAGTGGATTCCTGGACCAGGATAAGATGGCCAGACCTTTTACTTGCTCCCACAGGTCCATTTCTGGTGGGTTCCACTGGCATCTTGCTGGTGTTCTCTGGGGGGGTGAAGCCTGTAGAGATGAGCAGGGATTAGTGAAATGGTCCCTTTGTCATCATGTTCCTTTCCCTGTTGTCCCCACTCAGTGGGATGTTGCTCCCTTTGGTGCCTGGGTGCTGCCCAAATGAGATTATGGGCTAACCAAAAAGCCTTGGAGGAAGGAAGGGGGTGGTGTGGGCTGGGGAAGTGGCTGTGCTGGGGGTGCCCAGGTGAGGGGGGAGCTGTGGACACCTCGCTCTGCTCTCAGGCTCTGCCAGAAGGGAGGAACAATCCTGTGCTCTTCGGTGGGGCACAGGGTGAGGCACAGGTACAAAAGCAAACTCTTCAGGTTGTTTCCCTCCTCCTTTCCCCTGCAGAGACCCTGGCCCTGATGCTGCTGCCGTGCTGGTGGGGACAGCAATTCCACTGGTGTCAGAGGACTTCCACTGGCATAAATTTACAGTAAGCAGGAGTATCATGGGGCTCTACCTTGGACATTTTCCACTCTCCAGGCTGAACATGTGGACTTATCTCAAGCAGACCAGCCTCAACTGGCTGCTTTTTTTGTCCTTGCTCTTAATTTTTCTTTAATTTGCTCATTATCTAACTGTAAAACTCAGAATTGTATTCCATAATGTCTTCCATAAATGCAAATGGAGGTGGGCATTAAAATAAGCCATAGTTAAGCATTTTAGAGAGACTTTTCCACTTGCCACTGATAATCCCTTCTAAATTGGTAATAATATATGGATTTTGCTATCCATAGGCAGGCAGCTTTGCTGGTATCTATCATGATTGATAATGATAATTTTCTTCATTATTTTCGTAGCATTTTGAAGTGTTGCTGACTTCATGAAGAACAAATGAGCTCCCACCCAGAGGAACTTTGCAGCAAAGGTATGGCTGATAAAGAATATTGAACTAGACTGAGAAGTGAGTCCATAAGCCCAACCTTCCTGTTCTGCTTGAGAAACTTAGGTCTGGCTGCAGAGGCTTTTATTTCCTTCTGCTGAGCAACAGGGTTGTGTCCTCAGCAGCCTCACAGAATAACCTTGCACCTGAAAACCTGCCAGATCAGAAAGGTTCTGAGCATGATGTGCAGCGATGGCAAATGCACAGCTCACACACAAGTCACATGCAGGCAACGTGTGTAGAATATCTTGAGCCATTTACAAGATTAGAAGGGAATATTTACTGCTGGGTCCTTTCTAGACCATTCTGTTGTTTTTTTAAAAAAAGACATTTGGAAGCAGCTTCTCAAAATATAAATATATTTACTGCAGGTTTTCCCTCCCCCTCATCCTTTCTGGCAGGAGGGCTGGAGGGCTGTGGTCAATGGCACTGCTGCAGGACCCGTGGGTTAACAGACAGCAAGTTTGCCACAGCAAATATTGCAGAATTTCCAAGAGAGGCAAAACAAACCACGTGTTTTCAGTGGTACTGCAGGTCAAGCACGAGGTTTTGCCAACTTGCCCAGTCTGAGCAGGAATCCAGACAGCAAAGGTGTCTGACTGTCTATCTGCATTCACAATTTAATTTAGTTGTCCACTTATGTCTGTTTTTCTATACTTGCTGAGTTGCCTTTGCATTCAGCTCTATCAGGTTGGCTCTTTCCCAAAGACATTACATTCTCATAAAGAAAATAAAAGCATTTTGCAGTGCTAGAGCTGTTAGCTCCCTGGAAAGTCCTAGAACTTCATGAGTAAAAGCAGAGACTCTCCAGGAGACATTAGGAAAGCCACATGTCTCCAAAATAATCTGGGGCAAGAAAGGAGAAAATATCATCAGCCTAACCTACAAAAGCAAGAATCTGAGAATACACTGGGGAAATAAGAGAGGTTGGGGCTCTGCTCAGGGAGACATCAGTGAACAACTCCAAACATCCTCTAAGTGTGTGTGTCTGGCAACAACAGGGTAAGCAAAAGGCAAATATTTCTACCCTGGCTTTATTAGGTAGAATTCCTCGGGTCATCCCTGGAGCAGGGTGGAAAGAGCTGTAGAATTAGAGGATGATGGGCACATGGAACCCAGCACTTCATTTTACGAGGATGCAGCCCCTTCTGGAGGGGCTCTGCAAAGGCTTCCAGCTTCTTGGAGAGCCTTGAGGAGAGAGCTTCCTTAGGGGTTAAATCTCCTGTTTGTAGCACCTGTTGGAGCCTGTATGTGTGAGATGGGAAAAGTTTTTAATGTGCAGCAAACCCAGAAATGCTCTCTCCATGTGTGCATGAGATACTGTGATTAAAAATGCTCCCACAGAGAGAAAAATAAAAACAACAGCCCAGGAGCTCCTTGATGAAAGATATTTATGTCCTAAGTTGTAAAACTAGCCAAGCTCCCCAAAGAAACAGCAGTAACAGAATTTAGCTGCTGGAACCCAAAGACGCATTGTTCTGATTTAATAATTAATGTGGAGTTAATTGAGGCTTTTACTGAAGTGAAACAGGATAAAAGAACCCTGGCAGTGTGGACACCGTGATTCTCTGAGAGCAAGTTCCTTCTGCTCCCCCGTGACCCCTCCCCACTCCCACTGCCCCCCTTGTCCTTCCCCCAAAATGAGGGTGGACTGTGGAGATGCTTCTGCTGTTGTGTTCCCAAACCAAGGGCAGGGAAGATGGTCCTGGATCCATCTGGGGATGGGAACTCGGGCAGCCAGAGGGAACCAGGGCTGGTGAACGGAGCTTTCCTCCTTCCCTCCTCTGGGCCATTGTCTGGCAGGGATTTTCCATATGTGCTGGGAGCTGGGAATTACTGAGCCCTGCAGCAGTGGCACAGAATGCCTTCAAAAGGCAGCAAAACAGAGACACACACGGGGAGAAGCTGGCTCTGTGTTATCTTTAAGAAAGTAAATAATGACACGGGTTTATGGCTTACAATTTAGTGCTTTAGAAATTGAGTCACTCAGAATGTACCCGGAGCAAAATGGCTTTTAACCCCTTGGAGTACGAGCAGTGTGAGAAAACACTGCCCAGCCTGGCTGGGGGAAATGGCCACATTTTGGAGTCAGGATTGTTGGTTACTAAAGAGGGGAATGGGCAGAGAACCTTTCAGATTAGGGTACGGCTGCTGGTTGTTAGATCCCCTGGAAGAAAGGCTGGTGTGGCCTCCATGAACCCTTTTTTTTTAATTAATACTAGTTTTGGTGAGGAGAGGGGGAGCAGGGGCACTGCTGGGGCTCAGGACTGACCTGGAGTTTGGTTCAATAAACCTTCATGCACACACAGAACCAAATCTATACACAAACACTGGAGGAGTTTTACTTCCTTCCCTGTCCCCAGCCTGTTGTTCAAGTGGTTTATTTGGGAGGTCCCAGAGTGGTGGCCCAAATGGCTCCAGCACTGCTGACCCAGAGCTCAGCTCCCCCTCACTTCCCATCTTCAGCTGCCACTTTCTGTTTCCCAGCTAAAATCTGTGATTTGCATCCCTTGCCACTTCCAGTGACCACTCATCCTCTCCTCCATCATATTGCAAGGAAAGGGGTGCCTTAGCCATGCCATGACATTCCAGTCAAAGTCTTGTAGCTGGAAGTGGGCTTACCTTGGAAATGTGGGAGAACCTTTGCCCATTTTCCCTTTCAGCCACTGCTCTTCAGCACCTGCCTCTGAGGTGGAAGTTTTAATTTAAGTTTTCCCTTTATTATTTTAGGTTCACTGAACACAGGGAGTGAAAACTCCTGCCTGGAGCACAAGAAAACAAAGCCAAGCTCCTCTGCATTGCTGATGTTCGAGGGGATCACAGCAGAAGTGAGGTATGCAGAGCTTCTCTCTCACGTGGGAATCTTTGAAAATGGAATGCTGGAACGGTGGGTCTTTTCCTCTCCAAATGAGTGGGGTGACAGAAAAGGATTACTAAGCTTGCAGAAAGTCCCAGGAATCTACTGCACTCCCACCTTCCTCTCCACGTGGATTGGGAGGAGTTAGGGGATGCTGCCAGTGATGGGGTTTGCACTGGGAAGCACAGTGGGAAAGTGCTGCTGCTCTCACTGGGGATGCTGGTTTGGGATCTGGCAGGGGACAGGGCACACACAGTCTGATTATGGCATGGGGGCTCTGGGTAAAGCTACACAGCCAGTTAATGTACCATCTAAAAACTACTTCTATACCCTGAAGAGATTAGTGTCTGTCATTTGGGCTTTTACTTTAGAGCCTAATAGCTGGAGATTTAATCCCTTATTCAGAGAAGTAATTATTGCTCATATAAATAGGTCTGTTGGAGTCAGTGAGCTGAGCTCCCTGAGGGGAGGGATAGTCAGTTTTACCAATCCAAGTCTCCACAGTGTTGTGCAATGAGTGTGGCACTCAGTGCATATAGGATGGTGGAGTATATCACACTTTCTCAATGGAAATGTGTGGAAACACTCAGGTTTGGGTGCTGGCTGGGGACCTGGCCATTCCAGGGCTCCAGTTTGATGGGATACACCCACCCCATCAGCCCTTGCCACTGCTGGCTGGGTGGCAGGACATGGTTCTCCCTGAAATCAGCATTATTCCCTGTGAGCCTGATTTGGGGCTGGGGTCCCCAAATCCCCCAGGTAGCTGTCACAAGAGCACCTGCCAGGGTTTTGATGAAGGAATCTGGAGCTGTGGCTTCACCCACTGAACAGAAACATGCAATAACACAATTTTTGACTGCTAAATAAATCCATTAGATGTGATTTCTGTGGTCTGAAACAAGCAAGGTCTGCAGGAATTTCGAATGTGTTGTTTCTTGCCTGCCTATACCAGCTGGAGCTGGGTCTGAGGGGGCTCCTGCAGCACTCCCACCCTCATCTCCCAGAGAATTCCTGGCACTGGGGCTGGGGGTGTCGTGCCAGGCCAGGAACGAGCCATGTGCAGCCACAGAGCTGTGATTTCTTCCTTCCTCCCACCTCCATGGGGGGGAACTCCATCAGCCATCAAGGGAAAACATTGGAGCACACAGCACATCTCTGAGGGTGGAAAGGAGGATGCTGGGCCCTTTGGGAGAGAGGAAGGACCATGGAGACCAAAATCTGAATGTAATCATGTATTTCTTGAGGCTCCCAAGCACAGAGTATTTACGTGCCTGCTGCAAGGGAGCTCTTGAGGTCCATCCTGCTTATTAGAAGGGACACTTGTTTTCATCTGGGTGCATGGAGCAGGTGGAGTTCAAAGAAAAGAAAAATGTGTGGGATGAGGAGCTGGTTGTGGTCACTGTTTCCAAAGAAGCCAATTTAAGGGGGACAAAAAATCCCCAAACAACATGTACCTGTGGGATCTTATTTCTGTGCCTCCCATGGTAGCCAGAAGCCCTGTCAGAGATCAGAGCCCAGTGCAACACACTGAGCTCCTGCTCCTCCATGACCCTTCCATCCTTATGATTGTCTTTCCTGTTCTGGTTTTAATGTTGCTTGCCTTTTGTTGATGCTGGTTTGATTTTTTAATATTGTCTCTTCCTCTGGAGTTTTATTGATTCTGCATTTGGGTGAGATTTTGAACTGCAGTTGGTGGTGCTTTAGCTTTGTTCCCATTTAAGATAATAGCTGGTCTAATTCTGTTCCCATCAGACTGGTTTCTGTAGGAATGGAGTTATACCCATATTGGTAGCTTTGGAAACTCATTTGAAAGTGTGTGCCAAACCCCTTTTAGAAAAACAGAAATGAGGAGAAAAGATTTGGTCCAGTGATGCAGTTCTGAAACTATCCATTGCATGACCTTAGGCAACTCATTTCATTTCTCTGTGCCACAGTTTATCTGTCAAAGAAAACAGGGATAAGATACAAATACCTATTTATCTCTTGCAATAGGTCGGGAAATCTAGTACATGTTGGTAATAAGCTTTTGGTCCTGGCAAAATACACAATTCATGTTTCCTTTTTCATGTTATTGACACTGTTATGGTGCTATTTGGAATTATTGAAACAGAGTTTAACAAACTCTTGATCCTGGCACGTGACTCGAATTCAGAGCTTCACTTTGACTTGCTTAGGTAGATGAATTAAGTGTGGTTGGGCATGAAACCCTGACAGGTCGCCTGGTGTAGCTTCTGTGGTCACACTTACCTGTCCTCCACAGCACCAGCCCTGGGGCCACACCAAGTGGTCCTTTGTGGATGTGTTCCCCTAGAACATCAGGCTGGATGAGGAGAGCAGATCCCAGGTGAAGTCTCCTCTTGAGGTCCCACAGACCCTTTGGAGGGTCCAGTGGGTGGGTGTGAGAAAGAGGCAGAATCCTGGTAGACAGAGGGGAAGGATTTTATTCGGGCTTTGAAATACCTAAAAAGGGGATTAATACTTAGAATTTAAAAGGAATAAAAACCCGCCGTCCCCATGAAAACCCTTTGTCTCCAGGTAAGTAGGAGAGAGGAGACTGGGAAGGGAAGAGAACGTGGGATGTGAGAGCAAACTGTAACCCAGTGAATTAGTCTTAACTATAGCGCAAACAGCACTTGTGTAAATGAGGCCCCCGAGGGCCGATAACGGAGCTGTAAAATGTTACAGGAGGGAAGTAAGTCAGGGCTATAAACCTGGGAAGTCAGGAGTGGGTAGCCAGGATCTGAGGCATAAAAGAGGCAAGATTAAAGGATGACAGATGAGGGCTGGGAAGGAGACATGAATCCTTACCAGCCTGGGCATCCTGGCCCCTGTGCCCTAAAGACAGACTTGTTCCCCTGAGTGCTGCCAGGTACCAGAAAATGACTGAAACACCCACCCAGGGCTTGTGGGGAGAGGAGAGGAGAAGAGTGAGCAATGGATGATAAATAAAATAAGGAAATATAATCCAATCAACATTGAGTGTATTTGATTTAGGAGGACACCAATGAATAGAGAAGGGGAGGAAAGCGGTGGGGTGAGAGTTGCTGTAGGATAGGACTGTGCTTGAGTGAGATATAGTGCAAGCCCTAAATTATCATCATCATTATTTTTTGGCTGGGCTGTGCTGTGACATCAATACCAATTTACACTCCGGGTGAGTAGCACTTACTACCTTCTTGTCTTCATAAATTGTGCATTGTCCTTATTTATTTGCTTCCCTGTCCCCTTCCTCTCTTCCTGCATTGCCTTCTTTATAAGCATGATGGGGATAGTGCATTCTTGCTATGTCCTTGATAATCTGACATTTAACCCCAGCTATGGATCCCCAGCTCCACTCTCTTTTGAGCCAGGGATGGGATGGATATTGTGAGGAGGATGGTGGGTACAAAAGGTTGGCACTGCCCTTTATAGACCTGTTAGCACCTGGCTCTTCTATCATCATGCAGCTGGTATTTCCATGGTACTTCATGCTCCTCATGTCCAGCCACATCAGCTATTCTGAGTCAAAGCCTCCCTCTTGATATTGTGCAGTATGTGTGTAAAAATCACAGCTTTTATTCTCCCTTTCTCTCCAAATTTAGTAAACCACCTCATACTCTGAAGTCCCACCAAAGTGCTGCTGTGGCATGACAAGTGTCTTCAAAACTACCTTCAAAACCACTATGCCCAGGGAACTGGGAGTCTTATTCCCTGTCTCACAGACTGGAAAGTGAGCTTTTTAGGTTCTCCTGATCATTGGTATAAAGCAATGGAAACGTTGCACGTTCACCCACCCAAAGCTGTTCTCCTGTAAGAAAACCCAGGGGAGAGGGTGATGAACATCATCAGGATGCCGTGAGCAAGGACTCACACACAATCCCATCTAGCTGGGAGGGCATTTCTGTCTCTGTAGGTGCCACTGCTGCATAGAAGGGTGCAGAAAATGCAAAACTAACAGTGGTAATCTCAAGAGACAGAGTGAATTTGAGAGACCAAATTAACTTGGGCATGCCTTGGTCAGTGTCTGTCACTTCATGTGGCACAGTGTCACTGGCAGGGAAAGGACAGAGACTTCTCCTATGCTAAAGGATTACAGGTGAAATCTAACAAAACCTGCTCCTGTCTGCAATATGAACTCCAGTTCACAGTCCTAGTCTACACCCAGCTGAATGTTTATTGTTATATACAAGAAATAGAATGTTTCTTCTCGATTCCTGTACGATCAGTGATGATCTTGTGATTATCTCTGGTGCTCACAGCCAACAGAACACAACGTTGGGAATCTGCTTTCTTTGGAGAATCTGCTTTGCTGAAAAGAAAACAGATTCAGATAACATATAAGGAGCCTTGGTGCTGGTGCCTGCCTAGAGAAAACAGGCAACAGGGCGATAGACTGGGAAAAATAAAAGCCACTGACCTTATTTAGGGGTAGCAGATTTAATAATCTCTAATGGAATTACTGGTGAGGAATCTACATGCTCATCTCTTTCCCGTAAAGGTTTTTTGCTTGGGTTCTTTTTATTTTTTTCCTTCTCCCTAGCCTGCCTTCCTCTGCAGGGAATCAGGCTGTAGCCATTCTCCCAGGAAAGCTGCCTGGTGGTAGCCCAGCTGTAAGGTTGTGCCCCAGCACAATCCATGACGGGGCAGTGCCTTGGAATATCCTTAACCCTGGGCAGGTGCCCAGGGAAAAGGATGGATGCAAGGAAGTTTTTTCCCCTCCCTGCCTCTGTGCAGGGGCAGGGAGGAGGCACCAGCCCTGAAACTCCTTGCACACACTGTGTGGTGCTGTGGGAACCTAGTCCAGGCTAGAAGAGAGTCTTGCCCCAGGCACTGTGCCCTGGGGAGAGGCTGCCAGTGCTGAGTCCTCCCTGAGCTCCCCAACCAGCCCCATGTAAGCAGAGATTTGCAAACTGCAGCTTTTCCTACAGTTGTAATAATGCAAATTAATTACCAGGATGCAGCAAAGAAAGCTGAAATCACCTTCCTAAAGCGATGGAGCAGTTCCTTCATTTCCATTTTCTGCCTGCACAAAGGTGGAGCAGGAATTAAAATCCTGGGGAGCACTTGCACCCTCTGAGGCTGCAGCTCAGTGATAGAAATGCTTGGCATTTCAGGGTTGCTCTGTGGTTTGTTTGGTTTGAGGGAAGCAGGAGATGTGGACCCTCCTAGTGCCCCATGCACAGTAACATGCCTTTCTTAAACACTGCTTTAGTAAATCCTCTGGGTAAATACTGGGTAAAAACTGCCCTGTGAGACTCTCCTGGAGGGAATTTTCCAGGGCTTGGTTGGTGGCAAGAGAATCTCCCTATAGACAATGACATGAGGGCAGAGTCATTTCAGTTCTTATTGATGGCATGATCTTGGACAAATATGAAAGAATAACTTGGCAAGAGGTGCTGGTTTGGTGAACAGTAGATACCCCACCCCAAAAGACATAAAACCAGCAGCATTAACTTTTAAGTTTGGATTTTCCAAGAATGAATGTTGAGATTAAATGTGTGATTAGTTCACCATGTTAAAGGCCTGCAACCCTTTTCTTGACGTAGACAAGTAACAAATGAACTTATTTAAAATTCATTGTTTACTTTTAATTGGTATTACCAAAAAATGACTTTCCCCAATTTCATTTCTGAATCTCAATCCACCTAAACCCTCTGTACAACGGCCCCATTGTGTTCACCACCACCAGCACTTAGTAATTCTTAGCTGGATTAAATCTTCAGGCCGTGACCCAGGGGTGGGTAACTTTTCTCAGGGATTAGAACCAAGATTTGGGCTCGTTTGGGTGGAGTTGTTTGTAAACAGCAAGTGTCTGCTCGACCTGAGGTATTAATGACTTCAGTGGCCACTGGTTTGGTTTCTGTGGTGCAACCAGCCTGGACCAGGGCACAGGCAGCTTTGCTGTGTCCAGAGTTGACCCATCCCAAGCTTCCCACGCTCCAGGGACCAGGTACCTCACACCCCATTGCTGGCCAAGGTGACAGGACTCTCACTGGGGCCACGGGGACAGGTTTGTGCTGTGAGCTCCTCTCTGCTCTGGAGGCCAAAGGATTCTGCCAATCCCAGGTCCTACAGCCCAACTTGTCCCTCGTGCCCTGCCAATGACCCCAGCGTGGTGTGGAGGAGCCACTGGTCCCCAAGGTCCCACATAACTCCTGTGGTGTCGTGCTGTGTCATTCCCCAGGAGCGACTGAACCCATCTGATGGATGGGGAAGGGTCAGGCTCAGCTCTCACCCCGGGAACAAATTTGTGGGGCCACCACTGTCCTTTATGTAGGGTCTGCACAGAGCCCTCCAGGCTTTCTGCCTCAAGAGTGAGCAGCTCAGCCCTGAAAGGAACTCAGCTTTTTCCTCGGGGTTTCTCCCCCTCCCTGGCTCCAGGAGAAGGGATGAGAAGCATTTGCAATTCTGCAAAAATTAGGAGCACAAAGGGTAATCCATCTAATTGATAAGTAGCCTTAAATATCGTTTTGCAAGGGTTTGTAATGTGGCACTGAAATTGCTGAAACTTGGCATTCAAAACCCATCTAGGGAGCAAGTCTCTTCCTCCCATCCTTCTTTTTAAAAAGATTATTTTCTCCCATCATCTTGGACCTCTTCTGCTCTGCACTATCCCCCCCCAAACCTCCACTCCCAAAGTTATAATTCCTGGTGGAGTTTCTCAGGGAGCAATTGCTCCTGAGAGCTCTGCCATTTTTTTTTTCTCCCAGTGGGAGCTGCATCCCAGCATTTTTCTGGAAGTAAAGAAAAAAAAAATAGTTTCTCAGGATTTTCTTGCCTGAAACAAATGCACAAATGGTGCAAAGGCTTGAAGAGAGATGTCTGCAGTGCTGTGTGCTTTGTACCCATGACCTACATGTTAGTTAAATCATGTCTGACGAGGGCCCACAAAAATGCCTTTAAGACAATTAATTTCCATTTTAGATCAGAAAATAACCCTGTTTACTTAAGGGTTTTACTCACTGACTACACCAATGTAATTGAAGCCATATAACTGCACTAAGCTCTGCTAGAATAAAGGCTGTGTCATGATGGTAGAGCTGTATCCTTTTAAGAGTTGTACTGATAGAACTGAATTCTTCTCTCCTCTCTCTCCCAAATACGATATTGGTGTGCTAAGGAATCTTTGCAACACCTGAGTTAAAGGTGGTATCACCTAGTTCCCACCTCCTGATTTTCAGTATTTCGGAGCTGGCACAGCAGTGCTGGAAGGGCTGAGGGTTGGGATGCTGGGGCCAGCATGCAGGGGGTGCTCAGTGAAGTCAAGGAGAGCTGTGCCAGGGTAAGGTCTGTCAGGACTCTTGCTCCCTCCTGCCTTCTATGGCTCAAACTCTCCACACTTTATCTCACTCTCACTTTTTGTTCACCTCTTTTGGCATCCTGGCCCTGGCCAACACAGTCTTGCACTGGGATGTGCTCAGGTAAAATGACCTCACACTCTGCTGGAAAGTTTGCCTGCCTTGGGTCTGCAGCATCAACACAAAAGCCCCTTTCTCATTTTTCTATAATACCAAAACAGCTTAAATTTTAATAATAAAATATTGCAGGTATTCAGCCCACAATATGGATTAGGCCCCACTTAGCCGCTTAGGAGAAGCAAACATAATTTAAATGGCAGATAGTTTTGTCATTTGAAAATTAGCTGCTCTGTATCTGAAATAACTCTTTTTTTTGTGGGTGTTGGCATGGAAACAAGTACAGCCTGCAAGTCCTTCTGCAGGCACCTCTGTAACTCCAGTAGAAGTCAATGGGAACCTGTGGAAAGGCTCTGCAGCTCGGGAAATCAGATGTCAAATAGCTCACTTTATCCTCAGAAAGTACCTGATTTTGAAAATTAGCTTCATTCTGAAGAGAGTCTTTCTTGAAGCAGTGGCTTGGAACAGTTTGAAGTCAGGATATATATTCTGAGGTTGAATATTTCAGGCATAACAGCTCCTTCCACCCCCTGTAATTCCTATGTATGGCAGAACAACAAGGTCCAATCCTGTCCTGCATCCAAGTGGACACAATTCCGTGTCAGTAAGGGTCATATATCTTTATGCTGGAGCTGAATATTCCTTGGGACATTGTGCTTCTTTTCCCAGTCTTTGTAATATCAAGTAGAAGGGGACTTTGATAACCCTAGTAAGTTTTGTCCCATTTTTGGATCAGTGTTGAGTGTAGTCAGATATTTTGTATATTGCTGCTATGCTTAATCTTTATGCAATGCAAATTCATAAGGGGAAAAAAAAAGTCTTCTCAATATATGACTAGATGATATGGGGCACAAAACATCATCATTTTGTGATGAGAAGTGATGGCATTGTACTGAAATGTCATGGCTTGAGATACAATCTGTCTTTCCTATCCCAAAATGATTTCCAGGAAGGCAAAATTGAAAGTGGGACCACGATGATAAATGAGTGAGATTTTTAACTGTCGTGTTGAAATACAAAAAGCCCGTCCTCTTACATAGGAAATATTTTTAACTGTTTGAAAACGAAGCCAGAAGGAGGGAAACCTGTCAGGTCAGACAAGGTGGTGATTAAAACACGCTCCTAGTCCTAATGGAGTTTTTAACTAGCTGGCTTTTGTGGGATTGCATCAGATCTGCTGATTAAGGGAAATGCTGACAGAGGGAAAAAGGAACCTGCACAGGGGAAAAAACTGCCATCATCTTCCTTGCCTTCCCAGCAAACAACTGATCTCTGTGTGAGGGAACTGGAGGAGAAAATGCTTGCCCCAGTTCCTTCTCCTGTACAGTGGGGGCCCATCTCTCCTAAGGATGGGCCATCCTGCTGAAAGCAGAGACAGGGGCAGGGGACAGCAGGGTTTGAGGGGTAAACAGGGAGGGAACTGAATCATGAAACTACCTGCTCGGTGCCAAAACCTGTCCCTGTGAAAGGTCTTGCCAGGTGTGGAGAATCATCTGGCAGATGTGGCTGGAAGGGATTGGGCTCTGATTGTGACTTCATCCTTTCCCACACCACCAGTGCCTGGAGAATCTTCGCTGCTCAAAGGGAGATTCTCCAAGCACGTTCCTGGCAATGGCAGTCGATGATTGAGAAGCCTTTTCCTAACCCTGTGTGTCCAGGGCTCAAAACGGGAACGTGAAAAGCTCGGAATGGAAGCCTTTCTTTGCTAGAATATTCAGAAAAGCACCGACGGGGACGTGCCAAGTGCCAGGAATGGTGCACTGCCCTGGGCTGGCACCGTAAGTGGCAGCAGCACATCTGATGGCCCGGGGTAGAAGCTGTCCCGTGTGACACTGTGCCCGTGTTGTCCCGAGAACCCCCGTGGGCACAGGCGGCCAAAGGGCAGCGCCGTGAGCCCTGGGGCTGTTCGTGTGCCGGCCCTGACTGGGTCTGCACGGGCAGCTCCGTGTCGGATTTGGGCTCTTTCTGCGGGGCGCCCACGGGTGTCACACAGGCTCCGTGTGCCTGGCTCTCCTCCTGGCCCCTGCCCTGCTGCCCCACGCTGCGATGCTGTCGGGCCGCGGGTGGGCTGAGGAGCTGCGGGGCTGTTTTCCCCCGGTGCGCCTTTCCCAGCGATCCCGTCTCTCCGCATCGCAGCGAGACTCCTGCTCGGTGCGCGCCCCGGGCGCTCCCGCCGGCGCCGCTGCCTTCGTTTGCTTGTGCTTTGGTTTGTTTTGTTGGGTTTGTTTTTGGTTGTTTTTCTTGCGGCAGGGCCGTTCCTTTCCAGGCTCTCGCCCTTTTAATCCTCCCCCCCTCCCCATCCCTCCCTCCCCGCCGCCCGGGGAGCGCGGGGGCGGCGGGCGGGGACGCGCCCGCAGCGCCCCGGGGGCGGCAGCGGCGGGGCCGCCGCGCTAATTGGGACGTGTCGGCGGCTCTGGAGGCGTCTCGGCTCTGGAAGCGTCTCGGCTCCGCTGCCGGGGCCGCTCCGACCGCGGCGGCGGCGGCGGAGCCCTCGGGGGGGACGAGCGGCGCCAGCCCGGGCAGAGCCCGCGGGGCTCCATCCCACCCATACCGCCCATCGCTCCCGCCCGCATCCCGCCGGGATGGCTCCGGGATGCTGCCCAGAGCCCCCCATTCCCCCCGCATCCCGCCGGGATGGCTCCGGGATGCTGCCCAGAGACCCTCATGCCCCCGCATCCCACCGGGATGGCTCCGGGATGCTGCCCAGAGCCCCCCAGCACACCCGCATCCCGCCCGGATGGCTCCGGGATGCTACCCAGAACCCCCCCCCCGCCCAGCATTCCACTGGGATGGCTCGGGACAGCATCCCAGAG
>JAWMRD010000284.1:0-16564 GCA_035584875.1 Syndactyla subalaris | reverse complement strand
CGGGGGCGGCCGCCAGCCCCGCTCGGCTCCCGCTGCACTAAATCGGCTTAGGGCGGCAGCGCGGCGGCGGAGCTGGACCCGGACCCGGGTGGGGGGAACCCACGGAGCCTGGCTGAGCCCCCCCCAGCCACCCCCCGAGCCCACCGCGATGCCCTCCTGCCCCCCGGGCAGGGGGCTGGGGCACCGCTGAGCCCCATGGGGCTGCCCCCCCCGCGGGCACCATGCGGACCATGAGCCCCCTGCCCCTCTCTCTGCTGCTCTGGGACCTCCTGGACCTGGCGTTGGGTGAGTGTCACCCCCCCACACCCCGCGGGGACAGGGAGGACCCCCACCCCAGCATGGCTGATGGGATGATGGGGTGCCCACCTGCACCCCGGGAGGCAAAGGGGGGCTCCGGGCTCTACACCCCGAGGCTCGGGGGGTGATGCGGGGGGCTCCGGAGGGGCAGGGTGGGGGGCAGACACCCCCCTGGACCCAGGCACCCATTGCGAGGGGACTGGTTTTGGAGAGGGTGCTAATGGGGTGCGTGGTCTGGATGCGTTATTAGGGCACCCCCTAAGCAGGTACTGGTGGGGGAGCCATTATTGGGGCACCCCCCTAATAGGTACTGGTGGGGGACCCGGTAATAGGACACCCCTTAACCGGGTACTGCTTTAAAACCCATTAATGGGGGTACTGGTGTGGGAGACCTTAATGGGGCACCTCCTAAACAGGGTACTGGTTTTAGACCCGTTAATGGGCCACCCTCTAACAGGGTGCTGGTTTTAGACCCGTTAATGGGGCATCTCCTAAACAGGGTGCTGGTTTTAGACCCGTTAATGGGGCACCCATTAACCGGGTGCTGGTTTTAGACCCGTTAATGGGGCACCCATTAACCGGGTGCTGGTTTTAGACCCGTTAATGGGGCACTCATTAACAGGGTATGGATGTGGGACCCGTTGTTGGGGCACCTCCTAAGCAGGTGCTGGTTTTAAACCCATTGCTGAGACACTGGTGGGGGCGTCATTAATGGGGGACCCCTTTAGCGGGTCCTGGGTTTGAACCATTATCAGGATGCTGATGGTGCGGGTGTCATTAATTGGGGACCCGTTAATAGGGCGCCGCTAATTGGGTGCTGGGGGACAGGGGAGATGGGGGGATGTTCATCCCTCACCCCCAACCCACATCAGAGGGGGGCACTCCTGTCCCCCTCCCCTGCACCCACATCCCCCTTTCCTGCTGCTCTGTCCGGAGGCTCCAGGTGCCAGTCCCAGTCCTGTCCCCTCCATCCTGGGGGGATCTGTGCTTTGGGGACCCCCAGGAGCCAGTCCCAGTCCTGTCCCCTCCATCCTGGGGGGGGTCCGTGCTCTGGGGACCCCCAGGAGCTTCAGCTTTTTGGGGGCTCGCAGCACCCAGAGGCACCCCATGCCCCTTGGGCGTGCAGGGGGTACCCCAAACCCAAAGCAGGGAGAAGCAGCCCCCCAAATTCCCAGCTGCTTGAGCTCCCAGAAGAACCCCTTGACTCCCCACTTCTCTCCAGGGAGCTTGTAAAAGGACCCCCCCACCCCATCCCCAAAAACGAGGCTCCCGAGGTGGGGGAAATGAGCAGGGAAGGAAACTTTCCCCTCCTCGCATCGCGGAGGCTGCGGGATAATGACACCATTTAATTCCTTATGTATTCGGAGGCGATTTCCCTGCCGTTTGCCCCTAATTCCCCTGGCCGTGCCCCCCCAAATCACCCGCTGTGGGGTCTCAGGTGGCTGCTCTTTAATGAGCCCAGCGAGCCCCGGCTGCTCTCGGGAAGCCGAGAGGTTTTGCCAAGCGCCGGGAGATGGAAGGGACGAGCGGAGCTTGCTCCGTATCTCCTATTTTTTTTTATATTTTTTTTTTTATTTTTTTTTTTTCATTTCTAATGTACTTTTTCCTCTCCGGAAAGCCGCCGTCAGCTGCTGCAGGGCGCGGGGAGGGGGAGCGGCGGCTCTGCGGGGCTCGGCGGGCAGAGCTCCACACAAAGGAGCTGATTCTTCCCCGGCATCTCGAGCGGTTCATCCCTTGAGGGATCGTGGAGCTTGAGGTTACCCAGAGCCCTGCCCGGGTTTGGCTGAGCCAGGGGGTTGGGGTGCATCCTGCATCCCCCTTTGCCACCCTCGCCGTGGGGTCTGTGGTGCTGCCAAAGCTGCGGCTGCTCCTCAAATCCCCCTTCCTGATTTTTGATTTTTTTATTTCCCGAGCATCCCCCCCGGCATCAGCATCCCCGAGCTCACCGTGGGCAATAAAACCTGCTCGGCTCGGGGGGAACTCGTGCCAAATCCAGCCCCAGTCTCCCCCCCGTGTCTCCTCTCCACCTCCACGGCAGCTTTAAGGTCACGGGGAGAGAATTTCCGAGGCACGGCGCATCCCCCCGGCTTTTCCTCAGCACAAGCTGCCTGTCGCTGGCTCGTGGATCATTTTCCCTCCCTTCCTCCCGGTTTTTGTCACTGCGAATCGGGCGATCGCTCTTCTGCTTGTTGATTTGTGAGAGCGCCTGGGGGTCAATCTGCGTGTGTGGAGGTGGGTTTTGTTGGGGGGGGAGAAAAAGAGATCAGAGTTGGTTCGTGGTGACCCCCGGGAGGGGGTTGTGGGTTATAAAGTGATGCGGGAGGAGGATCCAGCGTTGGGAGGCACTTGGGTTTCGACATCCAAAATCCAGGTTTGGGCTCTTAAAACCGCACTGGAACTTCGCTGCTTTCCCGTATCCCGAGCTGCATTCAGTATTCCCACCTCCTCCCCTACTGGAAGGCGTCCCTGTCCTGGGCAGGGGCTTGGAATGAGATGATTCTTAAAGTCCCTTCCACTCCGGGACTCCATCCCTCAGCTCTCCTCCCCCCAAAAAAAAACCATTTTGAGCTCCGTTTTCCCACCAAACACCTCAAAATCACGACTGGCTTTGGGGTGGTGGGTGGTTTCACCCATCCTGACACCTCCCCGTGCTCCGGGCAGCGGGAGGCTGCGGAGCTGCTCCCGAAATTCGGTGGCCAGATGGCTTTTCCGTGCCTGACGGCATCCTTGGCTGGAGTTGCGGGCTCTGTGGTGGTGGTGGAGGACGGGGCTGGGGGAGGACGTGCCCGCAGAACTCCTTCCCCTCCCCATCCCGCCGCTCCCCTTGGGAGGGATCCCACCCCATCCCCACGCAGCGCCTGGGAAGGGTCGGGGGGCCCAACATGCCAATCCCACTGTTCACCCCATAAGTCTCCAAAGCCCCCTTTTTTGGGGGGGGGTGGGGGGGAGTTTTGCCTGGTTTTGGTGTCGCTCGATTTATTCCCCTCACCAGGCAGATCCAGGAGGCTCCCCACGATCCCAACTGCTGGCACGAAGGGATCCATTGGAAGCGCTTCCCATCCTGCAAAGCATCTGTGGGGGAAGCCTTTTGGGGTTTCCATCCGTGCCTTCCATCCATCACCTCGTAATGAAAAGCCCTTTTATTAACCCCAAAGAAGCAGCGCCGTAGGTGGGCCGGATCTTTCCTGATGTGTTATCCATCCCTCTGGGGATCATCACTCCTTGTAATCCCGCTTTTTCTTCCTTTCATGACAAGCTCAGTCTCTCCCCTTGGCCAAAAAAATATTAAAAAAAAAAAAAGCTGCTGAGGACAAGGCTAAGTGGGTTAAGGAGCCGTCAAGATGAAAAAACGAGGCCATGCGGAGGAGGAGGAGGAGGAGGAGAGTGGACGATGGAGCCGGAGCCTCGGGGTCCCTCGTGGGTTTGGAAAAGCCCCATCTGGATTCCTGGCATGGCTGGAATCAGGGCTGGCTGATTAGGCAGCGCTCAGCTCGTCCCCTGAAATACGGTCCCCCATGAAACGCTCCTCGGGGTTTGTTTTACGGGCGTGGAAAAACGCGAGCCGTGTTTTCGCAAACACGGGAGGGAGGGCGAGGTTTGATGTCGGCGAGCTCTGTCTCTGCTCCTTATCGGAGTGATTGGTTTTAGGTTCTATTTCTCATCTCACCAGCACCTCCTCCCGTGGGAAAAAAGGGCAAAAATTGAAGGGGAGCTCCTGGTTTGGAGCCGTTTCTGGGTACTGCAGGGACCTGCTCTTAGAGAGATCTCTGTTCTGCTTCTCCAAGCTAAAAAAAAAAATATCCAGCTCTGAAAAAGCACTTTACACTTCTGATTTCTGTCAGCAAACTGAATTTCTCTCCCCTCTCCATTTCCAGGGACCCCCCTCGAGGCTTTTCCTCGCAGGGAGTTTCCCAGTTTACACCAAAGCCCAGGAGCTGCTCCTCTTTTCAACCTGGAAAAGCTCATTTTCGCTTTTTTTTGGAGGAAAATACCGCCGGGTGGATTTTACCAGAGTGATGGGAACCACCTGCTCGTGTGTCTTATTTAAAGAAACGAGTGGTTTGGTGGGAATTGTGTTCTGGGGGATGAGGGGAAAGGAGGAGCAGCCTCTGCACCACGTGGGCCTTTTAATTGCCCTTTAATTCACCTGCACAACGCTGACCCAAAAATCCACCCCAAACTCCCCCCATCCTTTCCCCCATCAACTCTAACATTCAGCTTCAGGTCACCTGGGTTTTTTTTGAAGCCTTTCCTGCTGTTTCCTTGGAATGTGTGTTTCCCTGAAGCCCCTGCATCGCTCTCTGGGTAAATCCAGGCCACGCAGCCCCTTCCAAAGATCCTCCTTGCTGTGCTAATTGCCCTGCCCCAATTAGCCCAATTTTCCTCTTCCCACCAGCTGCGTTTTGGAGCCGTTCAGAGCTGCCAGTTTGAATCCAGAGCTCTGTAAAAAGCTTTAACACCAGCAAGGATCTTCCCCTTGCCTTTTGCCTTTCCAGGCTAATAAGCATCTTTGGGATATGGAGATATTCCGGGTTTCATTCCTCCGTGGAAAAACCTCGTGAGTGAAATCGGGGCTGGGCCTTGAGCCTTTTCAAAGCTCCCCCGTGTGAGTCAAAGCTCAGTTTGGGGGTATTTACCCCCAAAATTCCCTTGGGATTATGATCACCCCCCCAAAAACAGGGCCTAGAGATGCTGTAGGGTTTGGGTGGGGGATGTTTGTGTGGGAGAAGGAGTCGTGATTCAGGTCCTGGATGTGCTCCTGAGAGCCTTGAGCTGAGCAGATCCTGCTCCATGTGGGTGTCACACATCACATGCTCGCTGCTGTGTGCTGAATCATGGAATTATGGAATGGTTTGGGTTGGAAGGGACCTTAAAGCTCATCTCATCCCACCCCCTGCCATGGGCAGGGACACCTTCCCCTAGCCCAGGTTGCTCTGAGCCCCATCCAACCTGGCATTGGACCTTTCAGTGGCAGCTTCTCTGTCCAGCCTGTGCCAGGACCTGCCCACCCTCCCAGGGAAGGATTTCTCTCCAATAACTAACCTACTTTTCCCCTCTGTCAGTTTGAAGTCACTCCCTCTTGTACTGACCCTCCAGACCCTTGTCCAAAGCCCCTCTCCATCTTTCTTGTCAGCACTGGAAGGCCACAATTAGATCATCCCAGAGCCTTCTCTTCTCCAGACTCAACACCCCCAGCTCTCCCAGAGCTGCTCCATCCCTCTGATCACCTTGGATCATCCTCTGGACTCTCTCCAGCAGCTCCATGCCCTTGTTGTGCTGGGAATCCCAGGGCTGGAGGCAGCTCTGCAGGGGGGTCTCACCTGGGGGGGCAGAAGGGCAGAATCCCCCCTGTCCTGCTGCCCACACTGTGGACTCAGCCCAGGGCATGGCTGGGACATGTCCAGCCTCTCCCCCCAACACCCCCAAATCTGTTCATTCCCAGCCTGGATTCCTCCCAAGGGTTTATCCTGCCCCAAGTGCAGCACCTTGAGCTTGGTCTTGTTAAACCTCCTGAGATTCCCAAGGATTTGGGAGCTTGTCCAGGTCCAGACTTCCCTGGTACCTCCAAGCACTTCCAGGCAAGGTTTACCCTGGAATTGCACCATGGCAAGGAATGTTCCTCCCTCCAGTGTTTCTGGAGCACCTGGACACGACCTTAACCACGTTCTCACCTCCCCATGGACGTGTCTCAGGGCTTCACATGCCCCATTTTGGCCGGTTGCCCTTGCAGAAATGGTCTTTTCTGTCAGAAACTCCTTGGCTGGCAATGCTTGACCGGCTCTCAGCGGGCGCTTTAAGATGTGCCGATGGAAATCTCGCCGTGCTGTCGGGATAAGTGCAGGGTTTATTTAATCCAGAAGCGCTAATGGCTCGGGAATTAGGCTGAGATGGAGCCAAGGATCAAGCTGAGGCTCCTGCAGCACTTGCTGAGGGAAAAGCTTCTCGGAGAGGTGAGGATGGAGCTGAAACCTCACCCAGCATGGCCAGGATCTTCTCGGCACCACGAATGGGAAGGAGGATGAAGCCTCTTCTCCTTGGGACCCACCAGTGGCCTCATTCCCTCCAGACTTTGGGTTTACCCCGTCTTTGAAAGAGAAACCCTCCACTTCAACTGCGCCGAGCCACCAGCGAAGCGCAAAAACGAGGGGAGGAACCCCCAAATCCTTGATTTTGGGGGGGCAGCTTGGCCTCGCAAACATCCCGGCTGGAAGATGCGAGGGGGGCCGGGAGGATGCAGCTGATGTGGCTCGTTTTGTTGCCGTGCCAAGCTGCTCTCTTTGCCCTTTTGTTTGTTTTCGCCGAGGCACTCGCAGTGCTGATGGGCCTGGCTTTAACTAATCACTGGCGCTCACATTATCTCGCCCGCCGTTATCTCCTTCCCACTTTTCCCCTCTTTTTTTTCCCCTAAAATAAACCATCAATCACGGGCTCGTTTTCGGCGCTTCTGGGGGCTGCATTTACGGCGAACGCCAAGGGCGGGCGGATTCCCAAGCGCAGGGATAATAACCCACGGCTGCGCCTCCCTCCGTGGGGTTATTATGGCATCAAATGAGGGGTTTGGGGGGTCTGCAAAGAGTTCGGGTCGGGGCAAAGGGTTTGTGCCGCTTGTTCCCACTCTCAGCTGGCTGAGAAACGGGATGCGCCTCCAAGGAGCTTTGGGAAACATCAGGAAAAAGCCGCATTTCCCAGGGGAGGGAACGGAAATGGGGCTGTGGGGGTGGAAAAGCTGCACCTCCAAGCCCTTCCCGACCTCCAGATCACCAATTTTGGCTCTCCTGGTTCTCCATCTGCAAAGTCCAACCCGGCTGGAAGGAGGGATGTCTGGGAGGTCTCGCAGGAGCGGGGAAGGCAGGGATTTGGTTTCTCTCCTGTCCAAACCTCTGAATAATTTCCCATTTATATAATTCCTTCAATAATACACCTGGGAGGGGAAGGCAAAGGCGATCGAGGACCCCTCTCCAACCCCTTGTGCTGGGAGATAAATCCTGGGGTTGCATCCTATGGGGACAGGACAGGGAAACGGGAGCTGGAGAACCTTCCTTGGGATGCACCTCCTGCCTTTAGACCCTCTTTTTTCCTTTTCCAAGAGGTCTGCATGGACAGGCATGGGCTGGAATGATGTGGAGAGGGGTTAGTTCTCCTTGAGGGAGAAGAGGGACGGGTGGGATTCAAGGTTGGATCTGCTTCTGGGTGGTCTCCTATCCATGGAAATGCTTTTTTTTTGGGATGAGTTTCATGGCTAACCCCGGATTTACTGGTTGGAATGTTGCTTTTGATGAAGGTTGTGCTGGGGAGGACGCTCACGTTGTTCCCAAAGTGGGTTTTGCTCTTGGTGCTGGTAACTTGAAAAGAGGAAGATGATGAGAAGGACAATTTTGGCAGGTGATTGTCATTGTCACGGTGACCAAGTGATGGCTTTGGGAGCCACTGGCTCCTCCCCAGGGGGCTGAGATGGGCCATGACAGCAGGAGGGGGACAAAAAGCCCCCAGCTCATCGGGAATCACCAAGAACATCAGGATCAGCCCAGTTTTGGGGTGGGGGTGATGTCTTGTACAGATGAGCACCTTCATCATCCCAGGTTGGCTGGGGGCTGCGTCTCCCACATTAAAACACCAGTAGGGCTGGTTGGAAATGATCTGGAAGTGACTTCTGATGGTCACAGGATTGAAATGTCCAGCTCAGCTTTGCATCTCTGGAGAGTGAGTTCCAAATCTTGGCTCCAAGTCGTGCTTAGGAAGATCTCCAGCTTGAATTCCCATAATCCCTTGATGCACCACAAGCTGAGATGTTTTTTCTGCTCCATCGAGCATTTTCTCTTATTTTTAAGCCCAGAAAACCTGGCAGGATGGGCTTTGCACAAGCTGTGAGAAGAAGGGAACCACAGGCACAGGCTTTGCCACCCCACCCCATCCCATCCCATCCCATCCCATCCCATCCCATCCCATCCCATCCCATCCCATCCCATCCCATCCCATCCCATCCCATTCCCCGTTTGCAGCACCGGGAGCCGCTGGTTGAACTCGGCTGATTTTCTTGCTCTTCTCCTAAAAATAAAACCTGCCAAGCTGGATTGCAGAAGGCCGTGGTGACTCAGAGGAGGGTGGGAGGATTTGGGCGACTTCACCTTGCCCAGCACCCCAAAATATACCCAACGATTCGCTGGGGAACGGGATTTTCCATGCGGGAAAACAGGCTGGATGTGCCCATGGAGAAGCACCATGGGTGGAGATGTTGCTCCAGCAAGGATTCAAAAGATGCATCACCACCACCACCACCACCACCAAGGCTGGTTTGCCTTCCAGACAGACCATCCTGCCTGGAAAAAACCCTCCAGCTCTTCATCCTTCCTCGGAGCTTCTCCCCTTCGGAAGGCGATAAGGAGATCTTCTCCTGAAGCGCCGGCTCTGGTGGCTCCTTTGGGGCCGTGTTTGTGTCTTGTCGCGTTCTTCTTCTTTCCCCCCGAGGAAGCCCTTTGTGAGCAGTCGAGAGAGTTGCGTGGAGATGGTCGGGATTCCTCCTGACGGAGGGAATTTACGCCGCTGTAATTAAGGCGGTGGCGTGGGAGCCGAGCGCTGCTCGAGGAAGCGCAGGCGGACCCGCTTCCCAAATTAAACCCTTCAGTTCCTAGAAATGTGGCTCCTTTTATTTATTTTTTTTTTTTCAGAGCAAGAAAACACATCTAGGCGGCGGGAAACGCTTGGGAGAGGGCAGGATTCGGGCGCTGGGATGTTTGGGGTGCTCGGGTTAGTTTGCATGGGCCACTCTCCTCTGTTTCCCGACGCGCTCCGAGCTCCCCGCGGGGAGAAAACAAGCCGAGCCTTTCAAATTGAAAGGGCTTATTTAAACAATGTTATCTCTCCGGTGGAGGGAGGGAGGGAGGGAGCACATATTGGAGGGTTATATTTAGTGCCGGGTGTAGGACAAAGCAGATGCTGGGAGATTTTTTTTAACGCCGGGAATGTTAATCACTTCTGCCACATCTCCTCGGAGATGTGTGTGTATATATATATATATATATAATATTTATTTATTTATATAGATGCATGTGCTCAGCCACCCGCCGGAGGAGGAGGAGGAGGAGGATGGGGTTTGACCAGCCCTCCCTTCTTTGCTTTTGACCTTTTCCCACCCTGGCAAACCCCTCCTAGTGGGACAAAGCCACGCGGTTCTCCGCGCTGAAACGCGCAGCGGGAGGGATGTGCTGTGGCTCTCTGGAATGTGTCCCCCCTTCCCGTCTTTCCACCCCCCTAAATGGGATGGGAATGGGAAGGGAAAGCACTTCCAGCCTTGCAAATGGGCTCTTTAACAACCTCGGCAGTGCTTTCCACACACCCCCCCCGGGGCGAGCGGCGAGGAAAACCTACCGCATTTCCCAGCCTCTCTTTCCCACCCTCGCGGGAGCACTGAATTAAAGGAAATATTTTATGATCCTATGCTTCGTTATGTTTTATTAAAAGCAGAGCATCGGCCTCCCCTGCCACATTCAGCAGATCAGAGGCTCTACTGGGCTTTTATTTTGCCTCTCCCTTCCAAGCTCTCCCCGTTATTCCCGAAGCATCCTCGGTTCGGCTGAGGGGTCAGCGCAGGGTCTTCTGGTGGAGGAGGAAAACATGCAGAGGGGTAAAAAAATATGGATGGAAGGTTTATCCAAGGATGGTTCGTATCCAGACTGGCTTGGGGATGGGAAGTCACGCAGCAGAAATAGTTGGAATGGGTGAGGGAAAGTGGAGTCAAGGGGACATGAGACCCCATGAAGGTGTTGGAGTAAAACGTGAAGTGGAATGAAAAATACGGACGTGTGGTTTATCTGAGAATGTTCTGTATCCAGACTGGCTTGGGGATGGGATGGGAAGTCATGCTGCAGAAACAGCTGATGGATGCAGGAATTGGGGGGGATGTGGGAAAGTGAAGTCATGGAAAGATGACACCCCATGGAGATGTTTGAGTCACGGATGGAGCCTGGAAAGGATGCCCAGAAAAGTCTCCCCGCTGGTTTTCAGCTTTGCTCCATCTCAGGGTCATCGAGCCCCGGGTGGGAGAACCTCTGGGATGTCATTTTGGGGGGAAAGATCCCAAAAAACCCCAACATCCCATTTGCAGAGCTAAATTAACGAGCAGGGTCGGGACTTTGCTCCATCAGCCTTTGAGATCAGCCAGACATGGATAACTGGGCAGACCTGGAAGCAGTTGGGGAGACGAGCAAGGTATTAATTAGCAGTTCTTTCTCCATGGTGTGGAGATGGATGGGGATTAAGGGAAGAGCCACGTGCATCCTCTCCGAGGGAGCGGAGGAGGAACGGGAAATCAGTGCTATGGATCGGGGCTGGGAGAGGGAGATAGGTTTTAATCTTATTAGTGGAGCAGCATTACTGGGAGAGCAAAGGGATTATTAATCACCGAGTGTAAATCGGGGCAAAGAGGGGAGATTCCAATTAGCAAGCCTGCTTTGTCCAGGGAGGAGGGGAGGGGGTGGGTGGGGGCTGAGGCAGGGGCAGGTCCTGAGGGATGGGGTGGAAAGGCTGTCCCAGGAGATGGGAGAGTTTGGGATGAAGCTGTACCTTGCCTTGTCCAAACCAGTGCCCACGGGAGGCACCACTGGGCCAGTGCTGGAGCCCAGGGCTGGAAATCCCAGTGGGATGTGCCAGCTGGAATGGAGGGTGTGCAGATGTGTGTCCCACCAACCCAACTGGCTGTGGGACACTCCATCCCTCCCTTTGTTCCTCCATCCTTTCCTCCACACGTGCCTCAGTTTCTCTCTTCATCCCTTTCTCCCTCCTTCTCTCCTTCCCTTGATCCCTCCTTCCCTCCACCATCCTCCTGTTGCTCCCTCCCTCTATCCCTTCCTTCCTTCCTTCACCCTTCCATCCCTCTCTTTATCCTTCCATCCCTCCTTCCATCCCTCTCTCCTTCCCTCCACCATCCTCCTGTTGCTCCCTCCCTCTATCCCTTCATTCCTTCACCCTTCCATCCCTTCCTTCAGCCTTCCATCCCTCCCATCCTTCCATCCCTCCTTCCATCCCTCTCTCCTTCCCTCCACCATCCTCCTGTTGCTCCCTTCCTCTATCCCTTCCTCCATCACCCTCTTCATGCATCCTTCTATCCCTTCCATCCCTCCCTTCACCCTTCATCCTTCATCCTTCACCCTTCATCCTTCCATCCCTCCACCCTTCCATCCCTCCACCCTTCCCTTTATCCCTCCCTCCTTTCCTCCCCTCAGCTTTCTGTTGCTCCCTCCATCACTCCCTCCCTCTGTTCCTTCCTCTATCCCTTCCTTCATCCCTCCACTCTTTCCTCCATCACCCCCTTCATTCATCCTTCCATCCCTTCCTTCCTTCATCCTTCCATCCCTTCCTTCCTTCGTCCTTCCATCCCTTCCTTCATCCCTCCATCCTTCTGTTCCTCCTTCCCTCTATTCCTCCACTCCTCCCTTTCTTCTTCACTCCTTCCTTCCCTCTGTTTCTTCATCCCTCCCTCCATCCCCCACCTCCATATAAACCCACCAGAAGACCCCAGAATCCTCTGGAATGCCCCTCCTGGGAGCACCAAGGATTTTGAAGGGATGTAGGAAAGGAGCAGAGGGTTGATCTGGCTACCCCAGGCTCCCCAAAGCTGGTTTTGGGGCAAAAACCTGCACATCACAGAGAAAAGTCCATAAACAAAGTGGATTTTGCAGCACTTGGGAGTTCTGCCCAGCACCAGCTTTTACTTCCCCCCTTCCCCTGCCTGAGGTTGTGCCTTTGGAGAAGCAGTTCAGGAGGAAAATGGGAAAAAATCCCCCCAAATATTAATAATAACGATCCTTTTCCAGTTCCACGGTGCAGGGATCGATGGTGCGGGCAGAGATCACTCCCAGCAGGCAGCTGGGAAGGGAGGGGGGGATCGATGGCTGCCTCATTTGTCACCAATCAGAAATATGGGATAATTGGATTTCCTGCAAATAGAGAAATAAATAAGCAAATTCATCATCTGGGTCACGGTCACCAACTTCTCCTGGGCCACCTGGGCAGGGCAAAGCCTTGCTGGTGCCCCACGGGACTCTGCTTGGTGGGAATCCCAGCAGTGGCATCTAAGCCTAAATCCTCCTAAATTCCATGAAATTCATTATTTTTCCCCCCTCTGCCCATCCCAAGCCTGTGTATCTCCCACTAAAGCTGGAAGAAAAGGAGGCTTAGGGAGGATTGTGGGGTTTCCAGTGGGGAAATTCATAAATGGGGCTATTTCTGGGGGGAGAAACACCTCTAATAACCCTTTGTGATTGCTCCAGGATGGGATTTTCACTGGATCTCAGATGGGTTATAAAAGGTCTTCCTCCTTTCGAGTGGGGAAACTGAGGCACAGAGCTCCAAAATCCTTGGAATCATGGAATGATTTGGGTCGGTGGGACCTTAAAGCCCATCCCATCCCATCCCATCCCATCCCTGTCATGGGTAGGGACACCTTCCACTATTCCAGGTTGCTCCAAGCCCTGTCCAACCTGGCCTTGGACACTCCCAGGGATAGGGAGCAGCTCCCTCCTGCTTCCAGCTCTGCTAATTAGTCCTGGCTGGGATTAAGCTCCAGCCCAGATTAAAACCATGAGCTGTGGCTTCAAATAATTGGCGTCTGGTGTCATAATCCTCATCCTGACCGAGGCAGAAACAGCAGCAAAACCATCAGCTGGTCCGTCCTAAATTCACCCAAGAAGAGGTTTAAACTCCTCCAAGGCTTGACATCTTTATTCCCAAATTTCCTCACCTTGCTTCAATCCATCATCTCCACTTTAGGGCTCTAACAAACCCCACCAGGTACAATAATCGGCTTTTTTTTACTCCCAAATTGCATCACCGGGGTGGTTTTGGCTCTGCTTTGCTTTTGGCTCTGCCTGGAGACAAAATCCTTGATCCCAGGTGGGGTTTTCCAGAATTCCTCGTGCTCAGGGACAGCATCCAGATGTTGCATCTTCCTGATGCCAACACAGGATGCCAGAAGGATCCAGCTGATGGGGAACCTCTTCTGTGTCAGGATGGAAACTGAGCCTGCAGCTGGAAAAGGAAGTTTGGGAATTTCCTGGCAAAGTGGCTGAGCTTGTAGGACACCTGGATATCCCCACTCAGAGCGTTATTCCATGTGGTGTCCGGGTGTTGAGGAACCACCAAGGATTTTTGGGAATGCTGCACCATTCTGAAGGTGTGAATTGGATTTGGTGGGTGGTGATCACTCCTGCTCTGTAAAAGTGGGATGGTGGGAGAATTCCTTGTGTGGTGAGCTTGGGATTTGTTGGAGAAAGGCAAGAATCTATGGAAATATGTGCAAGGGAGAGTGGCCCATGGTAGGAGAGTGGTTAAAGTGATAATGGGGTAAAAGAAGGAAAAATTGGGAGTTTTTTAAGGTTCATTGTGATCTGCAAGGAGGTGGGAAAAGGAGAAAGGAATTCTCTCCAGGGAATCATCAGCAGAATTGACACATGGGAGGGAATTCCTGCTCTGTAGTTGAGGCTGAGGGGGGTGACAGCAGTTTTGGGTAGAAAACTTTTGGGAAAATCCAGCTGATGTGGAGGAAACCCACAGGAGAGCGAGAAATCCTGCAGGAACGGGGTCTACTTCTCTGGCAAAGGGAAAATTTGGGATGAGAGGCGAGGGATACCTTGGCAGAGCTGGTGCAGGGGGTGGGGGTGGCACCTCCTGCCCGTTGTGCCTCCTTTGGCCAAAATCCGTTGGGTTTCGGTCATGGAAAGGGAATAACATTGGGGTGCAGAAGGTTTCGAGCTGGTGGAGGGGGTGCTGTTTCCATCCTCAGCCTGTGCCGCAGGCAATCAGCCCTTATTTGCATATATGCAAATGAAGAGCACGATCTCCATTTAGAAAATGGGGCATCTGAGCCCCAGCTTGACCCAGACGTGGTCTGGGCTCTGTTTTGGCACCACCAGCTGCTCTCACAGCTGGGAAGAGGCCAAGAGGTGCCAGCAAAGCCTTTGCTCCGAATTAGAGATGCCACTGGGGTTTTTGAGGGAATTTGGCTTGGCCAGACTCGCTTTCCCAGGAGGAACCATCATCCAGGACCCTGAAAATGCCAAAAAATAACCCAACTCCAAAGGAAAATACTGGCAAAATCCTTAAATAACCTGGAAATGGGGTTAAACAAATGAGTCAAATGAGCAATGCAACGATGACAAAGGTCCTCCCTCTCCCCAAACCCCAAACTCAATGACCCATGGCTGGTGGCAGCCACCAATTTCAGCAGCTCTAAACCCCGGTCAGGTGCTTTGGTGGCTTGTTAAACGTCATGTTTTAATGGCAACATCAGTAGGGTGAAGATGTGGCCATAAAATATTCCCTTTTCCTCCCCCTCCAGCATCGTTCGAAGATGGAGTTGCACATCTTTGGGTGGTGTGTGTGTGTGGAGGGGGGAGAGAAATTATAAATAAAACTTTACAGCGCTCCAGTAAACGCTGCTAAACATCCTTCACGGCTCTAGGACGGCGGGAGATAAATATTGCAGCCCTAATTTACGGCTCTGCCTTCCCAGCCCGGGCGGGGGGGGGCTGGTGGCAGCTCGTAAAATTCCATATATCAGCGAGACTCATCAATGCGGCGAGAACGGCCCTGCTGATAATCGGGGTGGGGTGGGGAGATCTGTCTTCTTCTTCTTCAGGCTGGCTGCTCTTTTACGGGGTTGATTTAAGGAGTTTTGGGGTTGGGTGGAGGTTTCCCAAGTGGTTGTTGGTTCTTGTCGGGTCTCTGGTCCTTCTTCATGTGGTTTGACTGAGAGAAATCCCATTCCAAGGGTAACCTCAGTCTTAGGAGGGTTGAAATATTACCCAGCTGGTCTTTTATGGGGTTGATTTAATGAGTTTTGGGGTTGATTTAATGAGTTTTGGGATCGAGGGGGTGGTCCCCAAGTTGCTGTTGGTCCTGATTGGGTCTCTGGTCCTTCTTCATGTGGTTTGACCGAGAGGAATCCCATTCTAGGGGTAACCTCAGTGTTCAACCTCAGAAGGATTGAAATATTACCCAGCTGGTCTTTTATGGGGTTGATTGAATGAGTTTTGGGATCGAGTGGGTGGTTCCCAAGTTGCTCTTGGTCCTGATTGTGTCTCTGGTCCTTCTTCATGTGGTTTGACTGAGAGAAATCCCATTCTAGGGGTCAGTCTTTGGCTTTGGGGGGTTTGAAATATTGTCCAACTGGTCTTTTATGGGGTTGATTGAATGAGTTTTGGGGTTGGGTGGGTGATTCCCAAGTGGCTGTTGTTTCTGGTTGGGTCTCTGGTCCTTCCACGTGTGTTTTCATGGAGAGAAATCCCATGGGGTCAATCTTCAGCACTGGGAGATGTTTCCCATCCATCCCAGTAAGACAATTCCCAAATCCTACTGCTCCCAGTGGTTGTTGCTTCCCTCCACACCTCCTTTTTCTTGCAGTCACCCCCCAAACTTCTCCACCACCTCTGGTTTTGGAGCCACTGGATTTGCCTCACGGGGTGGGCAGGATGTGATCCTTGTCTTCCCCATGCCGGGATTGACAATCTCAACCAGCATCTCTGAGTCCCTCTCTGGAAAATCTGGAAAAAAATAGGAAAACCCCCTGATTTTTAGATTGAGGCACCCTTTGATCCTCCAAGCGATGAATCCAAGGTCATCCTGGTTGTTTGCCATGAAGCATAACCCTTCTCCAGCCCAGCCCTCGGGCTGCTTTCCCTGCAAACATCCATCTTTTTGCTGGAAGGAGCTCTTTTCTCGAGCATTTCGGGCCAACGGAGACGTCGTACGAGCACTAATGTGACACTGGGAGTGCAAGAAGCTGAGGTAGAAATGGGCTTTTCTCATCTTGTGCTCCGGTGAGCTGGAACAGCCTCAGCTTTGGGATGAAGACGTTAGAGAAGGGTTTGTTTCAGTCCATGCCCGAGCCACGGAGCTGATATGGATGGATTAATCCCACATGGATTTGTTTGTCGGGAGACACGCTCCGAAGGCACGGCAAGCTCGGGAAAATCCGGTGTTTACACGGGTTTTATTGGGCGGCAAGTGGTGATGGATAGAGCTGGTGCTTGGGGAGCTGGGAGAAGGGAAAGGTGGGAATGAGGAAAGGAATGGGGGGAGAAGGAGCAGGAGGAGGGTGTTGGAGGGAGGGGAGGACATTCTGAGGTTTCCACTGATCCCTGTGGGCACCAGGGACAGGATCCAGGGAATGACCTGGAGAGGTGTTGGGTTGGATTTCAGGGAAAGGTTCTTCCCCCAGAGGGTGGTGGGCACTGACCAGGCTGCCCAGGGCAGTGGGCACAGCCCCAAGGCT
>JAWMRD010000283.1:2639-16565 GCA_035584875.1 Syndactyla subalaris | reverse complement strand
TGGGGGGCGTAGGGCGGTTTGGCCTCAAGAAGCACTCCTGCGGACACTCGCACAGATAGCCGAGTTGAGATGGGGGCAATCGGCGGCTTCTCCGCGAGATGCACTCCTACGGGCACTCGCACAGAGAGCCGAGTTGAGATGGGGGCGATCGGCGGCTTCTCCGCGAGAAGCACTCCTGCGGACAGTCGCACAGAGAGGCGAGTTGAGGCGAGAGGCGAACGGCGGCTTGGCTGCGAGAAGCACTCCTGCCGACACTCGCACAGAGAGCCGGCCGGTGTCGAGGGGCACCCTCTCATTCCCCAGCAGTCATACTGGGGAGAGAATCAGACGGGGAAAAATGGAGAACATTTTTCGATTGTAGATTAGGAGTTGAATAGGCGATGCAAAAGCCACACATGCAATCAAGGCAAAACAAGGAATTCATTCTTGCCTTTCCCGGGATCAGGCACATGTTCAGTCATCTCCAGGAGAGTAGGGCCCCACTACATGGCACGGAGACTTGGGAAGACAAACACCATCACTCCAAACGTCCTCCATTCCTTCTTCTTCCCGCCACCTTATAGAGTGAGCATGACATCCCATGGTCTGGAATATCCCTTGGGTTGCTTTGGGTCACCTGTCCCAGCTGTGCCTCTTCCCAACTTCCCACTCACCCCCAGCTCCTTCCCCAGTGTGGCAGTAAGAAGGGCAAGAAAGGCCTTGGCTCTGTGCAACTCAGCAATAACAAAAATATCTCTGTCTTATCAACCGTGTGTTCAGAACAAACCCAAAGTACATCCCCTGAGAAGCCCCTGTGAAGGAAATTGACTCCACCCCAGCCCACGATGCCCACTGTGGTGGTTTGATCTTGGCTGAACACCCGGTGTCCACCCAAAATGCTCCAGACCCCCTCCTCTCCCAGAGGGAAAGGAAAATAAACCAGCTAGGAATTCATGGGTAGAGAGAAGGGCAAGAGGTCTGATTAACTTCATGGGCAAAAGAGACTCCGAGTGAGGATAATGCTTGAATTTACCACTAACAGGATAAAAGCTAAAAAGTAAGAAGTGAAAGAGCTTGAAACACATTGTCTCCCCACCCCTCCCTCCTTCCATGCGGGTGGGACAGGGAATGGGGGGGTTGCAGTCAGTTGTTGTTGTTTGTGCCACTGCCAATGTGAGTCCACCCCTTGGGCAGCAGTTCCTCCCATCCTGCTGTCCTGGGGGTCACTCCCCCATGGGCTGCAGGGGGGGTCTCTGCACCTCGATGGTCCTCCATGGGCTGCAGGGGCACAGCTCGTCTCACCATGGTCCTCACCACGGCTACAGGGGGGCCACAGCTCTGAGCCCTTCCCCTGCCTGTGGGGTCCCTCCTCCTCCTCCTCCTGCTCTGACCTTGATGTCTGTGTTGTAACTCCAGGGCTGCAATTTCCAACTGCCCAACAACTGTTCTTAAATATGTTCTCCCAGAGGCATTTCTGTGATTCCTAATTGGCTCTGCCTTGGCCACCAGCAGCAAGTCCCCCCTGGGGCCGGCTCTCAGTGGCTCCACAGGACAGGGGGAGTTTCTGGCAGCTTCCAACAGAAACCACCACCCTGTAGCCCCCCCCTTCTACCAAAACTCAGGAGTTTTTTCACAAGAAACCCATGACATCCAGTAACAGATACAATGATTGTATTGAGTCTAATTCTATAGAAACATATGAAGAGATCAATAGAGAAATAATTCTATTAACTCTACTCGTTCTAATTAATAGTTCTTGTAACTATAAACAATTACTACACCACGGACAGAGTCCTAAAAGTTGTAATTTCATGACATTTGACCTCCCTCGATCATATGAAGCCTTTGGTTTCCACACAGGAAGAATAAATAGATGAAACAACAATGTCCTGATTCTTCTCCAGTCCCTTCCTCTCCCCAGGCCCAGCCCCTCCCCTGCCCCCTCCTCAGGGAAGCTGAGATCCCAGGGAACAGTCCCAGATTCCTCCAAGGCAGGTACCTAAGAGGATTTGGCTTTTCTTCCTGGGACTTCCATCTGCCAGGATCTGCCTGAGACTCCTGCCAGGCATCTCTGGGAGTCCCAGTCCCTGACTTTGGAATCTGAAATCCCAGGGAACAGCCCCAGGCTCCTCCAGGGAAGCTTCCAAGTTGGCTTTGTCCTTTTGGAAGTAGCTCTCTATTTTGGGATCTGCCGGAGACTCCTTTGGGCATGTCCCAGTGTTTTCCTCTCTGAGGTTGGTGCTTGATACCCCAGGTGACAGCCCCACACTGCTTCAGTCAGACTGGAGAGGATTGTTCTCTTTCCATGGAACCTGCATCTTCCAGGATCTGCCTGAGACTCCTGCCAGGCCTCTCCTGGTGTGGTTTCAGCTCTCCTCTAAGGAGCTGAGATCCCAGGGAGCAGCCCCTGACTCCTCCAGGGAAGCTGCCTGAGATGGTTTTTCCCCTTTTGCAGGAAACTGTGTCGTCCTGGATTCACCCCAGACCCCTCCCAGGATTCTCCTGGAGTCTCTTGGTCTCTTTTCCTGAGCCCTGAGTTGCTCTGCACAGGCTCAGGATCTCCAAAGGAAGGTTTCCAATGTGGTATTTTTCTCCTTTTGAGAGAAATTCTTGCTGTGGAATCCCCCTTAGACTCAACCCAGGTGTGTCCCAGAGCCTTCCCATCTCCTCGAGGAAGCTGACTTCCCAGGGAGCAGCCCCGGATTCCTCCAGGTGTTGGAGAACATGCAGGTTTAGTGCCAGAGAAGCAGAAGCAGCTTCCCAGACAGAGGCCTCTCTGGGAACGATGGAATCTGCGAGACGACCTTGGCTGAGTAAAGCAAAGAGAGAAACCTGCTCATTTCTGCAGTGAGATACATTTGAAGGACTCTATTAAGAAAGTTAAAAATAAGCTAGATAAGAACTGTGTGGTCCACCAATTTTATAAGATAGATCTTAGTTAATATTTAGCTACTGCAGTGTGTTGTTGGATAGTTTGCATGGAGTGTATTAGTTTTAGAAATATGCACAGTGGTGTGTTAAAATAGTTCTTTGTTGTCCTTTGAAAGATCCCTGCGCAGAGGATGATAAAGGTGTAATGTAAACATATAAACATGTAAACATGATTGCTCTTTTTCCTCCCCCATTCCTGAACAACATTGTACCCTACCGACGATGAGGATTTAAAAGAAAGCTTTCATTTTTGTGTCATGCAGTCAGGCTGTGTTAACGAACAGCCAGGGGCAATTAGCCTCATAAAAGGGCACTCAGAACTGTGTCTGTGTGAAAAATAGACACCGTGTCACACAGCCCCATAGAAGTGCCCCATAGCAGTGCCCTATAACAGTGCCCCATAGCAGTGCCCCACAGTGCTGTCCCACCCCACACCCCCTGGAGCCCCTAACCCAGCCCCACACTGGCTATAGCACACCAGGGCACTGCCCCTCACCCTGCCCAGAGCCCCAGAGTGGCCCCTGGGCCACAAGTCCCTCCCAGAGCGGGGGCCACGGGGGGCAGAGCAAATAAAACGAGCTCCATGTGGCCATCGCGTGGTCAGACCTTCCCATCTGGACACGGGGAAGTTGGACTCGCATGAGACTGTGGGTGTAAGTACAAACTCTATTTTTCCTCTTTCTTTACTTCTCTAAATCTCCTCTCTTCATATTTTCGGTCACTTAAAAACTGTGTGGGTTGGATTTTGCTGGCTTGTTTGGGTTAGCATGTGCTCAGTCAATGCTCTGTGAAATGCTGTGTTCTGGTTGAATGTTGCCCTTTAACCTTGTGCCAACATTCTTTGCCAAGTCTCTCAGTAAAAATGTGTTATTTGACCTCCTGAGAAAATGTGTCCAGTCTCTCTCAGGGTATTGAAAGAAATGAAGGCCTTTTAAAAGTATCCAAAGGGTAGATATTTTTGGGGACTTGTATATTTTTTAAAGGAAAATCCCTTTGATGAGCCCATCGCTTGAACCTGGGGTCTTACAGTCACCATCCCTGGAAGAGTTCAAAAACCATTGAGCTGTGGCACTTGGGGACACGGGTCAGTGGTGACAATGCCAGTGTTGGATCAGTGATTGGACTCCATGACCTTGGAGGTCTTTTCCAGCCTTAACAATTCTGGGATTCTCTGGCGCCTCAATCACTTCCCTGGACATTGTGTTCCACTGCTTGATAACCCTCAGCCATCCCTTTGGTGATGCAGCCATGGAACAGACCAAGGATTTTCCCAACGATGTCCAAAGCCAAGGCCATTTCCATCAGCACCTTGTCCTTCCTGCAGATCAGTCACCTGAAGCCTCCAGGCCCTGCAGGGTGGCAGAGACAGCACAGGCAGCAAAGCCCTGTCCTGCCAGGTTGCACAGTCCAGCCCTGTGTCCCTGTGTCCCTGGGGACAGCAGGGTTTGCTGTGCTTGGGGGCACCTCAGTCCCTCTTCCATTGCCCTCTGCCAGCCCTTGGATGTTTCCAGGGACAGGCATCACCTCTGTGGGCAATCTGTGCCAGTGTTTCACCACTCTCACTGTAAACAATTCCTCGGAACTAGTTCAAATCTGTTCTCTTTATTTAAAACCATTACCTCCTGTCACATCTATGTGTGGGCTCTGCAAAAAGTTTGCCCCCATCTTTCTCAGAAGCCTCTGTGGTGGTGCATCCTCCCCCCATTCTCCTCAGGCCTGTTCAGTGATCTCAGGAGTTCCTGACAAGCCCTGACCAAACCAGCTGAGCAATGAAGGGCCCCTTGGCTGTCCCAGATGTGTGTGAAGCGTCTTCTGACTCTACCAAGTACTCCTGTATGTTAAAGGTGGGAGCAATCCTGACCATAACAGCTGGGGAAGAAGGCTCATCAGTCATCCCCTGAAAGCCTTGAAACATTCCCTACCTGAATTCTAGACCAAATGGGACAGTTTGGAAAGAACTTCCAAATATTGTGGAAACTTCAGTATTTAGTGCCATGAGGCTGGAAATTCAGCAGATAACTAAAGGCAGTCCCCGTGTGACCCCACAAACAGCGGCGCTCAGGGAGGCCCCTGGAGCTCCCCAGCACCTCCCTCTCAGTGGGACACCTCTGGGAGCCTCTTGGAGCTCGGGAACCCTCCAGTTTGCAACACTCGACGGGGCGCCGCTGATGCCGAGGGCGATTCTGATCCCCCTCAGCAAACACAGCCCTCCAGTGCCACCCTGGGCTGTTGGAAACACAGAGGGATGGGCCGGGAGTGTTTCACTGACAGCAAGGAGAGTTTGGAGTGGGTACCTTTACACACACAGAGATTGATGTGTCCACACATCTCTGCCTGTGTGAGTGTGTGAATTGACTGTGGCGTGAATGTTGTTGTTGTGAATCTGTAAGTCATTGTTAGAATTGTAGGAAATGCTATTGAGTCACTTGATAACTGTTCAATTGCTCAGTGATTAAGTGCTACTAATCTTTTACTCCCTTAGCTTTTGTATCCAAATCCTTTGCACCCTGCCCCTCTCAAATCCCAAATCTCTGTGTAAATCATTCCCCTTCAATAAAAAATAGGTATATTTCATGACAACCACTTTGAAATCTTCCTCAGCTAAATTAAAAAAACATCTCCAATTAGAAGTCTTGAAGATTTGAGGACAATTGAAGGAATGGAAAGCCCTGGGTGCCTTTGTGCCTTGCAGCCCTGCCAGAGCCCTCGGCCATCTCTCCTGCAGGCTGTGCTGCCCTGTCCCTGCTGCTCCTTTGCCCTTGCAGGCTGCACGCACCCATCCTGCTTTCCCAGCTGCCCTCCCAGCAGATTTCTGTGCCCTCACTGATGGCTCTGCTCCCATCTCTGGCTGTTCCCTGCAACACAAAGCCATGGCATGAGCCTGAATCCCTCTGGGTGACCTCTTGCACCTCAAGGCTCCCCTTTGAGTGACATTCCTTATTCTTCACCTCCACTCTGAACCTTCCAATCTGCTCTTTGTGGAGTTTTTCTTCTATTTCCAGTAGGAAGAACAGCTCCATCCTGTCAGATCTACTCTGGAGCATCTCCAGTTCTTTCTCCTTCCTCCAGAATGAGGAGCCCCACAGACAGACAGACCAATCCAGCTGTGGTGACACCAGGGTTGAGTCCAGGGAGGTGACAAGTCCCTTGTCTGGGTGGCCACACTCCCCCCAAGGCAGCCCCATGCCCACTTCTCCTTATTAACTCTGATCCTGAGCCCCTGTGCCACAGGACATCTCTCCCAGAGCCCAGGCCCTTCTCCTCAGGGTCACTGCGGAGCTGTTCAGGTCCCTGCCCCCATCTCTGGGTCACTGTGCCCCCAGGGCAGGACTGGCCTCTTTGCCCTCTAAAGCTGCCTGAGGTTTGTGTTGGCAGAGCCCAGAGCTCCTCAGGGCCCCGAGAGTGACTCTGAGCTGGGGCAGCTCTCAGGGGGTGTGCACAGGGGCCTGCCCTGGCTCTGGGTGCCCAAGGCTGCTGCTGCCTGGCAGGGAGGGGACAGATGTGACCTGGCAGCCCCTTCCCAGCCACGGGCCCCCTGGAGATCCTGAGGCACGGCTGAGTCCTCACAGCATTCCCAGCCCTCTGTTCCTTGTGTGCCACGAGCTGATCAGGCACAGGTCAGCTCACATTCCACTCCAACCAACACCTTGTGCTGCTCTGGGCCCTCAAGGTCCTTGTCCTGCTCCCAGGGGCTGTGTCGGGTTAGTTAGTGGTCAGGGGTTGGGGTTTAGAGCTCAGGGCAAGGCTTGGGCAGAAGCTTAGGGAGGTTTGTTGTTCTGCTGACAGTGTCTGGATTATATTTATGGGGAGAGCTTTTTGGTCTGGGTTAGGATTAAAGCTTGGGTTTCATACTAATAATACAGGTTTGGGATTGGGGGATTATAGTACAAAGAAGAGTCTGGTGGTCTGGGTTTGGGCTTTGCCTTTGAGGTCAGGTTGTGGCTGGGATTGCTTTCAATGGCAGGGGCAGCACCTTTAGGTAGTGTTGGGGCTTGAGGTATGAAATAGTCAGTGTGGAAGAATCCTCAGCATTACCTGAATCTGTGTTTACCTCATTAAAATGTTTCATCTCTGTTGGCCAACCCCCTCTTTCCTTCCCCAATTATCTTACCCCTTTTGCCCCAGTTCCTGCCAACATCCCCCAGAGTGGGGGACTCAGCTTTGTGATGACACTTTGGAACGCCATGGGATCAAGAGGCCATTTTCACATGTAGTGCCTCATGGAACAAAAGGAACCCTGAGACATTTCAGAACCTCATGGAACCAAGGGGCCACTGTGACACTGTGGAGCCTCATGGAACCAAGGGGCCACTGTGACCCCAGAACCCCGTGGGATCAGCAGACTTGCTGCCTTCCCCCCAGCGCCGCACAGACCGGACTCACTGGCTCTGCCGCCACTCAGGCACCTCTGGAGTCAGCGTTTCTTTGGCAGAACAGCTTGCCTTGGATGAGAGAGTTTTCCAGATTTTTCTGTGTCCCCGCTTTCACATACATAATTTTATGTTTTGTTTTTTGTTCCCCCAGGGTAAAAGGGGGAAAGGAAGCACGTGCTGATCACAATTTTTATCTGTATACAAAAGGGAGTGAGAAACAAAGTGGTTTTTCTCTCTGTTGTTGGTTTGAACTCTTCTCTTGGTACTGTTGTTTTCGCTGCTGTCTTTTTTGTCAGCAAACTCTTATTTTTACACTTACTACATCTTCGTATTTTGTCTCTCTGTGTTGGTGAGGAATAAAAGGAGAGTGAGTTCATTTTATTGGATTTTTCACCCCAGTACTACTGGTCTTTAAACCAAGGCATGTTGCTCAAGGGCTCCCTGAAATTTGGTATCATCCACAAAGGAATTGAAAATGCATTTTGTCCCATTGTACAGAGAGATAATAAAGACGTTCTGCACTGGTGCTCCAGGGCTGATCACTCAGGGAGGCCAAGAGGATTTTGTACAATGGATTTTATTTGACACTCTTCATTCAGCCAAGTTCCTGTCCACCACATGTTCCAATCCCTCAGTCCGACTGTCACCAACCTGGCCATAAGGAGGCCACAGGAGACCATGTCAAAGGCCTTGCTAAAGTCTGGGCACACAACATCCCCTCCTGTTCCCTCCCACATGGGTTCTGCAATCCCTGCCTTGTCCTTCCAACACCTGGGGATGGCTGCAGGAGGATTTGCCATATCCCCTTCTCTGCTGACCATGACCAGTCTGAGACTCTCCCAACCCTCCTCCCTGCCCTGTTTCCATGCTGGTTCCATGTCTGCCTTTCCCAAGGCCCCAGGAAACTCTGGGATGGCTCTGGCCTTTCCAAGGTGTTTGGGAGAGCTCTCCCAATGACCCTGCCCAGCCTTCTCAACATCCCTGGCACCAAAGGCCTTTTCCAGATCCCTCAGTTCCAGTTTAGTGCCCAGAACACAACACACGCCTGTCCAGGTCCTTGCGGTGGTTCAGAAGGGAACCAGCAGTGATTTCTTCCTACAGCCCCACCTCTCCAATGGTCTCTCTGAGCAGTCCATGGCTGTCCTGAGCATTTGCCTGGTGCCTCCCTGCCCTGAATGTTTCTGGCCATCAGGCTGTGGGTGAGGGGCTGAGCAGGTGCCTGAGGATGATGTAGGACAGGGGCTGTGTCAAACTCCCTCATGAGGGCTGTGCTGGGCAGGGATGGGGGTCCTGCAGAAAACAGTGGCACTGTGAGGTGAGAGGAGCAGGTGGAAAGACCTTGTGCCAGCCCCAGGATGGCAGCTCTGAAACACATCCAAGATGCCAGAATGAACTGGAGGGCAAGACTGGATCCAAAAATCAGGTTTGGAAAGCAAAGAACAGAAGTGTCATGGTGTCACTGCAGCAGACTTCCAGCACTGGGGTCTGGTTCCAGAAGAAGTGGTGCAGAAAACTGGGGCCACAGTGTCTAGGACAAGAAGGAAATGATGGCTGCAGAGGACAGAACTGCCCTGAGCCAGGGTGCAGCTCTGCTGGAGACAACCTTTGCAGTCCATGAGTCTTGCAGAAGGCAGGGCTGGCAAACAGCCCAGTGCTGGTCCTGGGATGGGACCACCAGCAGGAAACACTCCGTAGGTGCCAAAGGTGCAGGAAATGGCAGTGACAGTGCTGGCAGCAGAGACTGTGCTGTCCCCACCCAGGGGACACTCAGGGTGCTGGAGCTGTACCAGGTTTCCAAGTTTCCCTCCAGCAGCCACACCATGAGTCTGTTCCCAGCCACAATCACGAGAGAGAGGAGGAAGAGATTTCTCTGAAAATTGTGGGCACTCCCCATTCCCGTTAGTGGAAACTCCATTGATGATGTCTGATTGTCCTTGTCCCCTTTTATTAATGGAAATCTTTAATTCTTCCCTTTAACTTTGTTATCTCCTTTAATTTCTTCATGTCCCCTGTCCCCTGCCTGGACACCTGGGACTGAGAGCATTTGTTTGTGTGTTTGGTGCTCACTGAAGCTGTGCAGGCAGCTCAGAGGGGTGGCCCATGGAGGTGTGGATGCCTCTGGCTGCATCCCACTGCCCCGCTGTGCTCTGTGCTCTGGGAAAGGGCAGGAATGCCGTCTGCTGGAGGGCAAAGCCGCTCCTGCCTGCAGAGCCCTTTGTGTTGCACAGGGAAATGCTGCAGAGCCGGGCTGCTTTCCTGCTGGGCAGGGAAAGGGACAGGCCAGAAGGCACAGCAGGGGGACATAACACACAGGGACATTTGCAATCAACTCGAAGAGGCAGTTGGGACAAATCTGATTGGGATACTGGGGCTGGTTCCACAATTCACACCCACATATGTGTCTGCTGTCCACACCTGAGCTGGGCTCATGCCCTGCTCACACACCCAGGGCTGTTCAGAGGCACGAGTCCTCCCCTCGCACACACACAGACAGTTCATTGCAGGACTCCCAGTGTCTCCCTGGGCTCCTGCTGCCACTGCCAGGGCTGGAGGCACCTCAGCTCTGTGGGGTGTCCCCTGCCCTGCCCCTGTCTGAGATGCCCCCATGGCCTGAGGGACAGACACAGGGAGCTCTGTGCACAGAACCACATCCCAGGGCTGCAGCCAGGGGCTTTTCCAGGGGATGTGACTCTCAAACTGAAGAGACCTCAGGACACTGCCTGTCCCATTCACTGGAATACCTGATGGTGTTTCTGCTCACTCAGGTTCATCTCCCCACACACACATAATGCACATGCTGAAGTCTCCTCTGTTCAGGGCAAACATGGACTTCACACCTAATCACTTGATGCCCCTCCATGGAGAAACAACCAAACTCTTGCAAGTGGGGTGTGATGCCAGTGCTGGCAATGGGGGTTGCAGGGGCTGGTCTGTGACAATTGCCCTGGGGCACCTTCCCAGGCTGTCCATGGAAAAAAGACACAGCCCAGACCCTGTTCTGCTGCTCCTTCAGCTCCATCCCAGATGCTCTGGCTGTTGTGCAGCCCAGCTGTGTCCCAGCAGTGCCCATGGATGTCCCTGCCTGTGACCCCAGGATGGACACACAGCAGGATGTGACCCAGCTGGCAGAGCACTCGGGCCTGGCACCAACAGCAGGGCTGGGAAGGAGAGTGTGGAGTTGGAAAGGGCAGGGCTGGAAGGAGCAAGTGCCCTTGTCCCTGGCTGTGCTGCTGTGCTGGGAGTCTCTTCCCTCCACCTCTGCACAGAGACAGTTACCTGAAGTCAGAGGGAAAAAGAATCTTGGACCCACGGAAATCAGGGTAGGGTATTTATTTAATTCAGATGAACAGAGAACAAACTTTTGGAAAGTCTTTGCGTTACAAAATAATCATAGATATTGGTGTAAAAATTCTATGAGTAAGAACAATTTTTGTACAACATTATAAAAGCAGAAAAAGAATAAGAAAACACAACAATTAAAAAATAACAACAACAACAACGGCCGAGACTGCAATGAGTTAAATTCTGAATGCTCTGCAGAAGAAAAGAGACAGTTTATTGCTTCTGAAAAAACCCAGTCCTTAGTTTCCCAAGGGAATCTTTCAGTTCCTTATTCCTCAGGCTGCAGATGAGGGGGTTCAGTGCTGGAGGCACCACTGAGTACAGAACTGACAGGGCCAGATCCAGGGATGGGGAGGAGATGGAGGGGGGCTTCAGGTAGGAAAACATGACGGTGCTGATAAACAACGAGACCAGGGCCAGGTGAGGGAGGCACATGGAAAAGGCATTGTGCTGTCCCCGCTCAGAGGGGATCCTCAGCATGGCCCTGAAGATCTGCACATGGGAGAGAACTATGAAACTGTGTCAGCTTTGGGAGATCCCTGCAGGAAGGGAAGTTTAACTTTCCCACAGCCAGACAATTATCCATTCACATACTGGGAAGGTTTGTGCTGCAGGGAGAGCTCAGTGCCCTCCCAGCCCAGGCTGCCTCTCCTCTCTGTCCCTTCTCTGCTGTGGCCTCGGTGGCTGCAGGCAGAGCCCTGAGCCCTGCTGGGCTGTGCACAGGAGCTGCTCCTGGGCAGAGCTGTCTCTCTGCAGCGCTGCCCGCTTGCCAGGAGCTCCCTCTGTGCCAGGAGCCCGGCCCAGCTCAGCACCACAGCAACAGCCCCACGCATTTCATCACCCTCTGGGAGGGTTGGTGTTGAGTCCCTGAACCTCACGCCCTGGGGACAGTTGAAGAAACCTCTTGAGAAGCCTAAGTGAGATTCAAACTCTAAAGTTTCTTACAGTGTTAATAGGTCCCACTGAGGGACACGACTGAGAAAACATCCCCAGCATTTTGTTAGAGCAGAAACCTGGAAACAACCATGTCAAGTCAGAGAATCACAGAATCATCAAGGTTGGAAGGGACCTTCAAGATCTCCTAGTCCAAGTGTCCACCAAGCACCACCATAATTACCCCTAAACCATATGCCAAAGTGCCATAGCCAAACACCACCTGAGCACTTCCAGAGACTTCAACACCTCCCTGGACTACTTATTTCAATGCCTAAACACTCTCTCAGTGAAAAAAACATTCCTTAATCTTAACCACAACCAATGCAAATTTAGTATTTTTCCTCTCTTTCTGTCCTTATAGACTTGGCAGAAGAGAGTGACCCCCACCCTCACTAAGACCTCCTTTTGGCTCTTTGTAGACAGCAATGAGGTGCTCCCTGAGCCTCCTCTGCTCCAGACTCAAGAACACCAATTCCCTCAGCTGCTCCTTATCAGACATGTTTTCCAGACCCTTCCCCAGCTCCGTTCCCTTCTCTGGACACGCTCCAGCCCCTCCATGTCCTTTTTGCATTGAGGGGCCCAGAACTGGACACAGCACTCGAGGTGTGGCCTCACCAGCGCCCAGTGCAGAGGGACAATCACTGTCCTGGTCCTGCTGGCCACACTATCATTGAGAAAAGCCAGGATGTCATTGGTCTTCTTTCCCACCTGGGCACACTCTGGCTCATATCCAGCTGCTGCCAACCAGCACCCCCAAGTCCCTTCCTGCTGAGCAGCTCTCAAGCCACTCTGCCCCCAGCCCGGAGTGTTCCATGGGGTTCCCAGTGGAATCTCATGGAATCAAAGTGGCCTCTGTGACACTGCTGCTCCTCATGGAATCAATAGACCATTGTGACATTTCAGAACCTCATGAAGCCAAATGAAACTGGGACACTGTGGATTCTCATGGAATCAAAAGCACACTGGGACAGTGCAAGGCCTCAAGGAACCCAAGGAACCCAGGGAGACTGTGGGACCTCATGGAATCCAGTGGCCACTGTCACACTGCAGCACCTCATGGAACCAAAAGAAACCTGGGACATTTCAGAACCGCATGGAATCAAGGAGCCTTTGTGACACTGCAGAGCCTCGTGGAGCCAGAGGAACTCAGGGACACTGGGGGACTTCATGAAACCAAGGGACCATGGTGACACTGCAGGGCCTCTGTGGCATAAAGGGGCCACAGTAACTTAGAAAGAAGGCAAGAAGGGAAGGTGTGTACCCAGAGGAAGCAAGGTCAGGTGACATGGGGAGAATCCAGAGATGCTGTTCATCACTGTAGGGAGAAAATTTGGGTGGCCAAAGTTCAGCTGGAAATGTGGGGGACAATAAAAAGAGTTTTTTCAAAGACCGTAATGGCAACAGGCAGTATAGAAATATCATCTCTCCATTCTAGGATGAGGATGAGGATTCCTATACAGGGATAAAGACAAGGCAGAGGGGTTGAACACTTTCTTTGCCTCTACTTTCAACACAGATGACAGACCAAGGGGGTCTCAGTGCCCTGAGCTGGGGGGCCATGACTGTGAGAATGATCAACTCCCAGTCAATCCTAAACTCGTGCCGGATCTGCTGCTCCAGCTGGATCCCTACAGATGTCTGGGGCCTGATAGGATTCATGCCAGAATCCTCCAAGAGCTGCTGATGTCATTGCAAACCCTCTCTTGATGATTTTTGGGCGCTCTTGGGATGAGCTGGATTGATGTGTCAATGTCATTTGTATGATATTCAACAGTGTCAAGTGCCAAGTCCTGCACTGGGGTCACAACCACCCCAAATCATTGGCCTTGCCCTGCAAATGATCCCCACAGCCTGTCTTATTTCCTTAATCAATCCATTTCCAAGGACTCTCTGGGTCAAGGGAGCTCTGTGCTCTGGGTATGGGGGGAGGTCCAGGTGCCACTGGAGTGGGAGCCACAACTCATCAGGTTTGTGTTCTTTGGGAGGTCAGGAACTGGTGAGACTTAGAGCCACAGAAAGGTTTCTCTGCATGGACAACACAGAAAACTAACCATGATACAAGTGAATAAACACCACAACTCTTCCCTCAGCTCTGTGCAATGTCCCACCAATATCTGACATGGTCCCCCATCCACACGGGATCTCCATAGAGGAATAGTTTTAAACAAAGTTGTACAAAAAGGTGATTCAAAAAGAAATAAACACAATTAAAACGTTGACTAATGTGCTCCGTAAACTTCTGAAAGATTGGACAACTCCATGAATGTCAGAGCATTAAACCACTGAACTGAGAGGCATTGGAATGACCAGAAAGCAGCTGGAGGAGGAATCCTGGAAGCAGTGGGAAGGACACACATGCAGCTAC
>JAWMRD010000281.1:0-16667 GCA_035584875.1 Syndactyla subalaris | reverse complement strand
CCTATAGGGGATGTAGGGTGGGAATAAGACAAATGTACAGCAAACACCCTGGTCCTATAGGGGATGTAGGGTGGGAACAGGACAAATGTACAGCAAACACCCTTCTCCTCCAGGAGATGTAGGGTGGGAACAGGACAATTGTAGAGCTACAGCTGAGGATTTTGGGGGGAGCACTTCACTACCATTGCAAGGGGGTCAGATGCCCTGCAGCACTCTCTTCTCCCCACTCACAGCCTCGGAGCAGGACCATATCCAGCCCCACTGCAGCGGCTGTGCTGAGCAGTGGGATGTCCCCAAGGGCACCCAGTCAGAGCACAGCCATGCCCTTTCCAGGAAGGCCAGATCGCAGCTGATAGTGGCTGCGAGCCGGGGCTGCTGCAGAGCTCCATCTGATAGCGCAGGGCAGCGCCTCCGCCGCCCTAATCAGGGCATCGGAGCTCTCGAGACTGTGGGTTATTTCCCTGCACTCGTTTAAACATTCGAGCAAGAGCTAAAATTGGTGAAACTGGCTGTTTCTGCTGGGCCGGGATGAGTCACGGCGTGCTGGGGCACTGCTGCAGGCAGGGGGGTATCACAGAATCCCAGAATGGTTTGAGTTGGAGGGGCCTTAAAGTCCATCCAGTGCCACCCCCTGCCACGGGCAGGGACACCTTCCACTGTCCCAGGGTGCTCCAAGCCCCATCCAACCTGCCCTTGGACACTTCCATAAATCCAGGAGCAGCCACAGCTTCTCTGCCCAACCCAAGCCAGGGCTTGCCCACCCTCCCAGGGAACGATTCCCTCCCAATATCACTCATGAGCCCTGGTTTGTCCCCATCCCATGGGGGTCAGGGTGGCTGGGAGCGGTGACATCCCCTCACTGCAGGGTCCAGCCGTGCTGCTGCTGCATCCCAGCCAAGCAGCCCCAGCCCGTGGTCACCCCTGCCAGAGCCACCCTGACCCGGTGGGTGTTGGCATAGGGGCTGCAAACATCAAATGCTCCGGGCACGTCTGGGTCGAGCCCGCGCCCGTGGTGCAGATGGGCTCCAACATCTCCATCGGCTGCCTCTCCACCCTCGACTGTCCCTCAGCCACGCTGACCATCCTGCTCAACTACAGCCGTGCTGGGGGTGCCCTGCAGACCCTCAACAGCAGCAGTGTCCGGCTGTGGCTCCACGATTTCCGAGCGCCCTTGGGGACCGTCGTGTGCTTCTCGCACTGCCCCAGCACGGCGAGGGACCGGCTGGTGTGCGGCACTGAGGTCCGGGCTGGCTGTGAGTACCGTGGGGAGGGTGCCTGGGGGCTTCTGCCCAGCACCGAGGAGTTGGGGGGCAGTGCTTGGGTTGGGGGTGTCCATACATTCACTCGTACCCACCTCTGCAGACCCTCCGGAGCCCCCCGGCAACCTGAGCTGTGCCATCGCCGAGGGCTCGCAGCGTCTGCAGTGCGGGTGGGATGAGGGGCGGCCACCCCATCTGCCCACCCATCACACCCTCCACCTGAGCAGGTGAGCCCTCGTGGGGCCGGGGGGGAGCGTGGCAGTGGCGCTGTGGGGCAGCGTGGCAGTGGGGCTGGGGGGGAGCGTGGCAGTGGGGCTGGGGGCAGCGTGGCACCAGCACGTGGCAGTCACACAGCCAGGTGACAGCAGGGCCATGCCCTAGTTACACTTCCTACAGCTCACGTTTGCTCATCTCCTGCCTGACACCCACGCTTTTCGCCGTGGGTTGGGTTCTGCAGGAGGAGCCTCCCGCGCTCAGCACCATCAGTGACCCAGCACACACCCCATCGTGCAGCTGCACAGGGAGGCAACACCTTGTTTTCAGGTGCTTGGGCTCTCTCCAGCCTAAAGAGAGGGTGAACCTAATGCTGAACCAAATCCTGAAACTGGAACTGCAGCTGGAAGCTGAAGCAGAGGTGCTGGCACCAGCCCGGCATGTCACAGCCCACCCTGCCCATCCTGGCGTGCTCCCTGCCACCAGCCTGGCAGGCTTGCAGTTACTCTGACTCAATTTTTAAAGACAATAAATCCCATCATACAGAGGCTTTGTGAAGAGAAGGAATAAACCTCTTGCCTAAATTTGCTTGCAATCAAACTGAACCCTGCAGCCAGAAAGGAAAGTTCCCTTCCTGCTGTGAAAAGGCAGATCCATGACAGCAGTGTCAGGAAGCTCAAGAGTGACTTTCCAGTTCACTTTAGGAGTGACAAACTCTGGATTTGGGGATTTGGGAGGAGCCCTGGCACCTCAGGAGTGCCACCATCCCATGGGGGGGTGTGCTGGGATAGGCACTGACAGGCTGCCTTCTTCTTCCCAGGGTGGTGGCAGAGGATGAGGAGAAGGAAGAGGAAGAGGAGAAGGTGTTCCCTGCAGACTCACCAGTGCCCCTGAGTGCCCTGCACAACAGGAGCTGCTATTTCGTGTCAGTGCAGGCCAGCAATGCACTGGGCACTGCCCGCTCAGGCCCTCAGCTCCTCAGCCTGCAGGACATCGGTATGTCTGTCCCTCCACCTGGCCATGATGGGGCAGTGCGTGGCCACACACGCTGCCCTGCCCTGAGGTGTCACTTTAAGGACAGCTCCCCACCCGTTCCTGGCTCTGCCCACAGTGATCCCCACTCTGCCCCTGGTCGTGGGTGCCGAGACGACAGAGACGTCCCCTCCCACCACCACGACCCGCTGGAGGAGAAGGACACAGCTGGAGGGGGTGCACTGTGAGGAGCGACACCGAGCCACGGGCACCGCAGCATGGCATGTGAGACCCCCCAAACCTCCCCCCACAGGCAGCATGGGGCCCTGGTAGGAGAGGTGCAGGTCCTGTTCCTACTGGAGACCCTCGTGGCAATGGGAGCATTTGGGGTCATTCAAAACCCACCCCTTTGCTCCGGTGCTGGGGGGGAATGTGCACCCCCAGCCACAGGCAGCCCCCACTTTTGGGGAGCAGCAGAGCTGGAGCCGTCCAAGAGAGCAGACAGCCTCGTGGGCAGGGCTATCTCAGCTTTTTAAGCTAAAGGGCAAAATTCCAAACATTTCCAAATGTTATCTGCTCTGTAAGGACAAGACACAAAACCCTCTGGAATGCTCCGTGCACACCCACAGACACAACTACAGTGGGACAGCTCCACTCGAGTCCCCTTGGGAACATCCCTGGGTGCTGGCAGGGGCAGACCTGGATCTCAGCCCTCCCAGGAACACCCCAAAATCCCTGTGGTGTCAGAAGCCCAGCAGTGTAGCAGGATGGAGGGGTCTTGCTGTGCCCCTCCAGCTTGCCTGGTGTCATCACACGTCCCCACCCGTGCAGATGAGGGGGGCAGTGACCTCCACTGTTCCTGGGGGGCTGGTGGTGGCCGTGGGGGGCTGGTGGTGGCCGTGGGGGGCTGGCTGGGTCCCACTCCCCCCCTCCCCAGGGCCCTGTTTCCCTTGCAGGTGGAGGTGTGGGACGGTGCAGCACAGGACGGGCCCTGCTGGCCGCACAACCTGCAGAGTGACACCCAGTACCTGTTCCAGGTGAGGTGCAGGCTCAACACCACCAAGAGCCCCTGGAGTGCCTGGAGCCCCCCTTTCCTCTACACCACGCCCGAGGCAGGTAGGCTCAACCTCAGGGACTCCTGTGTGTGTGTGGCACACCCTAGTGGAGTCCCCGTCCCTGCAAGGATTTAAAAACCCGTGTGGATGTGGCACTTGGGGACATGGGTTAGCGGTGGCCTCAACAGTGCTGGGGGAACGGCTGGACTTGGTGACCTCGGGGGGCTTTTCCAACCTCAACAATGCCATGATTCCATGATCTTTGGTGTCCTCTTGCCCTGGGGTGGAAAAATCACCCAGCCACAAATACCCATAATCACCCAGCCACAAATACCCATCACCTTGTGGCAGCTTCTCCCTTTCCATGCCGGCTGCTCCCAGTAGGATGAGCTTGGCCACGGCTCTCAGCCACCCCTGCCGGCAGCGGGATGAGCTGCCCGAGGAGCATTTCCCTGCCATCCCGGCCGCGATGAGGAAGCCGGGGATGTGCTGGCCCCAAAAAAAGCAGCGCCCGCTGCTGTTTCCTCTCGCAGCGGCAGACACGGCCAAGCGGGGCTTCCTGCCGGGGCTGTGGGCGTGTGGCTGGGACCCCGCGGGTGGGTGGGTGGTTGTCCCGTGGGCTGTGCCCTCCGCTGTGTCGCCCCCATCCCACGCTGTCCTCCTTCCCTCCCTCCCGCAGCCCCCGCCGCAGCCCCCGATGTCTGGAGGCGCCTGGGCGCGGCGCTCCCCGACGGCAGCCACGAGGTGACGGTCTTGATCAAGGTAAAAAGCGGCTTCTGGCGGCCTCTCGGAAATTGTGGCGTGCTCTGCTCCTTCCCGGGAGGCGGAGGAGTCCCTCGACCGGAGGGATGCGGGGGAAATGACACCCCAACCCGAAGGAAAATCTCTCCATCCCTGTGAAACCCACGCGTGTGTCACCCAGCCGGGGGCACGTCTGTCCCTCGCTGGGGTGTCTCAGTGTCCCATCCATACCTCTGAAACCCACGCGTGTGTCACCCAGCCAGGGCACGTCTGCCCTGCTCTGGGGTGTCTCGGTGTCACATCCATCCCTGTGAAACCCACGCGTGTGTCACCCAGCCGGGGGCACATCTGTCCCGTGCTGGGTGTCTCGGTGTCCCATCCATACCTCTGAAACCCACGCGTGTGTCACCCAGCCAGGGCACATCTGTCCCATGCTGGGTGTCCCATCCATCCCTATGAAACCCACGCGTGTGTCACCCAGCCAGGGCACATCTGTCCTGCTCTGTGGTGTCTCAGTGTCCCATCCATCCCTGTGAAACCCACGCGTGTGTCACTCAGCCGGGGGCACATCTGCCCTGCGCTGGGGTGTCTCAGTGTCACATCCATCCCTGTGAAACCCACGCGTGTGTCACCCAGCCAGGGGCACATCTGTCCTTCTCTGGGGTGTCTCAGTGTCACATCCATCCCTGTGAAACCCACGCGTGTGTCACCCAGCCAGGGGCACATCTGTCCTGCTCTGGGGTGTCTCAGTGTCACATCCATCCCTGTGAAACCCACGCGTGTGTCACCCAGCCGGGGGCACATCTGTCCCGTGCTGGGTGTCACATCCATCCCTGTGACACCCACGCGTGTGTCACCCAGCCAGGGGCACATCTGTCCCTCGCTGGGGTGTCTCGGTGTCCCATCCATCCCTGTGACTCCCACGCGTGTGTCACCCAGCCAGGGCACATCTGTCCTGCTCTGGGGTGTCTCGGTGTCACATCCATCCCTGTCAAACCCACGCGTGTGTCACCCAGCCAGGGGCACATCTGTCCCGTGCTGGGTGCCACATCCATCCCCGTGACACCCACGTGTGTGTCACCCAGCCGGGGGCACATCTGTCCCGCGCTGGGTGTCTCAGTGTCACAACCCACCCCACCGACCCCTGTCTTGCCGTCCACAGCCTCTGCCACCCCGGGATGCCCGCGGGAGGATCCTGGGCTATACCGTGGCTGCCGAGAGCCCCGACGGGACGGTGGTCCTTGGCAACACCTCCGGCACGGAGTGCAGGGTGCTGGTGCCACCAGGAGCTCACACCCTGCTCGTCACTGCTCACAACTCCAAGGGGGTTTCCAGCCCCGCCAGCATCGCCCTGAGCCGGGGGGCCAGCGGTCAGGAAGGTAGGGTGTCACACTGGGTGTCACACAGGGTGTCACACTGGGTGTCATACAGGCCAACTGCTGATGGAACAGACTGGCTTTTGTCAGGGTTGCAGGGGGAAAACGCTGGACTGGGCAAGGGAAAAGTCTTGGCAGAGCTCTGCTAAGGGAACACAACATCCCCCAGGAAAGTCCAACATCCCCCAGAGATGGAGATCCTACACAGGTGCATAAAGACCCAGAGAATCCTGGAATGGTTTGGGTTTAGGGGGGACCTTAAAGCCCACCCAGTCCCACCCCTGCCACGGGCAGGGACACCTTCCACCAGCCCAGGTTGCTCCAAGCCCCCTCCAGCCTGGCCTTGGACACTCCCAGGGACACAGAGGCAGCCACAGCTTCTCTGCCCAACCTGTGCCAGGGCCTGCCCACCCTCCCAGCCAGCAATTCCTTCCCAATATCCCATCTCTCCCTGCCCTTTGGCAGTGGAAAGCCAATCCCTTTTGTCCTGTCCCTTCAACCTGTGTCCAAAGTCCCTCTCCAGCTCTGCTGGGGCTCCTTTAGGCACTGGAATCTCAGCCCTTCAGCTCCTGAGGCTGCAGCAACAAGCTTAAAAATAATTTTGCCCTGCCCATGTCGGCTGGCAGGGCAAAGGGTGTGAGGCCGATTCTCTGCTCCCCAAAATAGCTGCTGCAGCCTCTGCCAGGGAGATGCCCCTGCTGTGAGCTGGGTCCTTGCAGACAGAAAAGGGTAGGGGAAAAAGCCCTTTCTGAGCCCTCTTAGGCTCCCTGTGCCATGGGCTGTGGTTTTCCCCACAACCATGCTTTCCTATTCTGAAAAATGTCTCTTTTAATGAGCAATGGGAGGGGAAAGTCCCATTCAAACTGAGGGCAAATACATGACTAAAAAGAAACTGAAGAGAATTGAAGTGGAAAAAAAAAACTCCCTAAGCTCTCCTAGTTATCAGAATCAAGCACATTTCTTGTAAAAAAGGACAGGTGAAACCTTTCAGGGACACAACAAAGCTGACGGTGTGTTTTTGTGACATGTGTACATAAACAGAGAGAAAGAAACGGAGCTGGGAAGGGGCTGGAGCAGCAGGAGGGGCTGAGGGAGCTGGGGGGGCTCAGCCTGGAGAAAAGGAGGCTCAGGGGGGACCTTCTGGCTCTGCAAGTCCCTGCCAGGAGGGGGGAGCTGGGGAGGGTCGGGATCTGTTCCCAGGGAACAGGGACAGGAGCAGAGGGAACAGGCTCAGGATGGGACAGGATTGGATATTGGGGAAAATTCCTTCCTGGAAAGGGCTGTCCAGCCCTGGCACAGCTGCCCAGGCAGGGGTGGATCCCCATCCCTGGGGGGATTTCAAAGCCCTGTGGATGTGGCACTTGGGGACATGGTCAGTGTGGCCTTGGCGGTGCTGGGAATGGTTGGATTTGATCGTTCAGGTCTTTTCCAGCCTGAATGCTTCTATGAAATATGGATCAATATATAAAAATAGATTTCTATATATATTTATGTATTTTGTGTGTCTATATCAAACCACAACCCCTCCATATTCTATAATTCCTTGTTCCCTCTCCAGTTTTTAAACACTTCCAGGAAAGACATTTTGCCTGGGCTTAGCTGACCCTGTCCAAAGAGGAGCCTGTTGGGTGACAGACCCCTTTTGCCACCTCTCTCCACAGCATTCCCAGCACCCGTGGCCATGGAGGTCAAGCCCCAGAACCAGAGCAGGGTCTTGGTTCACTGGCAGCCCCCCCAGCACAGCGAGAGCCCCCCACTCTGGTTCATAGTGGAGTGGGTTTCCAGCTCCCAGTATCACCAGGAGGAGCAGTATTTTTGGCAGAAAGTCCCAAAGCAGGAAACACACACGTACATCCAAGGTAAGATAGTCCAGGGGTGCTTTTGCTGCTTGAAGGTGCAGCTCATCAGACAGATTATAAAGGCAGCTTGATTTGGAGCTGAGCCCCTGCCTGCTTGTGTTTGGGGGGTGGGACAAAGAGCCCTTAGGGAACAAGGGGGAGTGAAGCAACAGGAGATGTGAGGGCAATCAGTGGGATTTGGTTCCCTGGGTGAAGGTCCCAGGGAAGGACTGGAGTGACACACAGAGAACACCCACTAGACCCACGGAGGCTTGTGCAAGCACAGGAGATGCTCCATCCCCTTCCACCACTCAGCAGCAAGCCCCTGACCAAGCCTAGAGCCTTCAGGGCAGCTTACAAACACATTTTAAAGGCAAATCCTGCTTTTCCCAGAAGAGGCAGTCGCAGGGGTTCACATCAACGTGTCGGTGTACGCGGTCTACCCCGAGGGAGTCAGCACACCCAGCTCTGGCCAAGGTAAGCCTGGAGGGGTGGGAGAAGCTGCTGCTTGTTCCCCACAGCCTCACACTCTGGTAGGATTACTTAGCCTTAAAAACAAGATGCAAACCCCTCCCACTGAGCAGAGGAAAGCAGGGCTCTAGGTGGAAACCCCTCGGCTACAGGACGTGAAAAAAGAGGCTTTTATCAATGTGTCTGTGTGAAATCCTTCTCTGGCTGCTCTTCACTCCTGTGAACAGATCTAATGCTCGAGAACCACTTCACCAGAGACATCTGTTGAGTTGTTCTCCCTCGAGAGGGGATGAAGTTGCTGCTTTGCACATTTCACAAGTGTTACAGACAAACCAAACCAGAGAAAACAGCTTTTACAGAGACCAACTGGCCAAGCCACAGCCCCCCTCTCCTTACCTGGAATTGTAGGACAGTTGGGGTTGGAAAGGACCTTTTAAGCTCACATAGTCCAACCCCTCTGCAATGAATAGGGGCATCTTCAACTCCAGCAGGCAGCTTCAGCTCTGCAAATTGCTTCAGGTAAGAGCACAAGCCAGTTTGCAGAAGACCATCATCGTCATCTCCACAACTGTATGTTGGCTTTGGTGGTCCCCAAGAGCTGGGCAGGTCCATGGAGACAAGGAAGGGCTGAGATCAAGTCAGACCAAAGATCTGACCTCCAAAACCTCTCCAGCACAGCCCAAGGAGGGGCTGAGTTTAAATAGAGCCCCTGGGCAGGAGTGTGGGTGGAGGTCCCAGATAAGGCTGGTCAAGGTCATTAAGACCTGTCAGTGCCCTGCCAGAGCTGGATGTACCTGCAGGTGACACCTGAGGGGGTTGGCAGTTCAGGCTCCTGCCCTGTGATGCCATTCCAGATGGATTATCTGAAGCTGCTCAGATACTTCTCTGTGACCAAACCAGCTCCCTGTTCCTGGTTGGCGCCTCTCTTGGCTTGGAGAAGGGCAGTTATTCAGGTTTTTTCCCCAAGAAATGTAAATATTGCTGAGCAGCTCATAGCAGGCTGTTCACAGTCATTGGCTTTATCCTCACAGACACACTGCCAGCCTTTGGCTCTGGCCAGGACCCCTTTTCTGTAGCACCAATGGCACCACGGCTTTGTCAAGGAGAAGGGATCCCATGGGAACTGCTGGATTTGGCCAGGAAATAGAAGATTGCTGCTTATTTTAGCAGAAATGCCCTTCTTGCCATCTTCCCTCACCACACAGCCCATCACACTACCAAATGACCAGAAAACTCATTCCTGTGGGGTTCAGGCACTTTGGGAAATCATTCTAGAATGGAATGGACCTTAAAGCTCATCCCATCCTACACCCGGCCATGGACAGGGACACCTTCCACTGGCTCAGGGTGCTCCAAGCCCCATCCAGCCTGGCCTTAGACACTTCCAGGGATCCAGGGACAGCCACAGCTCCTCTGGGTTACCTGTTAAATAACCTGCCAGAGGTGGAGTTATTAATTTCTTCAGGGATTTTTACTTCAGCCTATTCTTTTCTCATTACACCTTTTTTTTTTTTCTAAATAATATTAACAAAATAAAACCCAGCCATAGCTTCTGTGTCACCCACTGTCTTCTAAATGAAATTATGGACATTTTTTCCCTTCTCTGTTTCAGTGCCTCCAGAGGAGCCACTCCTGGGCAGCATCTACAGGGAGATCCCCCACGGTAAGAAGATCTTGGTAGGTCAGACTTGTTAAGCCAGGCTTTCTCCTTGGCCAGAAGTGGAAGGTTTAATCAATGGGGAATTCAGAGCTCCTGGATATTTGGAGAGGTCAGGGCCACAAAAAGGACCTTTTCACTTAATGGGGACATGGCCCATGTGGAGGGAAAGCTTCAGTGCTCTCCCATAATGCAAGCCTGGAGTTTTGCTCTCTTATGAGACTTATAAGATAATGTCCATTACAATTAGGAGGTGAGAAAACAAGGAAAATACAATACCAACATATACCAAACAGCAAGAGACTGTTCCCATCTTGCAGCTTGAACCAGGGACTCATTTAAGCATTTCCCACCCATTTTTCTAACGCTGCTCATGCTCTGCTTTGCACATCTTCTGGTAAAGGTCACGTTACGATCTGTTGTAACACTTGAACCAAAAGCAAAACCAACCTAAGCTGAAGAATTCACTTCAGCATTTCTGGAAGGGAAGGGAAGGCTGTGTAGGCAAAGGTTGCTGACTTGTGAAGCATCACTCCACTGGAGCCCTGGCATGACCTGTTCCCTCTCCACCCTTTTGCAGGTGATGACATTGGAGTTTTCCTGGGCCTGGGCATCAGTGTGGTCATCATATCTGTCATTTTTGCAATTGTCATGTTTAAAAAATCAGTCAGGAAAAGGTATTGCTTTCTCCTCCACATTTATTTTCCTTATTTCTAACTCGTGCTTTTTAAAGGATTTTTAGTGTGTAGAAGAAGTACAAGCTTTCTTCTAGGATATTTTAAAATCAGCTACAGAAGCCAGTCCTTTTCACTGAGGGCAGCATCACCCATTCACCAGGTTGTCTAAAAAGGTACTTGTGTGCTCTACTGTAAGGCAGAGACCAACAGAAAAATCAAAGAAACACAGAATTGTTGAAAAAAGAGAAGGGGGAAACCTATGGGATAAACTTGGGACTTCCAAACCACCCCCAAAGGCTGGGTGTTCCCTCCTGCCAGGACAGTTTCACCCTGCCTGAGGAATAACTGATTGATAAAATGGATTAATACCTTGGGCTTTGTGTTCTCCTTTTTGGTAAAGGATTAAAGGCACCATGGTGCAGCTCCTGCCACAATGGCTGTTTGAAGAGTTTCCTCACATGGAGAACAGCAACGTGGTGAAGTCCCTGCAGGTGAGTGCAGGTTGTCTCTGGCTTTGCTTGTCCCACCTGCCCTCAGGTTAAAGCTCAGAGTCACAGGATCATGGAATTGTTTAGGCTGGAAAAGCCCTCTGAGCCCACCCAGTCCAACCATCCCCCAGCACTGCCAAGGCCACACTGACCATGTCCCCAAGTGCCACATCCACAAGGCTTTGAAATCCCTCCAGGGATGAAGAATCCACCCCTGCCCTGTGCCAGGGCTGGACAGCCCTTTCCAGGAAGGAATTTCCCCCAATATCCAACCTGCCCCTCCCCTGTCCCAGCCTGAGGCTGTTTCCCCTTGTCCTGTCACTTGTCACCTGGGAGAAGGCAACTTGCTCTGGAGCTCTAAAAAACACGGATGGGAAGAGGATTAACCTCTAAAAGACTGGGAACTGACCAGGAATTGTTTTCCAGGCATTTGCAAAGTGTGTGGGAGCCCAGATTAGCCAAAGTCTTTAAACCTTGCCTCAATACCCTCTGTGTTCAGTGGCCTGGAGGGGACCTTAAAGCTCATCCCATTCCACCCCCTGTCATGGGCAGGGCCCTTTCCTCTGGACCACGTGGCTCCAAGCTCTAATAATTGCTCTCCTCTTAATAAAACTTGCTGGTTTGTTACTAAACTCCTCCCTTTTTTCCCAGGCCAGGAGTGATTCCACGAGCGACAGTTTCCAGGAGCCGTTCCTGCCCACCAGTGACCCCACAGTCACGGAAATCGAGGAGGTGTCGCTGCAGGAGGAGCCCAGGGGTGCAGACACCCCAAGGATGGCCAGCAGAGAAGTCCCTGAGGATGGGGAGCACCCAGGGGCCGTGGTTGCTGCCAGCACCACCATCCCAGAGCAGAGCAGTGGCTACAAACCCCAGATATCCGATGGGAACACAATGGGATACGTCGCTGCCAACCTTTACCAGGCACAGCCCCCCTCAACCCTCCCAGAGCCAGAGATGAGCATTTTTGGGGACTACACGAGCCCTGTGCCCCTCCTGTGGGATGGGGAGGGAGGGGGACCCCCAGTCTGCCTGCTGGAGAAGATCAACCTCATCCTGAACAGCAGCCAGAGTGGGCAAAGCCAAGTGTTTGTCCCAGCCCAGGGGGGACACGGGTCCCTCCTGGAGAACCCATGGGGACAGAGGCCACCCAGCAGTGACCAAGAGCAGACGCTGGTCCCCAAGGAGCTGCTCTCCTGCATGAGATCCAGGAACAGGGAGCCCGTGGATATAAAGCCCTACTTCCCACAAAGCACTGGAGGGTTATTCTGAGAGGAATTGTCATCGTTGTTAAAGCTCCAGAGTGGTAATCAGGGCAGGTATGGGATATCTGAGTTTGCCAACAGCAGAGCTGGAGGAAAACTCCCAGTCAGAAATTTGCCCTCTTGCTCAACTACAAGTTTTTGTGGCTGCCTGGAAAGCTCTGGCCACTAAAGCACAATTTTAAACTTACCTCATATTTGGCACAAGCCAAAAACCCATAAAAAGTGGATTCCTGCAGGACCTGAAATGCCAGGCAGGTGGGTTTTGCAGAATGCATTACTATTCAACACCATTCTCCTCTGAAAGGTTCCGAGCATTTCATCCTTGGAGATGAGCATGGTTAAGATGGATAAAAAGAAAAAATCCCTCAGGCATCCTGCCAGAGGTGTGTAAAGCCTTTTGGGATTCCTCCTGATGAAGAGACACTGTACCCAGAAGGATTTATGTGTCATACACGGGCACCAAGAACATGAAATCTTTTCTGTGTGACCGAATAACCCAGTTTCATTTTCCTCCAATTCCATAATAAGAACCCAGTCAGGTAAGAAGAAGCCTCCATCGCCTGCCAGGCTGATTTAAAATCCCTCACTGGTCTAATCCTTCACTTTGGGTGAGGGATTTGTCAACCCCCAGCACTTCCTTCAGTGCCTCAGCCTCGCTGTGTGAAGCACGAGTGGATCAGTTTCGTAGTTTATCCTGGGTATTTCCAAAGCAAATCGTTGTGAGCTGGGCTTGTTTCCTTCCAACACCCCAAGGGATCTGTCACTGATATTTCCAGGGTAGCAGATACCTGGCAAAGGCAGGGTAGGATGATTCTTCAGAAGCAGCAAACTGTTTCCAAGGAAGAAATGTGACTGTTTAATGTAGGGGAGTCTAAAATTAGTGACTGCTGCCTGTGCAGGAAGGAAATTGTAGAAGAACAGCCACACACCATCAGTGTGAGATGGGGAAGGTGTTTTTTTTCAATGTCCACATCTTGAGACTCGTGCTGAACTCTGTCACCTGAACTACTAAAGCTCATGGGGGGAAAATGCTCCTCTTGTCAGCAAACAAGGCTGAAAACCTGGTCTAACCTTACAGATTCCTGCTGGTTGAAATTCCAGCCCTGATACCTTGCTCCAGGCTGGATCCCTGCAAATAAATGGGATGGAGGGATGAAACAGTGCCCAGATCACACCGTGAATATTTGCTCATCTGTGCCAATGCTCCCACTGATTTCTTGGGTGCTGAAGGAAAAACTCCTCCTTTATGTGGGTGTGTGGGTGCATCGGGTACATTTGGGTGGAGGAAATGGAAAGAGAAGGGCACAAATATGTATGTACACATATATAAATATAGTGAGGCCCTGGCACAGGTTGGGCAGAGAAGCTGTGGCTGCCCCTGGATCCATCCCTGGAAGTGTCCAAGGCCAGGCTGGATGGGGGTTGGAGCACCCTGGGCCAGTGGAAGGTGTCCCTGCCCATGGCAGGGGTGGGACTGGATGGACTTTAAGGTCCCTTTCAACCCAAACCCAAGTCTGGGATCCAAAACACTGGGCCAGGTTGCTCCAAGCCCTGTCCAACCTGGCCTTGAACACTTCCAGAGATGGGGCATCCCATGAATCCAATCATGAGGTCACTCTCCTTAGATTTAGTTTAACATCTCATGGTTCCCTCCCTCCCTCAGATATTAAACACTCCCTAATTCCTGCTACCAGTATTTTCCAAAGTTTGGTTTCATTGGTGGCAGTTGGATCTTGTGCCAGCGATTTCCACAGGTCATTGACCAGCTCAGGAGTGAATTCCAGGGGTTGTTCAGTGCCATGACAACCTTGGGGACACACACAGCAAGGGGACACTGAGCCACGCCTGTGCCCACAGAGGGTGAGCCCCAACCCCACTGCCCACCCGTGGAACTCCCTGATCCCCTGAGTGTGACATTTATGTGGCAGTATTAATGATGAGACTTCTTTCTGTCTGGACTGACCCAGAGCAGTGTCCTTACACCTGACTTACACCTGGGTGTGGTGTAACTACCTGCCAAAGCACAGCAGCTCCTGACCCACCACGCTGCTACCCAAAGCTCTAACGCCACCTCCCCCAAAAACATCCTTTTAGGCAAAAATATACAAAGAAATAAGAACGTGGGTGTTCAGAGCTCCAGTGGGCTGGGGGAAGAGCAGAGCCCTCACTCCTGCCCTTGGCTCCATCGAGCTGTGTGCAGGGTGTATCTCCTGGGCGTGGCAGGTGTGACCTTGAGGCGAGAGAATTTACCAACACCACTCCTTGTTTACCACCCTTCTTCAAAAACGAGGGTTGGAGGTGATTTAAACCAAAGGCAGAAAGCAGAAGTAATAAATAAATTTAACGTGTAATAAATTACCCATCAAGTGTGCATCAATAGTCACAATTTTAAATCATTTACGCCACTGCTCTGCCCCTTCTGCCATGCAGGAGGACGTGGAATTCATTCTGGTGTGGGGTTTGAAGTGCAGGAGAGCTGGGTTTAGTCTCACCTTAGTCCCCAGCAGCAGAGCCACCCACTCCTGCTCTTATTCCCATCCCATCCACAGTGCAGGGAGTATCTACTGAGTGTATCAGGTGGGAGATTGAGGCACCAGAACTCACCAACACCACTCCCTGTGGGGCTTGTTTGCCACCCTACCTCAAAAAGGAGAGTTGAAAATCGATTAAACCAAACGCAGAAGGCAGAAAGAATAAATAAATTTCGCATACAATAAATTATTCATCACGTGTGCATCAACAGCTACAATTTGGCATCACTTCCATCTCTTCTCTGCCCCCGTGACTGTGCAGGAGGTTACGGGATTCATTCTAGTTTGAGATTTGAAGTGCAGGGGAGCTGGGTTTAGTCTCAGCTTAGTCACCAATTGACTGTGTGACCTTCACCAAGAGCTTTGCCTTCGTTTCTAATCCACAGAGTCTGGGGAGCAACAATGACTGCCGCTGCCAAAGCCTCAGCATCTGAGTCAAAAGCACCTTAAAGCCTTTGGTGACAAGAACAGGACAAGGAGACCACAGAATCGTCGTCTGAGTAATCTTGTGCCGCTCGATTTTGTTTTGTGCCGCCTTTACAAACCCACCCCAGGCTGGAAGGTTTGCAAGGGTTTGGTTGTCAGTAAACTGGGGGAGAGATTCAGCGGCAGATAAAGACGCTGCAGACGCTAAAATTGGATTACAAACTTGAGCGTTTCACCGAGCTAAGTAACACCCCGTCGGCCTCCGGGGATTTCTGAGAGCGCACACCGAGATCAAAGCCCAGATTGTGACCAAGGCTCCTGCAAAGCTGCAAAGAAGTGCCTGGGTCAGCAAAAACCTCCTGAAAACGTGGCAAGGGGACAGCGGCCCCCGACGGGACGGTCTCCCAACAAAAGGGGGAATATCCCTGGAAAAGGGTGTTATTTGGGGGAGCCCCGTCCCCTCGGGGGTGGGTTCGGAGGGAGGGAGGGAGGATGAGGAGCTGTGCAGGGGTGGGAGGGCTGAGCACAGCGCAGAGACTGAAAGCGAAGTGGCGTTTCGGAGAGGATGTGAGAGCTGAGGCTGTGGTTTGGCTCTCGCTGGGCTCCACTGAATGTCACCTGCCCAGGGAAAAGCCCAGGAGAATGTCACCTGCACAGCCCCGGGAGCAGCGCTTGGAGCCAGGAGCGAAGGAGCCTTGAAAGCAGCGACCAGAAAACAAACCACAAAGGGGATCTCATACAGGGGATTTCGTGCTTGCTGCTCACCAGCCTTTCCTGGACAGAGAGGAATTAATCTGGCCCCAAGAATATTAGAAAAAGCCACAATTCTTAACCTCTAAAGGATGCAGGTATCGATGAGTCTCGTGCATTGTCTGTATGGTTCCCTACAGTGTTTGATTCCCACGCTCTCCCTGTGGATCCAGCCTGCCTTGGCTTGGTTAGCTGTGCAAGAGGAGGGCAGAACAATGATATTTACCAAACTGACTCATTTCACCCGGCTGGGGGAAGGCCAATTCAATGAGAGTCACCAACCAGCACACACGGTGGATGGAAAACTAACGGAGCCAGAGCAGAGGGGACCTGCAGGACTGAAAAGAGACATCCCTGAGCCAAGTTATTGCTCCTTCTGCTGCTGCAGCTGTAACTTCAGCACTGCTGGGAGCCACAGCTCCACTGTCCAGGCTCCAGCTCTAAGTCATGAACAACAGAAGGAATGTATGGACCTTCTGGAGACAGTCCAGAAGAGGGCATGGAGATGCTGCAGGGTTGGAGCCCCTCTGCTCTGGAGCCAGGCTGGGAGAGCTGGGAGGGTCACCTGGAGAAGAGAAGGCTCCAGGGACACCTGAGAGCCCCTGGCAGGGCCTAAAGGGGCTCCAGGAGAGCAGGAGAGGGACTGGGGACAAGGGCTGGAGGGACAGGACAAGGGATGCAGGAACAGGACAAGGGGGAATTCCAGAGGGCAGGGATGGATGGGATATTGGGAAGGAATTGTTAGCTGTGAGGGTGGGCAGGCCCTGGCACAGGGTGGGCAGAGAAGTTGTGGCTGCCCCTGGATCCCTGGAAGTGTCCAAGGCCAGGTTGGAGCAACCTGGGACAGTGGAAGGTGTCTCTGCCCATGGCAGGGGGTGGCACTGGGTGGGCTTTGAGGTCCCTCCCACCCCGAACCCTTCCAGGAGTCTGTGATTCTGTAATTTTTAGCAG
>JAWMRD010000280.1:5494-16762 GCA_035584875.1 Syndactyla subalaris | reverse complement strand
CACACGCTCCAGCCCCTCAATGTCTCTTGTCTGAGGGGCCCAGACCTGCCCCAGCACTGGAGGTGCCCCAGCAGTGCAAACTCAGCCACAGAGGCTTTGGAGGTGGGTCCCCAGCTCTGGATGTATCTGGAGGTCTGAACTTTGGGAGTTTCTCTGCCTAATCAAATAACCGACATTTGCCTTCAGATCTGCTCCTTTGGACAAGAAATGATGGGCAGTCAATGCCATTTCTGCCAGTTTTTCCTGTCAGTTCCTTCTTTACAAACACTTTCTGAACTACACAAACAGAATTGATTCCAAGAAGTGTTTTTTTTTACTTCTAAAGCCACTTAAAAGCCAAGTTGCTGACACAGCCTTCAGAACTCAGCATCTTAAATGACCTGTCAGGCTGCCCAGAGCTGCTTCCCCAGCACCCCCAGCACCAGTCCAGGTATTTCTCTTACCGTAAAAGCCTCAGCTCAGCCAGCAAAGTCGGGTTCTGCTGGGCCTTCTCAGGGGTGGGTTGAGAGGCTTGTTCATGTTCCAGCCTCAGCCGCTGGATTTCCTGGAGTATCTCCCTGTGGGAACGACAGAGGGGAGATAAATGAAGGAAAAGATCTGTCTCTGCTCTGCTCCTACACTTTTACAGCCCTTGAAACACTTTCTATCAGTCCCAGCCTAAGCACAGCAGTTTTTCATGTGTGGCTGGCACAGACTCACACCCAGGACATGTAAGTTGGTGCAGATGTAGGAATTGCTGCAAGACATTGAAGATTTATTACTTATTGAGTATGAAATCACTCATTGCAGTGTCTTTCAAACTCTTTCACACAGAATGGGCTCAGAGACTGTTCCAAGAGGACCAAAGTTCCACCTTCAGCACAACCTGCGTGGCAGGTGCTGCAGGAAGGGCCCTGGAGCAGCCCTGCAGGATCTGCCCGCCCCACTCAGCTCCACTCATGTTCCCCAGGGCTCCAGGCAGGGCAGGGCAGCAGAATGAGGAGAAAAACAGCTCAGTGGAGCAGAGAGAGCCCCTTGAGTCTCCCCAGGGGAAGGTGAGCAGCCTGCACTACAACTCAGGTCACTGTGTCCTGTGCAGCCGGAGGGAGGGAACGCTGAACCCATGGCCAAGGACTCCTTATTGCAGTGGGAATGAAACCCCTCTCAGGTGAGTTTTCAGCTCCAGTCTCCTCCTCTGCTCCTACGTGAAACTGCTGAGCTGCTCTCCTGGCAGGGCTTCACACCAGCACTGATTGAGATCTCCCTTATCTGGGATCTCCAGGAATAATTCCAAATGCCTGCAAGGTCTCTTGGTGCAATATTGAAGATACTGCAGTGCCAGGATTGAGCTGTTCCTGCTCTCCAGGAACTGGTTTTCTTCCAAACCAGCCCTGAGCAGTGCTTTTGCCCAGGGTGCTGAGGGTGCCCTGGCACAGGGCTGTGCAGGCAGCAGGATCACACAGCAGGAGCACAGATACAAGGAGAGTCTGGAGAGGTCCCACAGCTGACCCTCTGGAGCAAGAAAAATCCTATGGTTTGGGTGGGAAAGGACCTTAAAGCTCATCCCATCCCATGCCCTCCCATGGGCAGGGACACCTTCCACCAGCCCAGGTTGCTCCAAGCCCCATCCAACCTGGCCTTGGACACTTCCAGGGATGGGGCAGCCACAGCTTCTCTGGCCAACCTGTGCCAGGGCCTGCCCACCCTCCCAGGGAAGGATTCCTTCCCAATATCCCACCTATCCCTGCCCTCTGCCAGTGGGAAGCCATTCCCCCTTGTCCTGTCCCTCTGTCCCCAGTCCCTCTCCAGCCCTCCTGGAGCCCCTTTAGGCTCTGGAAGGGGCTCCAAGGTCGCCCTGGAGCCTTCTCTTCTCCTGCTGTTGTTCCCAGGGCTGGGGCAGCTCTGCAGGGGGGTCTCCCCTGAGGGGGCAGAGGGGCAGAATCCCCCCTGTCCTGCTGCCCAAGCTGTGGGATCAGCCCAAGGCATGGGGGGTTTCTGGGCTCAGATCCCCAGCCCTGGGGTTTGCTGGTTGTGCAGACAAGAGGGAAATGGGCTCCAGATGCTCTGTGGTGGTCAAGATGATTTTAAGATGAGTGGAGAAGACCAACCCACTCGCTGGGGAACAGGGACAGGGTAGCCCCATCCCCACCCACAATTAACTAATGTTAATGACTAACTAATCAGTTAATGAGCCAACTACATTTTCAACCAAAGATCTGGGTAAACAATCTGATTAATGTGATACAAAGGGCTCCCACCAACAAAGCCCAGGGCCGGTCCCCAAACCAGAAGTGATGGCAGGCTGTCCTTACCTGTTCTTGTTCTCCAGCTCTGCTATCAGCTGCCGCTGCTGCTTGTTGGCATCGAAGCTGAAGGCCAGGTCTGTGGGCGGGCGGGGCTGCAGAGAACACAGTGCCATGGAACACTCCTGATCTGCCCGGCCACGGGTCAGCCTTTGGATCCAGCCCCCAGTTCCCAGAGGACAGCCCAGGCTGCAGAGCTGGAGAAGCTCTGGGACACAGCGAGGGCTGGGCTGATGGTGAGCTGGTCTGAGCCGAGGGGGTGCTCCTGGTGCCTCCTCCTCACTATCCACCCCAGGAATTGGATTGGCCATAGTTTTTAAATCCTTCAGAAAAGAAGCCCCCACACCCACCAGTGCCTACAGCACCTTCCTGGGAACAGACCCAGTTAACCCTTTTCTCATGAATCCTGCAGTGAAACACTGACCTTCCCCCGTGTCAGAGAGCAAAGAGAAGCTGCAGGAACTCAGTCTAGGACAGTCTAGACTAACCTACAGCTCAGTCTGGTACCCATAGCACTGCTGGACACCCCCCATTGCTAACAAAGCACCCCAGGCATGTTCTCCATCCCTGGTTTAACTCGCAGAGCTTCATTAATGCTCAGAAACATCTCCACAGGAAGGTCTTCCTGCAGCTTGTGCTTTCCAGAGGTCCCAATTCTCCTTTTCCCAATCCATCCCCTTGCAGTAACACTGGGGTTAAGTGAAGCCTTTCAGTGCATGAAGTGCTGCAAGTGCATGTTAAATAAATGTGAATCCACACCCCCATCTCGTGCTGTGTTAGGTGGGGTCCCCAGACAGTCGTGCACACAGAGCAGGTGCTTGGAGCCCCTTGGCCCAGTGAAGGCCAGGAAACATCATCCATGAAAAGGGACAATATCCACAGACATTAAATGGAAACATGGCCACTGCCTCTGGAAACATGCAAATTTTACCACCATTGCCCCATCCCTGGCAGTGTCCAAGGCCACGCGAATGAACTCCTCTGGAACACATGGAATCATTTTGGAAAAATCAAATCCATTCCCCCAGCACTGCCAAGGCCACCACTGACCCATGTCCCCAAGTGCCACATCCACACTATTAAATCCCTCCAGGGCTGGGGACTCCACTGTGGCAGCTGTGCCAGGGCTGGACTAGCTGCAGTCCCTGCTCTCATTTCTGCCCAGCATTTTATTGAAACCAAATTCTTACTGTCAGCACCTTGGAAAAGTTTGGAATGTCTGGGGTTCTGAGGGCAAAATCCGTTCTCCTTGTAAATCCCGGGGCAGAATCCACTCTCACATTTGTTCGTATTTATTCTGAGGGGGGTACCTGCCCTCCCTGTTGTGTGTGGTTTTTAAAACCTCTGCCCTTAGAAGAAATAAACCCAACCCAACCCCTTCATTTCCTAGTCAGCACTCCTGTGTTGGCACTCCATCTCCCCAGACAGGTCTGAATGACTTGTGTCTGCCAAGATTTATGGCTCTAATTCTGTGCTTTAAAAGCCCACAGGTTCAGCTCCTGCCTGCTCAGCAGCTCTGAACTCCAGGGACGTATCCCTTTGCTACTCCACTCTTACAAGGGCTTTTTACTACAGAGTGCAAAGACCTACTGGGAGTCAACAGTGTAAGTCAAAATTACTAAAAGATACCCCAACAACTCAACTTCTGCTGAAGCCTCAACAGCTCTGAGATTATCCAAATGGCAAGAGCCCCTTTTTTGTCAGCAAGAAAATCCATATGATGGTCATAAAATCTACTTAGAATCCTTAATATCACATAGGACCAGTGCAACCTGTGCACTGTAATTTAGTTTTGCTCAAATTGGCCATTAATCCAGAAAGCGAGCCATGCTGGAACTGCAAGTCAGGAACCAAAGAGTATCCCCAGCTGGAGGGGATCCACAAGGATCATTGACTCCAACCCCCTGATGGATTGGTATTTGTTATCAGGAGCATTCAGACCTCACCTGCACTACAGCTTTTGGGGTGGAAGAGGGGGGTTTACTGACAGTGTATAATCAAGCCCCCACAGTCAGTTTGGCAGCCACTGTACTTCTCATCACCCCGTTCTGGAAGACACTGTGAAAGAACAGCAAAGCCTGAGTCTCCTGGGCATCAGATTGCAGGTTCCTCAGTGCCAGGACCTCACAGTGCCATGGAAAGGCTGCCCATCACCGTGGTGTCACTGGGCTCTTGGTGAGCAACAAGCAAAGAAGAGGAACAAGCTGACAGAAATGGTTCATTTGACGGGTTTGTCAAGGAAAAGAAGAAATGACCCAAGGACCAAGCTGCAGATATAGCTAACAGGAAATCTGGTTTACTCATTCTTTGTTTAAAAATTAGGCATTAAATGATGCCTAAAACCTGAAAGAGAAGCTATATGGAGGGAATACTATGCCTGTTATTTGGGCTGTGGGCAGCTTTCAGGAGATGAGATGATCACAGGCTTTTAGCAGTGCCTGATGCTGAGGGAAGAGCAACCACAGAGTTTTCAAAAAAGAGCAACGTGGGCAAGCACCTAATTATTGTAACTCATCCACAAAACTCAACCTAATTACCCACTCAGCCATAATTATTAGTTTGTATTTATGAGGTACTTGTGTCTGTCCCCATAGCGGGGCCGCCCAGCTCAGCACGGGGTCACTGCCCAGCTGGCTGTTGGGAGGAATGGGCACCCCTGGCTGTGCCTGGGCACCCCTGGCTGTGCTTGGGCACCCTTGGCTGTGCCTGGGCACCCCTGGCTCTGCTTGGGCACCCCTGGTTGTGCCTGGGCACCCCTGGCTCTGCTTGGGCACCCCTGGCTGTGCCTGGGCACCCCTGGCTGTGACTGGGCACCCCTGGCTCTGCTTGGGCACCCCTGGCTCTGCCTGGGCACCCCTGGCTCTGCTTGAGCACCTCTGGCTCTGCTTGGGCACCCCGGCTGTGACTGGGCACCCCTGGCTGTGACTGGGCACCCCTGGCTGTGCTTGGGCACCCCTGGCTGTGCTGGGGCACCCCTGGCTCTGCAACCCTGGCTGTGCTTGGGCACCCCAACCTGTGCCTGAGGCAACCAGGAGAAATCCTGCAGGGAACAGGGAAAAACAAGAGCTGAGGAGAAGCAGATGGGAGAGGGGATGAAGGAGATTTTGTAGGACATTTGGGACAGAGGGCCTGGGGTTGCTTCATATATATGGCTGGAGGTACCTATATTCCCCCAAAACACACGTTATGCCCCCTTCTCTGGGTGTGCAGTCACCTTATCTGTAGGATTACCTGGGTTCAAGTGACCAGGCACCACTGAGGTGGGATCTGACACGGATGTGGGAGTGGATTTTGTAAGGGAAAGCAGTCAAGGAGGCCGGGGATGCAGGAGATCTGTTCCAGTGCCCGCTTTTATCAAAAGGATGATGTTTGATAGGAAATAGCAGATTATTCCTCACCTTGGGCTGACAATCTGAGCAGAGCAGCAGAGGGAGACAAAGGGAGGAAGCTGTGATCCTGAAAGTTGTGATTTAATTGAAGTTTGGGCAGTTCTCTGCTAATTCCCTCACTTTAGTCAGCTCCTGCCTGTCCCTCCCTCTCTGTGCTCCAGCGGAGGCAGCAGACACTGTTTGGGGCCACAGCTCTGCCATGAGCAGATGGGCAGGGCCAGCACTGCCCTGAGCACTCAGATTCAATAACAGGGCTGTTCTGTCTGCAGACTGGCTCGAGGGGAACAAGAGCAGCTCAGTCAGAGCTCTTTGAGTGGACACAGAGCAGGCTGCACGTCCTGCTCACGTGGAGCACTGCAGAGCATGGCACAGCTGCCTGTGGCACTGAGGCTTCCTCCTCCTCCTCCTCCTCCTCCCCAGTCACTGCCCTTCTTTACCAACAAACAGACTTGCACTTCAAGAATTCACTCCCAGATCTGCCCCAGCTTATTCTGTCCCAGCCAGACACTGAGCAGAGGCCTCTCCCCTAAGCAGGGGGGTATTTGCACTCACATGGTGAGTGATGTTTACACAGAGCAGCCCTGCAGAACCAGCTCCACCATTGCAGCTCACTGGGGAAAAGGCAGGCAGGGATGGGCCGAGCCAGACCCACAGCCACACTGCCTGATGGGCAAGTCCCAGTGACCACCCTGTCCCATGGGCAAATCCCAGTGTCCACTGTGATGACTTCAAAGGAAAGAGCAAGAATCTTTGCACCAGGCTGCTGGAGTATGAACAGTGTGTCCCTGGGATCCTCTGCATTTCCAGCAGTTAGAGCATGTTAACAAATAAAGCACATCCCATCTGACAGGCAGGGCTGGAGAGGACAGCATGACATAATTCCTCCCTCAAGTGTTCCCAGCAGATACTGGTCTCTTGTTTTTAAAATTTCCACTGACAAATATTCTATAAATCCCTTACGTTGTTTTTCCCCCCAGTTTTCCCTTTCATTGAGGTCCAGATTCACAGTAAAATACAGGTGAGAAGGAAGCTCTGGAGGTTTCCAGTCCATGCTCCATTCACAGCAGGTTGCTCAAGAACTTATCGTTAAGCTCTGAACATCTCCAAAGACAGAAACTCTGGTTCTTCTCTGGCCAACCTCTTGGCCAACAATATCTGACCATTACCATGGTGAGAGAAGATTTTCTTAACATACAGCTGGAATTCCCTTTCTTGCACCTTCAGTTTCTGTGGCCTGCTGTCCTCTCCCTGAAGGGCTCTGTGGTGGGGTGACCTTGGCTGTGTGAAGGGCTGGCCCTGATAACAGGTCCCCGTGTCTGGCCCTTCAGGAGGCTGCAGACAGCACTGTGACCCTGCTTTGCTTTCTCTTCCCCATGCCCAAAGCAGACCCAGCCTCCCCCCTGGGTGGTGTTACAGGATCAGCCCTGGGCTCTGCTCAATCTCCTTACAATCTCTCCAGCCTGGCAAGGTCTCTCCAGTCACTGCCACGCAGCTCCAGTGACATCCAAGTTATGTTACCTGCTTTTCACAGAAGTTTGGAATGGTTTGGGTGGGAAGGGACCTTAAAGCTCATCCCATCCCACCCCCTGCCATGGGCAGGGACACCTTCCCCTGTCCCAGGATGCTCCAAGCCCCATCCAACCTGGCCTTGGACACTTCCAGGGATCCAGGGGCAGCCACATCTTTTCTGGGCAACCTGTGCCAGGGCCTGCCCACCCTCACAGCCAAGAATTCCTTCCCATCTCAATATCCAATACTCAATGAGCATCTTTCTCCTACTGGATTTCTGAGATGTTTATTCTATTGGAGTTTTCGTTTGATATTCCCCATTTTAATCCCATAGAGAAAGAAAAGAATGTTCTTTTTTTTGGAGTTTGTTTTTTTTTTTTTTAATTTCCCAGCCTCTCCTTCACTCCTGTCTCTCTGTGTTAACGTTGCAAGAAGAATATTGATAGAAACATGGCTGTGGCTGAAACAATTCAGCTATTTCATTTTCCAAAAAGCAGCAAATCCCCAGCAGCGAGGTCTGGGGACACTGAATGTTGCCCCCATGGACATGGACGTGTCATGCTGTCCCAGAGCTCAGAAGGATGTTCCCCCCCAAAACTGCAATGGCCAACTTGGACAAGGAAGGAGGATTTCCCATTGGTAAGACATACAGGGAAGCTGCCATGAAGCAAAGCCCTTTGAACTTGGATTCCCTCAGAATATAAAAAATCCCTCATTGGACTGACATTGCTGGACTGAGAATAAATGGTGAAGCCAGTAAATAACTTCAGATTCCTTGTGGCCAAGCTCCAGTTGCAGTTGTTGCTCCTTCCTCCTTTCCCTCCCCCATGTCATGGCAGGCACTGCCCTGACACCTGCCCTTCCATGGGACTTATGTGGGGGAAAGAAAGCAGGAATTTGTCACAGGACTCAGAAAAGCCTCAGTGAACTTGAGTACACCTAAATAATGACTTCATTTTTGACCCCTTCCAGAAGCACAATGGACAGAGGAGCAGCTTGAGGTGATTCACAGGTTTCTAAACCACCAGGTTCTTTCAGAAGCAGTTTGTGACTCCTTAGCTTTCATAACACTTCGTTTCTACCAGAAAAAGTCAAGTCATGAGTAAGAAATGTTCCACCACCTTCCAGCGTGACAGTGATTCAGCACTTACTGTCTCATTAAACAACTTGAATTTTACATGATTACATGGAAATTTCCTCCTTTTCCATCCCAACCTGAAACTTGGCACTTTATCACTTTAATATTTCAACAGGACCATAGTGCTGGTGAACGGAATGACTTGGGACATGCAACTCTACCTCTGACAGAGGTGTTGGGAACTGCCAGCTAAAAATGTTTGAAAAGCATAACCCTGTTTTTGTGAAACTTTTACAAAAGTATCTGCTCACATCCCTCTGCCAAAGGTGGGTTATGGGCTGAACACACACTGAAGGAAATTCAGGAACACGGGAGGCCGTTCCTGCAAACTCTGCTCTCCTTCCCTATGGATAAATAATCTCCCCACCCAGGTGGCCTGGGAATTTCAGGAAATTCTTATTATTCTCCTGTTCTGTTTCTGTTAGAGGAGGATTTATTTTCACCAATTTAGAATGGGTTGGGTGTCTCCCTTTTCTACGAGGAGAAACTGCAAACACAGAAAGCACCATCCTTTATCTCTCCCAGGTTCCTCCCCTCTGGAATAAATACATTCCCCAATGTTTGCTCCATGCTTTGTTTTCCTCAGGTATCTACGCATTTATCTCCCCTCTGGCCTAAGCAGGACTAATCTGCTTATTCCCTCAGCTCCTCTGACCTCGTTTCTGATCAGCTGCGCTCTCGTTGCCCACTCCCCTTTGCTGCTGCTGAGCCGAGGGACGGTGCTGCTGAGCAGACAGCACACCCCGCTCTGTGCAGCTGGGAGGATCAGCCCCCAGGTCCGTGCCCCGAGTCCCCCATGCCCAGCCCGGGGGAGGGTGGTCACTTACAGCACTGCCGGCCTCGGCGGCGAGTCGCGCGGCGTACCTGGCGATCAGCCGGTGCTCCTCGTCCAGCCGCCCGGGGCTCTCCAGGACACTGCCAAAGACCCAACAGCGTCACACCTCGGCCCGGCCACGATGGAGGGGCTGCCAGGCCAGGACACACCTCACCAAAGACAAGGGCCCACTGGAAACCATCGGAGTGACCCCCCTTTCATTCCGCTCCCCAGGACTCACAGATTTCAGTTTGAATGTATTAGAAAAATTTGGTTTAGGCACAGATTTCATTTGTTTCTGAGGAGTTTGTCTGCAAACCCTTTTGGTTTGCTTTTGGGCCAATAACCCAGTGATGAAGGAGGACAGCTTTGTTCTTGGGGGATGTGGATGAGGAGTGTCCAAGCCAGGACGATTTCCATGAGCAAGAGTGGGGGGGACTGTGCTGACTTGAGAAGGACCCTCTGTCACAGAACAGCATCAACTTAAATGCAAATAGCACTTTGTAAGTCAGCCTGGCTTACCCCTGACTTACAAACACCTTACAACAGCCATGGTACAAAGTGTGTTAATTTGAGACTTGGCCCTTCATGTCTCAGTGCCAGAGGGTCACACAGCTCCAGCTGCCTCCTACTGCCAGGCTGGACAGGGCTTGGACAACCTGGAATAGGGGAAGGTGTCCCTGCCCTTGGTAGGGGGTGCAGCTGGAGGAGCCTGCAGGTCCCTTCCCTTCCAAACCAGTCCAGGATTCCAAGGATCCTGCACAGAGGCTGCAGCTGCCTCGGAAACGCTGCTGAAATAGGCATTGAGAGCCATTTCCAACAGTCAGCAGCAGCAGTGACAGCACCCTGAGATGACAGAGAAAGGGACATGGAGGTTTGAGACAGGAAAAGCAGAGACAGCAGAGGGGACAGATCCCAGGGTGGGAAGGGAAAGGCAGCACCTGGATCTGGCTCATGTTCATCACCTCTCTGTGCATGTGCACCATCCACAGGATTAACCCAGTCTGGAAACACAGGCAGTGCCCCCAGGGCTGCAGCAGCTTCTGCTACTCCCAAACAATTCTCTTTTTAACTATAAACACGCTGAGGGACAAAGGATGATTTCTGGGTTGTGTTAATTGAAAGCAGCCAGTGCTGAGATCTATTCCTAGCTGGATTTGGTGCCAAAGTGGCCTTGCCACAAGGAACCAGGAGGGGAATCACAAATAAAAGAGCAGCTTTTTAAGTCAACATCCAACCATTGGAATTGGGAGTTGCTGGTTGCCCCAGTGCTGTGCGGAGATCTCTCATCCCACATCCCCTGCAAAGGGAACCACTGGATCAGTTACAGAAACCAAACTGTTATTAAGGGGAACAGCCAGGACTAGTGTGAGAATGAGGAATGTGCTTCCAGTGGCCACACAGCCTTCTCAGTGCCATCCCTGAGGTTCCAGCTGGGATCCATGGACAGCCCAGGGTGGTACCTGGGGGTGCTCCAGGGAAATTCAGAGTCACCATCACCACAGACAAATTACACCAGACACAGCCCTGGTGCACCACAAAAGCTACTTCCAGCCCACGTTCCCACCTCAGAAGATAATTTGCATTTCTTTAAGCTTCATCTCAAGGATTTATGTTTCCTTTAGTCACAGAACCAAATTTATGCTGTGAACATGATGGTTATTAAAAAATGAAGATTTAATTTCTTTTCATTAACACCCCATTTAACAACTCGAACCCTTTCTGAAGTTTGCCAGGTGATGTGTGGGATGGCACAGGGCCCTGGGCTGCATTTCACAGACACACAATACAATTAACACAGAGGGGTCTGTGATGAGCACAAACTGCACGATGAGGACTCAGAGCTTGGCCTGGCTGGATCCAGACCTGGAGACATCCAACTGCCCAGAGCAAAGGAAGGAGCGAGAGAAAGGGGAGTTAAACCAGTGGAAAAACAGACTGAAGAAAAGAAAAACCAGAGCCCTTACATGGGGCTTCAGGAACTTCACACTAAATTCTTGTCCCACATACTTTTTGTTAAAGAAGATCTTCCCCATCCCACATTCTGAACCCAATGACACTTTTCTTCAGCTTTCCTTGGCAATTTTGTCTGTACAAGTCTTTCCCTGCTTTTATAAGAGATCACTCCATCCCTTC
>JAWMRD010000279.1:0-16839 GCA_035584875.1 Syndactyla subalaris | reverse complement strand
GCAGTCATCCCTCCGGCCAGACCCCCATTAGAGTCGGCGGGCAGCGCAGGAGAGGCCCCTTGGTCTCCACCGAGCTGCTGGTTGGGGCTTTCTTTTGTTGGTGGTGGGTTGGGTTGGGTTAAAATCCTGCCGCAGTTTTAGTTCATGTGCAAGGCCCCCGGTATCCTCAACCCCCCCCGTCCCCCGGTGAAGGGTTACACCAGTTATAAAATGCCATTTGGCCCTGCTGCGCTGGTGCGGCTCAGCCATTGAATTTCTCCTCCACAGCAGCCAGCGGTGAAAAAAAAAAAAAAAGAAAAGAAAAACCAAACCAAAAACCAAACCAACAAACCACCCCAGTGTGGCTCAAAGTAAATAATAATAATTTAAAAAAATAAAATCAAATGCGGCTCGCACCCAGCAGCACGCCCTGTGGCCAGCCTTTCCCTGGATTAATGTATCAAAATGCTCCAATTTCGGCATTCTTTGACATATGGCGCGTGTGTGCATTCGCATACTGATACAGCTATTGTGTGCCGGCGCTTGTGAACATGCACATGTATTTCTGCCTGGGGAGAGATGCGCTTAGAGCTCCCGGAGAGAGGCAAAAATATATAAATGAAGCAAAAAGATATAAATACGGAGGCATGCCTGTGTTTCTGGGGGTGTTTTTTGGCGGGGTGTGCGCGCCTGGTTTCAAATCTGCCCTTTTGTAAAGAACACAAAACCGACAGGACCCTCCAGCTGTCCATAGGTACATTTCCGCAGCCAAAAAAATGCCACTTTTACAACTCTGTTTGTCTCCCTGCTATGCGGGGCTGAATAGGAGCGAACAAAACAGGACCCTAGATCTGGCTAGACGTCTGGCTTTAATTGCTTTATGGTTTAAATAAGGTGGGTGCTCTTCTCTTTGAAACCGGATTATTGGAATGTTTTGTCTACAAGCTACAAACAACAGACCCCCCTCCGATGAGGGGAGGGGGGGAAAAGAGAAAAATCAAACCCCAAGTCGAAGCTAAAACTGATAAAAGCAGGGGAGGGGGGGCACATCTGGTGGGTTTATTCGGTCCTGCGTGCGTGTGCTGAGCTTTTTTTTATTTCCTTGTTGTTTTTATGGGTGAGAAAAAGAGGGGAAAGGGTGGAAATGGGGGGGGAGGGAAATGGGGGAAGGTGAAATGAGGTAGAAAAAAATAAAAGGTGGATTTAACAACAACAACAAAAAAATGGTCAGTTTATAAAGGGGTTCTACAAAGAGGGGTCTCCGCAGGCACCCCCTGCCCTGGGCTGGGAAGGGGTGAGCGCGGTGCCCTCGGGGGTCGCAGCCCTCGGGGGTCGCAGCCCCCCGCCCCGCCCGCGGCGCTGCGCCCCGCTGGCCGCGAGATGGCGCTGTTGGCCCAGCGTTAACGCGGGGCTGCGCGGGGGGAGCGCGGAGCGCGTCGCCCCCAGACCCCGCACCCGCGGAGCGGCCCCACACCCGGCACCCAGCGGATTGGGGGGCGCGGAGCCACCCGCCTTCCCCCCAGCACAGTGCTGAGAACCCCCCGTAAATAGCTTTTTTTCCCCTTTTTTTCCTGTATTTTTTTTGCCGCGGGGGAGCGCGGAACAGCGCTCTGCGGGCGCGGGGAGCGCATAAAGGCGTAAAAATGCTTGCACAGAGAAATCGCCCGTTTTGAAGTGGTTGTGGGGTTGATTCCGCCCCCCCCTTCCCTCTTTATTTACGCCCGTCACGTATCTCTCCAAAGGCTCCTCGTTTTGGGGTGGGGAAGAAGGGAATGACATTTTTCAGTGAAGGTCAGGGCAAAGCGGGGAGGGGGGGGAATAAAATAATTCCGTGAGGGCACAATGAAACCCCTAAAAGTAGAATAAACCCCACCGATAAAGCTGCACACAGCAACGTGCCCCAGCCAGACACATGAACCCCCACGCAGCCCCACATCTAAACACGGCCAAAACAGGAAAGACAAAGAGCAGCACTTTCCCCAGACACTAAATGTCAAGATATTTTCCTTAAAAAGAAGCAGGAATTGCATATATCTTATTTCCTGAAATCTGGAAGGGGTGATGGGTCTTTTCTTTCCCTGACACTGAAAACAAACATTTCTGTCCAGCCCAAGGTACGGATTTGTAAGACTCGCTGCACCTTTGCTCGCTGCATCCAGGGATAAGGACTGGAAAAACGCAGCGACTCTTCCCAAATCCACCCCCGGACTGACCAGACCTGACAACTTCTTTTTATTTTTTGCCCTTCCATTTGCCCGGTTTGCAGCGGGATTTTAAAAATAGAACTGTTATTGATTAGGGAGGGAAAACGGTCACCTCGACATTCGCTGTTAATTAAGGAGCCTCTGTCCCTAGTTGCTCTTTCCTTCATTTTTTGGGGTTGGTTTTTCTAGGTAAGGTGGAATCTGGGGAAGAGGGGACGAGGTGAGTGAATTTTGCGAAAAATGAGTGCGGTTATTGTGTCATCCTTGGGATTATTCATATATTAAGATTATTTCTTCACAGTAAAAGTAGTTTGATTATTAAAAAATACTTTCACGCTAATGGGTGGGCAAAATCACTGTTTTCCTGCATAGTTCATTGTCTGCTACAGGGAGGAACAACACCCCCACCCACCCCCCACTCACCCGCTCCCAGCCGCCTTTCTAAATGGAAAAATACCCCCTCGATTTAGGAAAATCTGAGAAAGGTGGACGGGATGGCTACTGGGACTTTTTCTCTTCTTGGGAAGGTGTCTGCAAAAAACCAAAATAAATTAAAAAATACAGTTTCAACCTCACGAGAGGTGTGAGCCACCCCACGCCTCAAAAAAACCCGAGAATGTGACCTTTATTGGGCAGAAAAACCTCAAACCAGCTTGGTAAGCGGAGCTGAGATGGCGTTTTTCTCCCTCCACACTTGAAATCGGTCAGAGTCACCCAGGGCTCTGCTGAAAATAATTAGGCTTCTTCTTCTTCTTTTTTTTTTTTTTTTTTGGAATAACATGAGGGAAATATTTGAAGGGCTGTGGACTCTTGAGGGGAACACGGGGGCTGTTAATGACACTGTGGCATTTAGTGGGCTTGGTAATTTTTGCGGCTCTACAGCAAATATTCCTCTGTGAAGTGCGTCCTCCTCCTCCCCCCGCCAAAAAATAAATTAGCAGGAATCCTGGTGATTTGATGTGATTTTTTTTAATGAGCTCAGTTCCTTCATGCAGTCGTAAAAATGAAGTGTGCAAAGTGAAAGGTTGCAAGGAATGGTCACTTCCAGTGCAAAAAGTGGGAGCCAGGCACACAAATACCGTTTGCAAGAGGAAAAGGGGGAAAATCGCTATGCTGAGTAGCAAAACGATGGAAAAAAAGGTCGATGGTTATTTTTTACAGGCATGCACAAAGGGGAGTACATACTTTCTGGCTCACTTTGCCTCTCTTGCATCCAATTTTAAGCAATGGTCTACTTTATTCCCTTGGAAGGACTCTTCCCTGTTATTTCCAGGCGTGGATTTTCAGTGGTTGGTTTGAAAGGAAGCAAGGAGGGGGGCGGAATTTAAAAAAAAAAATAAAATAAATAACTCCCCATAATTTTCTGCCTTTATTTTCTTTAAAGAAGGACAACAAGGAGCAGCCAATCCATATGGAGACGTTTCCCTCGCCCGCTCGCTCCCGTTTTGCTTTTGTTTGCTTGTTTGATTCCAACCTTCCCACCACCACCGCCACAATAACAACAACACACACACCACCACCCCAAAAAAACAAAAAAAAGCGCCAAAAAATGGAGGAAAACAAGAAGAAATCTGGGCTCAGCTACTCCAGCCACACCAGCACCCCCTCCCCTTTCGGCCCCCCCTGAGTGGGATCAGACCGACCCTCGCAGCCCCCCCAGACCCAACACAATGACAACAACAACAACAACACCAGGGGCACCCCCACCATCCTCCCTGGGTGACCCCACGGGCAAGGGGGGGTCGCTGAGCACTGGAAGGAGCTCACCTCGATTTTTTTTGCTGAGGGGGGGTGATGGGAAGGGCAAGGGGGGGCTGCTCGGGCTCCCTTTACCTGTTGAGGTTACCTAGGCTGACCTCCCAGCGCATGTATTTGCTGCCATCAGTGAAGAGGCTGCTGCTGGGAAAAAAAAAAGGGGGGGTGGGTGGTGTGGATATTAATGCGCACCTTCACCCTCCTCCACTCATTAGGTGTGGGGTCCCCCCCGTCCGGAGGGGGCTGTGTGTGTGTGTGTCCCATACACCACCTTTCCTTCACCACAAATCCAACCCCCCCACCCCAAAAAAAAAAAAAAGCGCCCCAAACCGCTGTCATTTGGCTGGCGGGCTGTGCGAGCGTGGCGGAGGGATGTGAACATCTCGCGTGTGAGGGGAGAGAGGAGGGAAAAAAAAAAAAAAAGAAGAAGAAAAAAAAAAAAAGCCACACCACCGGGATTTTGAGGAATTTGCCTGTGGTGTTAAAGGGAAGGAGCAGAGTTACAGAGAAATTGAGAGAGAGAGAGCTCTACCTACCGACAGATTACAAGAGAAGTCTAGAGCACCGAGTACCAACCGTACAGACACACAGAGGCACCATGAAACGCCTTTTAGATCGCATTAAAAAAAAAAAAAAAGCCACTAAAAAGCAGGACTTGAGACAGTCCAGGGACAATCTCGCACTGCTCTAGAATTAAAGCGTGTTTTTTTTTTTTTGTTTTTGTCGTTTTTTTTTTTTTTTTTTTTTTTTTTTTTTTTTTTTTTTTTTTTTGCATGCGAGGGTCATGAGTTCCTACTTTGTAAATCCTCTCTTTTCCAAGTACAAAGGCGGTGAATCGCTGGAGCCAACTTACTACGACTGCAGATTTCCACAAAGTGTTAGCAGGAGCCATGCTCTGGTGTATGGTCCGGGCACTACTGCTCCCACCTTCCAGCACCCTTCACACCACGTCCAAGAGTTTTTCCACCACGGAACCTCCAGCATCTCCAACTCGGGATACCAGCAAAACCCATGCGCCTTGGCGTGTCACGGAGACGCTTCTAAATTCTATGGATATGAAGCTCTACCGAGGCAATCGCTTTATGGTGCTCAGCAAGAGACGACTGTTGTACAATATCCTGACTGTAAATCGTCTTCCAACAGTAACTCTAGCGAGGGACAAGGGCATTTAAATCAAAATTCGTCTCCCAGTCTCATGTTCCCATGGATGAGACCTCACGGTTAGGACCTTTTTTTCCTCCTCCTTAAATGTTTTCCTTTATTTTTTCTCTCTTTCTCTCTCTCTCTCTCCCTCCTCTCTCTCTCTCCTCTCTCTGTCTGTCTGTCTATATGTATATGTATGCATATCCAAGCACAAACATGCCTAGCTGTATAAACATACCCATACACACATATGCATACATATATATATACCTGAAAATATAAATATAAGAGGCGTAGCTGTGAAATATGAAAGAAATGAGCAGATTTGTGCTAATGTTTCTTCTTTTTAGGAAGACCTTTGAGAGCAAACAAGCCAGCAGTTACTAGAGAGCCAGCAAGGTGATTCCCTGCAAAAGGCTTAAATCACAATAAAGTAAAACTTGTTTTTTTATTGCTTGCCTTGAGGATAGGCAATAAGATACAGCTCCCACGAGGTTGTTTGCATGTTGATAATACACCGCTCTTTAAAATGTCATAGAGCCTTTCATAACCGCTTGGAGACGAAGTCTGAAAGGTGGGAACTTGTCTAAGTATTACTAATACTTTACATCTGTTTCTTAAAGCCTAGAGATAAAAGTTTAAACATAAAGGAAACTTAGCTTGGAGCTATGGGGTGGGGTGGAGGAGAACAGTCTGCTGTCCTGGGTTTAAAAAAAAAAAAAAAAAGGGGGTGGGAAATTCAAAATAATTCGTGCTGAATGGAACTTTGCTCATGTGAAGTCCAAATAATTGCACAGAAACCGAAATACTTCAAAGTACAAGTTTCCCCCACCTAAGGAGCAAGGCTGTCTAGAAGCCTTGTTAATTCAAAACATGTGAAGGTTAGTGTGAATTTTAAGGACAATCAGAGCCCCAAAGTTTTTCCCCCTAACCCCCAGCAGAATTTAACAGCCAAAAAAAGGGAAATAGAAGGGAGTTGTGGCTAATGGAGAGAGGATGTGGCCCAGAGGCTGGGAGAGAGACGCAGAGGAAAACATGTTATTTATCTAAGCTTTGACCTAGAGGTAGTCTCAAGGATGCAATCATTTCAAACTGGAGCTTTTTTCCCCCCCAAAATAGATTGTTTTTCTCATTAAGTGCAGAAGGAAGTGCAGAGGCTCAGCTGCACATGCCTCAGCCCTCTGTCTTTCTTTCTTTTTCTTGGCTATTGCTGCAAACGTCCATCTCGAGTTGTTTTAAAGACAATCTCTGTGTTTGCACAGGCAAATCTCTGTCTCTGTGTGTTACAGACACACAGCCCTGACCGAGAGGACAGGGGGGTTCATAGAAAATTCAAATTCTCAGGGCGTGATTGTTAGCAAATAGGAGAACCCTGAGACTGTATTTTGGGAAGAATATCTGGAGAAGCAAAACAGTTGGGTATTTTGAGGGGAAAAGAAAGAGTGAAAGGAAGAGAGAAAGAGAGAGAAAGAGAGAGAAAGAGAGAGAGAGAGAGAAAAAGAAAGAAAGAAAGAAAGAAAGAAAGAAAGAAAGAAAGAAAGAAAGAAAGAAAGAAAGAAGGAAAGAAAGAAAGAAAGAAAAGGAAGAAAGACAAAAAGAAGGAAAGAGAAAGGAACAGGGAGAAGGAGAAAGGGTAAAGAGAATTTTATAGTGAACAATGCACCTTTCATAGGAAAATGAATATTTTTTTTCTAAAATGGAGCTCCCCACCAGGACTCACTATCCAGAACCACCTTTTAGGAAGCTGGAAGGTCTCTTTTGTGCATGAGCTTGACACCCACCTCCCTTCAGCCAGGGCTGAGCACTCCCCAGGACGAGACAGGGCAGGGCAGTACCAGCATAAACAGCAATAGCAGCCCTATGATTATTAATAATAACGCAGCGACTTTCCTTTAGTACCTTTAATACGCAGAGGGTCGAAAGAGGCGCTTTTCTTTTTTTTTTTGAGGGGGGAGGAGCGGCAGGAGTTCCTCTAAGAAAATTGAGGTGAGGGGGGCTGGGGAGGGGGGAGAGCAGAGCCTCCAAAGCGGGAGAATTAAGAAGTTATTTGATGTTTGTGTCCTACAGCTCCCGGAAGACGCAGTGGCAGACAAACTTACAGCCGGTACCAGACCCTGGAGTTAGAAAAGGAGTTCCTCTTCAACCCGTATTTGACACGGAAGCGGCGGATTGAGGTCTCTCACGCCCTGGGACTGACCGAGAGACAAGTGAAGATCTGGTTCCAGAACAGGAGGATGAAGTGGAAAAAAGAAAACAATAAAGATAAGCTGCCGGGGGCCAGGGATGAGGAGAAAACGGAAGAAGAAGGGAATGAAGAAGAGGAAAAAGAAGAGGAGGAAAAAGAAGAAAGCAAGGACTGAGTTCTCAGCCCCTTGAAGTCTCGTTTTATGGCAGATGATAAATCGAGATGTTTACGACGGTCATTTGCTTTTATAGAGTATAGAATGGAGAGGCTCACACAGCAGTAACTACCTGTCAAACAGTTGTAGCCTTTTTTATTGTCATAGAAACTTCCCCTACTTCTTTTTTTACCCTTTTTTTTCTTTCTTTTTTAATAGCTGCGTTTTTAGTTCAATAAATACATAGTTGGCTCGACTGCAAGAGCAGGGAGAGAGGAGGAGGGAAAAAAAAAAAAAGATGAAATGATCCAGCAAAGCAAAGGCACCCCAAGCCCTGCAGCCCTAATCCAACCTGGAAGGAAATGTCAGTGCTGGTCCCCTCCGCTCCCGCGGAGCTGCACACACGGCTGGGTGCAGAATTTATATTTATTTAAATAGCTTTGACTTTGCCTTTTCTTTTTTTTTTTTTCTTTTTTTTTTTTTTCTTTTCCCCCACTCGGTTTTGCCTCTCCCGAATGACCCCAGGGGAAGAGCGAGGGGCTTCCAGCCTCCCCTGTGTGTGTAGTGTCTGTGTATCTGTGGAGATCTCCCTTCCCAGCCATTGATCAATGCCCTCGGAGGGGCCATTCCTGCAGCCCCTGCCAGATAAGAAGAGGAGCTTGGAGGGTGAGCATTACCTGGGAGCGCCCGCAAACAACCCCTCCCTGCCCCCCAGTCCTCCTGTTTCTATAGGATCGAGGCTTGTATATACCTTGAAAGGCCAAAATATACCTTGATAGGCCAAAATACGCCACCCACCCCCTCCCTTGTTTCTATAGGCGCTGTTTACCCTTTGCCTGTGTGAGCACTCGAAATTCTTCATGTACTACCTAAAGGGAAAACCTGCAATAATTATCAAACATATTATCAACAAGGGGCTTACATATCCTAAATTTCGCTCAGAATTTATTTAAGAGAGAGAGAGAGCTGTGTTTTCGCCCTGATGCAAGCTACTAAGTAGCAAAAATAATAATAATAATAAAAATGAAATAAAAAACACCAACCAACCTTGTATTGTACTTATCACTACCTATAGAAGGAGTCATGCTTTGGAAGTATTTGTAATGCGGTTTTATTGTCGTTTGTTGCTGCTTATTTTCTTGGAAATAATAATAAAAAAATAATAAAAAAAAATCCCAACAACTGAAACTGCCTAGTTGAGAACGCACAGTATTGTATTATTTTATTGTGCTTATAAAGTAGTGTAGAACTAAATTGCACTGAATGTATAGTTATCTATTTGTCTTGACTTATCTGTTAATGCAACATGCTCGAAACAAAAAAATCGTCATTTGTTTTATGTAAAAGCATAGTTCTGCGTGTTCAAACTCTGAATGTAGCAATTACCTCCAGAAAAAAAAAAAAAAAAAAAAAAAGAAAGGACAACTGACGGAAAAAAAAAAGAAAAAAGAAAAAAACACTTCTGGACACCGTGGATTTGTATTGTATACGTGAGACATTACGTAAATAATAATAATTATAATAATAATAATAATAAAAAGGTTTTAAAATGACTGCGTTGCCTCCAGTGCTGTGTCTCTGTTTCAAAGCACCTACATTACACATCACCCAGAGTGGGCTCTGACTAATATCTCATCCTTCAGATCATCTTTGGCACCCTTCAGAAAGCCGAGGCTCATTTTTATTTGGGAGGAAATCAGAATATGTTGGCTCAACCCCCACCGGCGGAGGTGGCTGGGGCAGGGGGAGGATTCCCCTCCTGAGCGGGGCATTTCACTGCTGCGCCGGCGAAAAAAGCTCATTAAACCCGGCAATGTTGCTGCTAATTGTCTGCCTGAAGCTGTAGGTCCGCCAAAAAAATAAGAATAAAATCAAATATTGCAATGACTCCCGTATAGTTGAGTCTTTCTTTGCTTTCTGGTGGGGTGGGAAGGGGGAGAAGGAGGTGCACGAAGGGTGTGCGTCCAGTTTTTGCTTCTCCCAGCTGGGAAATGCCATTGAAAGCTGTGGAAAGTGCAAAGCCCTGGTCCCGAGACCCAGAAAACCCTCTGGGATGGCACTCGGGGAGGAGACTCTGTTCCTCCTCGTTTTTTGGGGTGCAATCAGTGCTCGCAGGGGACCTTTAGAGGGACCCTGAGAGCCTGGGGAGATGTTTAGGGATGCTCCCCAACCCCTGCCCGAACCCCGCGGGGCTGGTCGGGCACGGCGAGGGCTCGTGGGCAGCGCATTTCCCCGTGGGAAAAGAGCGTGGAAAACGCCTCAAACCCACGAAGGTGGCAAGAAAGCAGAGTGTTTGTTTATTTATTTATTTATTTATTTTTCCCCAGGCGAAAATTCCTATTTACTCTCTTCTCAGATTCCGACCTTCTTCCCCACGGACACCAGTCCTACCGTAACATATCCTCTTATTTTCCCATTATTAGTATTACTGTTATTATTTTTTAATTACTATTACCACTGCTTTTTACCAGTGCTACGGTCTTGTATTTTATTCTATGCTATTACACTGGATTATTTTTGCATTCCCTTTCATTCTCTTTATTTCCTTTACAGCAAAACGTAGTGCTGGTGCCTTCAGGTCTCTCTTCTACTCCTCCAAAGGGAGGTAAACTTCCTAAATATTCCCCTTCCCACCAGCGTCATTTCGTTGAACGAGGTCTATTGATCTCTAAAACCGGGTCTATCTCTCTCCTCCTTTCTTTTTTTTTTCCCTTCCCTTGCTGATAAATGGACCACATCACCTCAGCCCGGGGATGCAGCAGGACACGGGATGTTTACCCAGATACTGCAGATAAGGCTCCGCACCCGCGCCCCGATGCGCTGAGCGGGGATCTGGAGCCTCCTCCGTGGGTTTCAGACATTCTTAACCCAAACCCCTCCGAGCTTAAAGGATTTAAATGCCTCAGGGCTTGAAATTGCTGGGCTCTGCCCAGGAGACCTGCAGAAGGGAAAATAGCAGGGCAGGGGATCGGGACTCGGGTGGGCGCCCCCACAGCCAATTTTTTGCCCCTTTCAGCCCGTATTTGCAGCGCCCTCCTATGAAATGGGGCTGGGGAGGGGGGAAGGCACTGAAAATAGAACCAGGGGGGTCGGATTCGGCCCAGGGATGGGGCTGAGCAGCTGCGTGGGCGCAGCTCCCGTGGGCGCAGCTCCCGCGGGTTCCCACTCCCGAAATGCCCAAAATGCCAATTGAGGGAGATTTCCCCTCACTGCGGAGCCGGTCAGGTCCTCGTGAACCCGCTCTCATCTCCCAAGAAATGTAGAAAGCCCCTCCATAAGGCTTATTCTAGACTTTTCCGTGTCGAGGGCAGACAGGGAAGGTACGCAGTTTTATTAGTCATAAACCAGTGGTTTATGCGAAAAAAGAGCTTTTTCTTGAGGGATATTTATCCAGCAAGGGATGCAGTTATATTATATTTATCCAGCAAGGGATATTTTCTCCCTCTGGTTTGCCATCATAGGAGAGATTCGTGCTCATTCATCCCAGGGATGAAAAACCCGCAGAAATCAGTGAAAATAAAATATTTTCTGTTATGTTACTTAAAAAAAAATAATTTTATATATATATATATAAGGATTGGCATAGACAATATCCTCCCAACGAGGGGAGAAGGAGATGGAGAACTTATCAAAGTGTTTAAAAATAATAATAATAAAAACAGAAGAAGCTGTATCCGCACTCTATCCATCATATTTAAATCCACAAATCTAAGTAGTTTTATCCGAACGAATATTATGGCTTGACATTTATCTATCAAAAGAGTCTGGAGTTAAATTATTGAAACTACAGCCGCAGCAGTTCGTTTTGGGGTAAATGTTTATGTTCTGTAGTCAACACAAGAGAGTCGCATCTTCAGATGACATCCAGTTATTTCTGTAATCACTCCATCATTTCAGGAGAAAAAGAGAAGAGACCATTTTATGGGGGAAAGTAATTTGAAAGAAGATTCGCTCCTCACAAAGTGGCTTATTCCGAAATGATCATAGCTTCGGTATTACTGAAATTAGACTCATCTCCCCGCCTGAAGTAAGAAATATCGTCCTATTCCAGGCTTTTTATTAGCCAATCAAATTTCCTTCGGATCTCCATTTGTGATTTGTGAAAAATATAATTCCTCGAAAAGCTGAGTTTGAGCATATTGCTTATTTTCCCTTAATTTATTATTCTAATCACAGCCGCCGCCGCGCGATAATGCAGCCATTAGGCGAAAAAATTCGTTTAGATTTTATACTCCGAAATGGGCGCGGATTCTATTTGAGAGACAACGAATTTCTCGGGCATTAAATTTTTTTTCGCGTGCGGATTGAGGCGAGGAAAGAGGGAGGGGAGGAAGATGCGCGGGGGCGGAGGTGGGGGAAACTTTGAGAGCTGGATTTGTGGAAAAAAAAAGCCAATTCTGCACTATTATTTGTTTTAGCTCGTCCTATTTTTTTCCCTCGCAGACTTACCCCCCCCTCCTCAAATTCTCAGCTCTTTTATCCTCCCCCAAAATACCCTCGTTGATATTGGGAGGGGAGCGGTGGTTTTATAGGGGAGGGAGGGAAACGAGGGTCCGAAGCCTCTGCAGCAAATTTGCGCCCAGGTTACTTCTCTGCCTGCCAGGATCAAAATTTCCTCTCCACATTATGGAATTTATTATCTTGTCTGCTCGCTGGAAAATGGGATCTCCATTGTGCTCGGGAAGCTGTTGTGGTCGTAGTTTCCCCCCTCGTAACTTTTAACTACCTGTTATAAAATTTATTGGTGGTTTGTAAAGTGAATAAAGTAATTTCCCTTCCATCCGGTTGTATTACAACCTTTGTGTTGTTTGGGCAGCCAGACACGCAGCCAGCCAGGGGCAGGGAAAAATAAATCCAAGAGGCTGGGGGTGAGACCCCCCTCCACACCCCCACTTGGTTTATTTTCATCAATTAGAATTAAATTAATGCTCGGAAATACCTGGGGGGCGAAAAAATTAAATAATAATAATAAAAAGAGCTGTTGTTCCTGGCAACGTGCGCGCACACAGGAAAATGGATCGGGAAAAACGCGGCAAAATATTTTATATTTCTGGGGGATTTTTTCGGCTGTAGCTGCGCGCGTGGCCCTGGGAGCTGAAAATTAGGGTTGAAGTGGGGAAAATAAAATAGTCCTCTGTGTCTATAAGGAGAAGAGGAGCAGAGAGGCGGCTCCGCGTAGGTTTGATGAGGAGGAACCCATGTGAGCGGGCTGGGCTTTGCGGTTGCCTATTTCCCCCAGTTGTGGTTCGTGGGGTGCCGCCGAGCAGGCCTCGACACGGCCAAAAAATGTCGCTCCCCTTCCAAATTCATATTTCCCAGCCCTCTACACGACCCCCCCCGGCTGGAGAAAAAAAAATATCAAAAGGATAAAAAGAAAATAAAAATAAAAAATAACTGCCTTTGAGCGCCCCAGCCCCGCTCGGTGCGGGTAAAACAAAAGGCTGGGGGGGGTTTGCTGGAGGAAAGAAATTATTGAAGTGCTTTAAAAACATGTCTGGAGGTGTCCCGACAGCAAATCCTGAGGCTGGATGGGTTTAGGGAATTTAGTAAAAGGGATGCAAGAGTTTCTGGGTGAATCCCGCACCTTTGGCTCAAGTTTTGGGTGGAATTGGGGCAGTTCCAGGTGCCCCCTCGGGGCTGGGCTGGGCAGACGGGGCGCTGCGGGGATGGAGGGGGGCTCGGGGGGAATGGGGGGCTCGGGGCGAGCAAAGGTGTGCAGGGACATTGATTTTGCCCTGGGAAGGTTTCATTTGCAGCGGACACACCCTTGGCAGGGTCTGTCTGGCAGAGAAATCCGGGGGGGTTCGGAAATAGCCGTTTTCTCTATTTTTTCCCCTCGAGCTTATTGTCCTTGACTATTAATTAAACGCTTTTAAAATTAACAAGCGCTCTGCATTGAAGGTATTTATTTTTCAAACCCACTGTGCTCCATTTTTACCTCTTCTGCCCTTCCTCCTCGCTGTTACCCCCGCAACTAATTACCAACAGGGAAATTCATATTGATGTTCAAAGGCCAAATCTCAAGAAATGCTGAGAGAATGATGAGCATCAAATTAAACCGAATCTACGTTAAAAGGGAAAAAAAAATTAAAAATCCACCCTTCCTTAGATTAACGTAGTCGCTTGAAAGATTAAAAAAAAAATGCGGGGGGGGGAGACAATGAGGGAGGGGGCGTAGAGGGGAAAAAAATCCTAATATTAGAGCAGAATTGTATAAACATGGCGACAGACGAGAGCATTTGCACTCGTCACAAAAAAATGCAACGCATTCCTGGTTGTTTGCAGAAAATTTACAGCTGAGCAATAAAAGTTTACGACTGAATCACAAGTTGGATTGGCCACAGGAAGTCATGTGGACTCCATCCATGAACGTGAACTTTTTATTGTGGTTTCTCTTATGACTCTTTCGCAGTAGTCTTTCCTTTAACAGTCCAAGCAGTGCCAGGGGTAGGATGGTATTTTTCCCCCCCTTAATTATTAGCGTGATGATGATGATGATTTTTTTTTTTTTTTGCTTAAGACGAAAAAAAATTCTCGATTTTTTTTTTTTTACCCCCCTCCCCGTCTCCTTGGGATTGGAATTCTTGGTTGCTTTGGGCATTTTGGCATTAATGAGTTTACTGCTGCGTCTGGTTGCCGCCTCCTATTCCCCACCCCTAGGGGCAAAACGCAATGCATTTCCTTTGCAGGATGCGATGATGAGGGGGCACAAGCAGTTGTAAATACCTTTTTTTTTTTTAAGCCCAAAAAAAAAACCTTAGAGAGAAACAGATTCCTCCTTCAGCTTCCCCCATCCTTTCCCCAAACAGAGAAGAACTGTTTTGCTTTTGTTTCCGTCCTTTTTTTCTTTTTAGCCTTTTTTTTTTTTTGTCTCTTTTTTTTTTTTTTTTTTAATGTTTCTGTGGAGCTGAGCTGCAGCGTCAGTGGATCAGAAAGAGGGAGAGACAGAGAAAAAAGAGAGAGAGAGTGAGAGAGAGGGAGAGGGGGAGACAGGAGCCTCTGGTAAGTGTTCCCTTATTGGTTAAAATGTGTAACTAATGATCCATAGCCCGGGTGTTAAGGATAATGATGCATCGTTGTGCGAGCGAGGGGTGTAGCTTGGATATGAGGGAAAGCTGCTGCGGGGCGGCAGAAATGTAGTTAATTCGGGTTTTAAAAAAAAAAAAAAGAAAGAAAAGGCAGATTTGCTGTTGCTGATGTCACATTCGGGGTGCGGGGAGGAAGGTCGGGGGGCGCCGGGGGATGGGGAAGGGGAGGGGGGTCTTGGGGGCTCGTCGGAGGGAGAGGGGAGGAAGGCAAAAAAAAGAAAATATATAAAGATGGAAAAATTAAGCCGAACTTTTCCTTAAAAAAAAAAATAAATAAGGGGGGGAGCGCATGCGCGGAGGGGCGGCCCGTCGCAGCGCGGGTGGGGCGGTGGCGGCCGCTGCCAGAGCCATAATTAATGAGCTGCGCTCCTAATTGTGTGCGCCGGGCCTTGCACGTCCATCCCCCCCCTCCTGCAGCCCCCTCCCCTCCGAGCCCCCCAGCCCCGAGCCCTCCCCGAGCCCTCCGGCCCCCCCAGCCCCGGGGCCGCCGCTCGGGCCTTTCCCGCGGGGCTGCGAGATCCCCCCTCGGGAGAATAATTAATATTAAGCGCGACCTGATTAACAGGCAACTCTTTGAGCCCCGAGGGCTTCTCCTTTCCTACGCTTTTCTTTTTCTTTTTTTTTTGCAACCGAGTGGTGGGTGTGAAATTCCCCGGGAAAGGGGCTTTTCTTGGATTTTGGCAGATTCTATTGAATTTTGTGGAATTTTTGTGGAGCTTTCTGGAATGAGCCCCCTCTTGCAAAGGAGCAATTGAAACAAGCCCCACGTCGTAAAAACTAATACCAATAATAACTTCCAGGAGCGCTCTGGTTTTCCTGCGAAGTGGTTAATGCGGCGTTGGCTTTCGGATTTTATTTGCATGCGAGTCCCTCCCCTTCCCTTTATTTCTATTTTTTTTGCTCTTATTCTTTCCCCCCCCTTTCAGCAACTTTAATTCAGGTTTAAGGGGTGAGATTTAAAGCGTGACCCTTCCCCTGTTAACCTCCCGTCTACCTATCCAGCACCTTCCTCCCCACCTACCCATCCATCATCTAATCGGATCCATCTCCCTGGATCTGCCGCTGCCGTGTAAAGATAGATATAAATATATATAATATACATAATGGAGGGACTTCATTTCCTCTCGAGGTTGCCTTTCTTTCCCTTTCTGAAGAAATCCTGCGTGTTTTAAAAAGCTAACCGTGTGTGGCTGAGAGCGGGTTTTGCTGCTGGGGGTGCAGCCTGTGCACGTCGAGGGTGGATGTATCGATATATAGGGACGGACATTCAATAACCCCCGGGGGGAGGGGTGGCGGAGGCAATTTTCTGGGTTATTATAAGCGATTTTGGGGGTTCCCCAGTGCGTGGCCAGCGGGCCCGGCTATGGATGGGGGAATTTGGGGGGAAAGCGAGGCTGGAGGCCGAGGGGGCTCCTCGCTTTCTGCCTGGTTCCTTTTTGTTGACGCTGTTGTTGTTTTCTGGTGGTTTTCAAATAAAAAATGGCCTCCTCGGGTTTAATTTCCAGAGGGTCATGAGCGAAAGTCGTTCGTGAAATTCTGACGGGGATTTCTGGTGGCGCCGTGTTAAAGCGAATTAAAAATAAAAAGCTGGGGAAGGGGCGGGAGGAGGTTGTGGAATAAAAGCCAAGTTTCCAAAGTTGGCTTCCTTCTGCTTTGGAGAAATGTGGGAAATCCTTGTGCGGCCATTGGGGCTGGGAATTATCGGCCCAACAAAACGCAACTCTGCGGTTCCCTTCCCTGCGAAGGGAATGTTGAAATGCCGCCTTTGCTTTTGAGACAACACTCCGTTCCCCCTTATTTTTTATTTTCCAGGCACGAAATAAATAGTAGGGTTGGGCATGGGATGTGGAGGGGAGAGGGGGAAGAGGCAAAGAGACAGTTTTGCCTTCGTTTTGTTCGCTGGGAAAATCCCGTTGTGTGGAGGCTCCGCCGTAGCGAGTCGTAAAGACATTTTATGAGCAAACAATGAGTGTTTATTGGAACCACATGATTACAGAAATGGGATCTTTTATTGTTTTCAGACTGAAATCCGTCTGTTCTCCCTCCCCGAGCCCCGCTCCCACCACCGCCCGCCCTAAACCTCCCTCCGCCAGGCCTGGAACCCCCTAAAACTACTGCAAAATATATTGATTTTCTCCTTTGCCTTGACGTATTGTCAGCCCTCAGACACTCGTGATGCTGAGAAACATTTTTAGGATGTAGAGCTGGAATAACGGAATGATTTATATTCTCCGAGATGTGTTTTTTTGTTTCTTTCTTCCCCCCCCTCCCTTTTTTCCCCCCTTTTTGCTTCCTTTATTTCTTATTTTTTTTTTTTTTTCCCCATCCTAA
>JAWMRD010000278.1:0-16976 GCA_035584875.1 Syndactyla subalaris | reverse complement strand
TCCCCCAGAGGGTGGTGGGCACTGAGCAGGCTCCCCAGGGCAGTGGGCACAGCCTCGAGGCTGCCAGAGCTCCAGGAGGGTTTGGATGATGCTCAGGGGCACAGGGTGTGACTTTTGGGGATGGTCCCGTGCAGGGCTGAGGGTGGGACTGGATGATCCTTGTGGGTCCCAGAGTGTGACTTGCGGGGATGGTCCTGTGCAGGGCTGAGGGTTGGACTGGATGGTCCTTGTGGGTCCCTTCCAGCTCAGCGGATTCTTGGATTCTATTTGTGACCCCTCACCTTGACCCAAATCTCACCCAGCAAAACCCAAGGGCAGGCAGGACGTGCTCCCAGCAGCTCCACAGCTCTGGAGATGGAGGAAACGTGAACTTGAAGTGTTAGAGAGAGCTGGCAACGTGCCCAGGGCAGGGTGAGCCAAGAACCACAAGAGAAATGCGATGAGACAACTTCACTCTACCTGAGTGTTCACCTTGAGCAGCTTGGCAGGGCCCTGAGCTGGGAAACACTGCAGGGCTGTTCTCACTGCTGCTCAAAGCTCTCAGGAGATCATCATCCGACGGGTGAAGACGCATTTTTATGGACTCCGATGCCTTTGAGAAAAATCTGTTATTTTTTTTTTGCTGCTCTTGTTGTACAAACAGAGCTTTGAAACGTTTCAGCTGCCAAAGGAGGCACGAGCTCCCGAAATAACTTGGCTGAGGGGGTTGGGGTTGAAGAGAAGAAAAGCTTGGTCACACGTCATGCTTTGTGTCCTTCTGCACCCACAAGGGGCCTGAGCAAGAGGTGGGCTGGTTTTCTGAGGGACCCCCTGGCAGAGCAGGGTCACAACCACCCTGCAGCACTTCAACCCTTCCCAGAGCTGCCTGTGCCAGGAGGAACCAAGCCAAGGGGCAAAAATGGCTCCAAGGACACCCAGCTGTTCACTTTGCAGGGGGTGACACCTCCAGCAGGTCCTTCCCAGCCTCAATTCCCTGCTTTTCTGGAGGTCCCTTGGCCACTGGATGCTCAGGCTCTGCTTGGAGCTCCTGCCAGAGGCCACAGCCAGCAACTCAAATGCCTCATCCAGCCCGGGTGTCAAGGGTTTATTACCCATTCTCAGGGGCTGGGAAGAGCTGAGGTCTCTCCACCTCCTCTCCAGGTCCCCCAGGCATGGCTGCCAAAAGGGCTGAGAACTTCAGTGGCATTTAAGGCCACCAAACCCAGAAGCTCTGTGCTCTGAGGAGGATCTGAAGCTTTGGTATTGCTACTCTGGCACCCTCGAGGTCTGCCAGGCAATTGGCACCTACAAGAAGCCTCCCAGGTGGCATTCACACATGAAATATTGTGCCCTTTGCCTGAGAAACCCCTTCTCAGGGCTTTCACCATCCTCAGAGTTACCAGGAGCACTTAAAACGTGCTTATGTGTCCTCACCATCATCTCCTGCCACTGGATGCTCCAGGAGGATTGTGGAATGGTTTGGGTTATCATCTCCTTCCACCCTCCTGCAGGGGGTGGTGATTTCAAACACTCTCTCAGACTCGAGGCAGCCTGAGAAGGATCTCATGGACTTCGTACGTGATTGACATCTCAGGTCCAGACTCAACTCAGTCAAGAGCATCTTCAATGCATCATGAAGGTCCAGGGTGGCGTGTCCAGGTGTGGCTGCACACAAACTACTGAGATCATCTGGATTTACAGGATTTATCCTATGGATCTCTCCTATGGAGGCAGCAGCTGCAGAGCTCATACCCACAGAAACCCCTCTCCAAGTCCACACCCTGGATGGTCCATCATGGAATCATCACAGAATGACTTGGAAGATCATCTCATTTCACCCCCAGCCACGGGCAGAGACAACTCCCACCAGCCCAGGTTGCTCCAAACCTCATCCAACCTGGCCTTGGACACTTCCAGGGATGGAGCAGCCACAGCTTCTCTGAGCACCCTGTGGTAGGACCTTCCTGTGAGACTCATAACCATTCCCTCCCAAACCACAACAAACTTCCCCGGGCTTTGGCTTTGCCAACAAACTCCTGGCTGCAAAGAGAGCACCCCTTGTCCTTCAAACCAAATTCCATTGGAGAGGAAACCCAAAAGCCAGGGGGATGGACACAGGAATCACAGCAGATGCTTCACCACCAGCAGGGGCTGCAGGAAACTGCTGACCTTGACCCCAAGCCCAAATTTTATCCCGTGTCACTTCAGGGTTACCAAGGGATGAGGAAGGGATAAATGACCTGCTCTTGATTTCCTCCTGACACTGAGCAGGCAAAGCCCCAGCTCTGACCATCCTGTTGCTCCAGCCCCAGGAGCCAAGTTCTCCCCTCCTGAGCCACCAGCACTTTGCAGGGACACGTTTTAAAAGCCTTTTTTTCCAAAGAGGCCCCTTTCTTTTCCTTTCCTGAGGGTATTGAAAAATCATTATCAACAGGGGGAAGGGAAAAAAAAAATTCCTCTTTTCATTCTCTAAAATTAACATGAGCTCCTCTAAACACTCATTGTGCTGGTTCAATTTTTCACACACCCTGCAGTCTCTCCACGACAAGGGGAGACACAGCAGTGGTTATGACCCAACTTTCTGGCTAATTAAGGAGCTTGTCAAAGAGCAGCTTCTCTCCCTGGAGGAGCCGAGGGCAGGAAATGAGGGACTTCCCACGGCACGTGAGCCGAGCTCGCTGCTCAGCCTGATTTCCAAGCTGAGGCAGAGGGAAGGGGGGATCACCCCCTGCCACAGCACCCCCAGAGCCCTCCAAGGTGATTTGGGAAGGTCCTGGAAGAGGCATCAAGGCCAGGGAAGGTCCTGCTTCTCCCATTCCCTCTCCTGGACCACTGGATTTAGGGTGTTGCATCAAACTGTGATGCAAAATAAAAAGCACTGAGAGTTTTCTCTGGTCAAGTTCAGCGTGTGATTAATTTAGCAAAGTACAGGAGCTTTTTGAGCTTTTTAAGGACATCCAGGAGTCAACAGGGGCTCCAGCACCCAAAAAAAATCTCATAGTACAGGAATGGACTCAAATCAAATCCCTAAAATCCCTGGGGGAGGAAGAGAAACCTTTCCCCAGGTTATTCACACTCACTTATTACAATGTCCCAACTTAAAAGCAGCTTCGTCCCAGTTCCATGGATAGTCAGCCTGAATTCCCCCTGCCCCAAACCCAGTTGTCATCCCAAAAATCTGTCAAGCACATGGAAAGGCTCCCAAACTGCAAATGGAGGAAGCAGAAAAGCCAGAGATGGAAGGGAAAGCTCAGCCAGTCTGGACGAAATAAAGTCTCAAAATCACACCAAATTCTTTGGGGGGGAAAAAAAGTATAAAACATCAGCTTTGGGGTTTTTTTTAACCCTCCCTTTTCTTCCCCCCAAGTTTTCCAGGCTTTAGGAACCACCTGGAGCAAAAGAACAAACATAAGCCTTGGAGGACCTGGTTCTTATAGGACCCTCAGCTCTAAACCCACCTCACTCCCCCCAAACCTGCTCCAAAGATGCCAAGAACTCTTTGAAACCCAATTTCTCCAGAACATCTCCTTGTTCACTGCTACCCGATGTCCCGAGAGGGTTGAGCCGCACCCCGGACCTCCAGGGATGGGGCCACGACTGGCCCAGGTCCTGCCCAGGAGGAGGAGGAGGAGGAGGAGGAGGGAAAAGGGCTGGAGGGATGAAGGAGGGAGAAGGGCTGGAGGGATGGATGAAGGAGGGAAGGGAGGACATCCCTTCCCGAAGCTTCCCTGCCGAAGCCACGCGGTGGCAGCAGGAATCTGCTGATGGAGACGCGGAGCGCAGAGGATGCTCCACTTCCCAAAAAACCTGCGGGCTCCAGGAGCGCTTGGATTCCAGAAGGAGGTTGAATAACCTTCCAGCGGAGCCAAGCGAAGGTCTCCACCCCGAGGGGAGACATCCCTGCACGATTTTCAGTGCCCTGAGCACGGCTGGGAACTCTTGTGGGGCGGGGGGGACACCGAGGGACCCCCGTGTGACAACCCCGTCCTCCGTCTGGACTCCTTGTCCCTGCAGGAGGGCGAGGAGAACCAACAGCACCGTGGTCAGGAGGGCAACCAGGAAACCAACCTGCCCTGCCCTCTGATGGCCCTCTAGGACGTGGTTTGCTCCGAGGTTTGCCCGGGTGCTTCACCCCACAGACATTAAAGGGGCACTGATACAGCCCTAATTCCACACAGGGACACGAACTGGGGTCTCACCATCCCTGCTCCATGAGATGCAGCAAAAGGGTGGGAGCCTACAGTGGTCCCGGGGTCTGCAAAGGGGTGGCCTTGGGGGCAGGAGGGTCAAGGAGGCTTCCAGACACTCCTCCAACCCTCAGCAGGGAGCTGTGTCCAAGCACAGGCTGACCTGCAGGAGCTGGAGGTGGAGGAAGGTGACACTCAGTCCCTCAGGTGGCACTGTGGGACAGAGCCAGGAGGTCACAGTGTCATAGAACGGTCTGGGTTGGAATGGACCTCCAATGTCATCCGTTCCACCCCCTGCCATGGGCAGGGACACCTCCCACCAGCCCAGGGTGCTCCAAGCCCCGTCCAACCTGGCCTTGGACACTTCCAGGGATCCAGGGGCAGCCACAGCTCCTCTGGGCACCCTGTGCCAGGGCCTGCCCACCCTCCCAGGGAAGGATTTCTCCCCAATAACTATCCTAAATTTCAGTCTGACGTCACTCTTTGCCCTGTCACTCCAGTTCCTGGTGAACAGTCCCCCTTCCAGCTCTCCTGTAGCCCCTTCAGACACTGGAAGGTGCTGAGAGGTCTCCACATCCCCTTCCCTTCTCCAGGCTGAACAGCCCCAGCTTTCTCACCCTGTCCACAAGGGAGGTGCTCCAGTCCTCTTATCAACTTCCTGGCCTCTTCTGCACTCACTGCAACAACTCCATGTCTTTCTTCTGGTGGGGGCACCAGAACTATACCCAGTACACCAGGTGGGGTCTGGTGGGGCAGAATCCCCTCCCTCACTCCTTTGGGGGTAGCCCAGGACAAGGGGGTGTCTCTGGGTTGAGGGTGGTGTGAGAAGATGAGAATTAAACCCTGAGGGGCTACCAAGCTGCACTGAGAACTCTGGTGGGTGACCTTGGAGGTGGTTTGGGTTGGCACAGGAGACAGGGGGTTGGAAGCACCACAAAATTCCACCCCAGGCCCCAAATTGCCCATTTTCCCAGGGATCTCAGGGGGGTGGGACCCTCAGGAGCCAAAATTCCAGCTGCAGGTTGGGAGCTGCCAATCCTCCCCCTCCTCACGCTCCCCAGTGGGACCAGCAGCCCACACCAGAATCCTGCTGGCCACCACAGTGCCCTGTTTGTTGCACAACAGAGACCTTTAAACACCAAAGCAACAGGAGATTTGGGGAAGGAGAGATCCCAAGAGCTTAATCTGAGTTTAATCATCCCACCCGTGCCAGAAACACGCTGGCATTTATCACCCAAAGCAAGCGTGGGGACAACGGGGTGCAGAGGCACTGAAGGCAATAAAAACAGATGCCAGGCCCTCTTCCCATTCCCATTCCCATTCCCAAGGCATCCCCCTGGGGTTTTATTAGCAGTTTATTTTCTATCCCCCTCTCCAGGAATCCATTCTAGCAATGTCTTTTGGCTTTACTGGAGCTGTAGGGGAAAGGGACATCCCAAACTGACACCAACTCCCTCCAGGGGTATTTTGGGATGACAATATGAGAAATGTGTGTCCAGATTATTATTTTTTTGCTGGGTGTTGTTCTTGAACCCCGTGGGTCTTGTCTCCTTCAGGAAAACATCTTTCCAGGGAGGTGGGATGAGTTAAACCTGAGCTTCAAGTTGCTTTCCCAGGCTGATTTCCAAGCCTGATCTTGGGAAGAAAAGTAAGTGAAATGCTGGACTAAGTTTCTGCCTGCAAATTCTGCTTTCTGGCTATGAAAACTTGGGGAAAACTGGATTTCCAGGGAGCAGCTGACAATCCTGGTCTGCTCCCAGCACTCTTCTTTACACCCTGGAGCCACAAAATACCCAACTACCCCAGCAGGCTCCCTCCACTGCTGGTTAAAACTGCTTTAAGCTCGGCTTAAATCCTCCTGAGCTCCAGAGGACACCCTGGAGGCATCCAAAGCCGAGCAGGGGGAGACGCAAAACTGCTGAGGTGGCACAGGGAGCAGGAGGGATCCTGGCAGTGTCCCTGAGAAGCCACCAAATTTCAGGAGTCAATCACAGAAATGAAATTATTTGAGTTGGAAGGAACTTTAAAGCCCATCCAATTCCAGCCCCTTCCACGGGGCTGCTCCAAGTCCTGTCCAACCTGGCCTTGGGCACTCCCAGGGATGGGGCAGCCACAGATTCTCTGCCCAACCTGTGCCAGGGCCTGCCCAAGGAATATTGGAATTCCTTCCCAATATCCAACCTAAATCTACCCTTTTTCAGCTCAAACCCACCCTCCTTTATCCTATCACTTGATGTCCTTGTGAGGAGTTTTAGCTGAGCAAGTTTTGCAAGGCTCAGCTTAAAGCTCTGCTGTGGTTTCAGCTCTGCCAGGCTTACCCAAAGCTCCAAGTCTTTGAGGGGAGGGCGAAATAAAAACCCACCTGGCCAACCTGAGCCTTTCAACTCCCCAGGAGCAGAGCAGGACCAAGCAGAGGGTTGATTTTCATTCTGGGCAGATCCCAACCCCCCTCCCTCCTCCTTCCTTTGGAAGTTAATTCCCCAGTAACTTTATTTTAGAGCAATTTGCAGTTCCCATCCTCCCGCTGCTCCTCTCCTATCTGGGGCTCTCCAGCCTGGGCTGATAGTTCTGCTGCTGCCCAGAAGAGCTGGAATGATGTTAGGGAATGGGACTATGGATTATGATAAGGGAAAGGGTGGTTTGATATGCTGAGCAGACTCTGGAACTCCCCTCCTTCCCCCGGTTCTTTGCCATGCTGCTCCATCTCCTATCAATGGGAAACAGTCACCACGTTACAGCAAAAGACCTTTCTTTCACAGATGCAAGGCTAATAGAACCACGGGCTTCCAAAATTGTGCAGGTAATGGCTTAAAAAAAAATCTCAAACCCAAAAATAATCAGGTCTTGACGACAGAAAGATTTTAGTCTTGACGACAGAAAGATTTTAGTTTTAAGGGATAAAGAGGGAGGAAAAAATTGCAATTTTTCTGTTCCAGGAGAATGAATCATTTTGGAGGCTCGTTAATTTGTTTTTTGTAATGCTGAGAAGTCTGTTGTGAGAGGGAAATCTGTGTTTTCAGGAGATGGGTGACCCCCAATCCCTGCTTTCCATCACTCCAGGCACCCATCCAGCAGGAGGAATGGGGCTGGAGTCAATGGGTTACTTTGGGTTTGGGCCAAAAGAATTCAGCCCCAAAATCTCCTGCCCTGGGTGGGTTTTGGGGATCTGATCCTGCCCCTCTGCTGTCCAAGGAGTCAGATATTCCCACCACCATCCCCTCTTTAACATGGGCACGATCCTCCTCCTAGTCCAAGGATGGGCATTCCAAAGGCTCTAATGGGGCCGGAGCAGAGAACTCCTCCAATTAAACAAAACAATTAAATTACAAACAAAACAACTGCAACCAAAACAATTCAATTACCTCCTTTCGGCAGTTTATCACTCCTGTCAAGTATGAAAGCAAAACAATTGATTATGAGGAGGAATTAGGAGGGAAGGAGAGAACCTCTGCCCTCCTTCCTGCTGAAAATTCAGGGAATTAGAGTTGGAGCTTGGGAACAAAACCCCCTTCCTGCCTTTTTTGCTGGGTCTGTAGTGGATTCTCCTCCCTGATTTATGAGGAATTAGTGACCAGATTGTCCTTCATCTCAGGTCCCTGAGTGGTCTCAACTACAAGAAATTATGTTTAAAATTCAACACCAAATTAAAACACCCCCCACCCCAAGCTGAGCACCAAGAGGGTCTTCTGAGCCAAGGCCGATACTTTGGCTCCTTAATGGCAAATATTTTATGATGTTTTGTTGTTTTCAAACACCCTTTCAGACTCCAGGAAGCCTGAGAAGGATCTCATGGACTTCCTACATGGTTGGCATCTCAGGACCAGACTCAACTCAGTCAAGAGCATCTTCAGTGTGTTGTTGAGGAGCATCATGAAGGTCCAGGGTGGCGTGTCCAGGTGTGGCTGCACACAAACTACTGAGATCATCTGGATTTACAGGATTTATCCTATGGATCTCTCCTATGGATGCAGCAGCTGCAGAGCTCATACCCATAGAAACCCCCTCTCCAAGTCCACATCCTGGATGGTCCATCATGGAATCATCATAGAATGGTTTGGGCTGGAAGGGACTTGGAAGATCCTCCAGTTCCACTCCCTGTCATGGGCAGGGACACTTTCCATTATCCCAGGTTGCTCCAGGCCTCATCCAACCTGGCCTTGAACACTTCTAGGCGTGGAGCAGCCACAAGTGAAGTCGTGTCCCCCAGACCTCAGTTCAGATGTCGATCAGCCAAAGTTCCTCTTAGATTTCAGCAATTTTAATATCTGGTTAATTATTCTGCTGCCAGCCCGAGCAGCAGCGATTATGGCGTGAGATGAAACACCCCGAGCCTGAGCTGAGTGCAAATTTCCTCCTGTGCTTCTCCAGACTTAGCTCCTTCAGACAAAAAAATGAAAATATGCATTTCTTAGACCAGCATTTCCTCCCCCCCCTTTAATGTTTTGTCTCCCCGTGAATTGGTGTGATCGCTCTGGGAGGATGAGGCAAAAAAAAATGGCTCAAAACTCCACGTTTTTAAAAGGAAGACAAAAGGCCCCCGAGCCTCACGTTAGGAAAGGAAACAGTTTCATCCCGAATTTAGGAAGGGTTTAGAAAGCATCTTAGAGAAGCACTGGAAGAAAATAATCCCTCATCCCAAACTCTTCTGGCCAAGGATGGAGACGGGCACCATAAATACAACCAAGTGCAGCTCCAAAGTGGCAAGAGCTGCTCTTCTCCATCCAACATCCCCCCAAAATGGCATTGGGTTACCCTAAACTGGCACAGAATTAGCATTAAAGCCACAAACCCAGCCTGGCATGAAACCTCTATAAAACCAACAAAAATTGGGACTTTCCCCCCTATTTAAAATCAAATACCTGGCCATCAAAGGTACAAGACACAGCTCAGCATGGCTGGGAGTTTTGAGCCTGCAGAGAGTGGTGGTTTGCAGGGGGTGGGAGCCTTTAACTCTGTAGCTCATAAAACATTTCCCTCCCTATTGTGGCATCCTCCTCCCACCTCCTGCCCTTTTCCCTCCTGGAGTAATTAGCAGCTACCTGGTGGGAATGAATGAAGGAGGGGCATTGGAGGCTTGCGAGGTAGGATTTAACCTTTTCTTCCCCCTGGGGTGGTTGTTTCTCTCTCGCTCGGCGCTGGGAGCGTCCCAAATTTAATCAGAATTTCAGGACACATCTTGTAGGATTGGAAGTCCTTGGAAAATCAGGAGGAGCCCTGGGAGGGTCTGCAAGGCAGCAAGCAGGTCACAGAAATACCACTGTGCTTTTATCAACAGGTCCCATCGTAGTTAAATAAAGAGATCTGTAGCAAAACTGAGAATTAAATCAGGTATTTTAAGGATAAAGTCAAGTCCTCCTTAAAAAAATCAACTTTGTTTCCAACCACCGCAGTGGAATTTTGCAAACCAGCCTCCTAAGGAAGGAAATCATGTTTAACAACAGCATTTGCATTGGTTTCAAACCAGCTTGTTTCGGCTCACACAGCGATTTTTTAGATTAATATAAAAAGATACCGACCTGAAATATATGGAATATCCCCAGGGAATTCAGTCCATCCCTGCATCCCCGCGTTTATCTGCATTGCTGGTGCTCAGAAACACCCTCTCCCACACTCACAGCACGAGGCTCAGAGCAGGAAAAACCCTTCCAGCCTCCCTGGAACCACTTGTAGAGACTTACTCCTGCTTTACTCACTCCTTACTACAACGTGTTGCTTCACCTGAGCTGCCCTCCCACCACCCCCCCCCACAAGGGGAGAGCACTAAATGTCAGCTCAGCCACATAAAACAACGAGGAAAATCCATTTCTGCTCAAACCCCACTATTTTGAACCCTTAATTGAGTTGTCGTAGAAGGTCTGTCTGGAGTTTGGACACCGAGGGGATAAAACCAACAGTAAAAGTATAAATTTATCGGGTTTAAATGCAAAATGAACTCCAGGTGTGGAGCCCAGGTGTGCTGTGCCCCTTCCTGTGGAGTGGGAGCCAGAAAGGGCTCCATGAAAATCCACAATTCCCTGAATTCCCTTTTCCATGCCCGGGCACCACGCTGGTCTCCAGTCCTTGGTACATGTTTTGCTCTATAACATCCACTGTTTAACCACAATAACTTTATTCTACCATTTTACTGTGAGTAACCCTGGGGTTTATTGACTGTATTTAAGGTGTGTTGTGGGATTTTTAAGTCTCAATGCCATAATTTTAAAGAGTATCTTATTTTTCCTCTTTTATCCCTATTTTTTTATTGTCATAGCCATGCGTTTGTGCAGTTCGAGTTGGTAATGAATTTAATTACTAGAACTACGTGCCTGAGTTAATTTGAAATAGGAATAAAAAACATCTTTACGTTGAGGTGCCAACAAGTTTTGAATGGAAAAGAGCAATATTAAAATAAGGGCTTTAAATAAAGAGATTCTGAATTCCAAGTTTGAACAACACTGAGGTTACAGCAGCAAGCCTGATTTAATTTATGGATTTCTCCTCTTGAAGGCCGATATGTGAGCTTCTATTATTGATATTTCAAATTTCTAACAATATTTTGGGGAATTAAGTCCTTCTTGCTGCGTTTTAACCAGGGTGGGGCAAACACGTGCTGATTTTGGGGTACCACTCACGTTATGCACCATAACTAATGTGACAAAAACACAGTGCTGAGCTTCCTCCTGTGCAGAAATTCCTCTTTTTCCGTGGGAAAGGGAGGGATCCGACACAGCCTTGTGTGGGTTTTTGCCACCAGTGTGAGTTGAGATGTTCTGCTCCCACAGTGCCTCGGAGAGCAGGTTTGCTCTCCTCAAAATCCGAGGGGTTGGGCGAGTTTTTCCTTAAATATCTCCATTTTTTTGCCTTTATCCCTCATGGAAATCCGGGATTCTGCTGCTGTTTCAGCTTTCCAGCTCGACTGGGGCCAGGCTTTACCTAATTCCAACTCACCTGGTGATGCAGGTAACCCGTGGTGCAGTTGCTCTCAATAATTAACTTTATCAATTAACTATGTTTAGGGTGAAATATCCCAGCTATGAATGCAGGGAGGGAAAGGTTTTCTCCTGTCCATCCTTTTCCCTCAGCAGGGAGGGAGAGCAGTGGCCTGGCTTCAAATCCAAGGCTTTTCAGGACACAGGTGAGCTGGAAACCATAAGGGAGAAGGGGAAGAAACCTTTGCAAATGCCCTTTTTGATCTGCCTTAACAACTGCTATAGAGAATTAAATGGAATTCATTTCTGTGATGAAGGAATTAATGGCAACACGGAGAATCAGGCTCAGGTAGGAGACTTGAATCCAAAGGAGGGAATAAAGCCTTGAAATTCAAATGAAAAAAAAAATTATTATAGAAGCATAAAGGCAGGTTATTTTACACCTGTAAGACTAAATGTATAAATATGAAGCAACTGCTCCCTCTGGGAAAGAGAGGATTGTGCTTTTAATTCACCCAGACAAATATGCAGCTTGGCTCCATCTGATTCCTCACACTTCGGCAAAGACCAGCCCAAACCCTTTTGTGTTTTCCCTTTTCCACGCTCGCCACTTCTCCCGGGATTTCTCGCTGTGGCGCTGGTGTCTCTGTGCCCTTCCCAGAGCCCAGTACTCCCCTTTCCCTGCCTTCATGTCCTCCAAAACGGGCTCTTCCTTGAATGGATTCTGCCCCTCGAGAATCCAGGAGCGCTCAGTCGGACAGAGGCAACTGGGGGTACTTTCTCTGCCTCTAAGGAGGGAAGAGTGATGTCTTTATGGGGCTGAGAAATGGCCTGGCCCCGAGTGCTGGAGTGGGATTAATCCGGGAGCAGGTGAGTTATGAGGCAGATAACGAGGGATTTGGATGGATCTCCACAGTGGAGGCAGCTTGAATTATTTTGGGGCAGGTGCTCAGCTTTGGGAAATCCATCCTCTCCTGCCTGGAGCTGAGAGTCTCATGAAGTCACCATCCTCAATGTTTTCCCCCTTTGCCACCTTCTCCACCAGCCTGTTGCCTTGCAGTCCGTGATTTGCTGAGCTCCAGGAAGGTACAAGTTTGGGAAAATCCCTTTTATTCCCCCCCTCCAAAAGTCCCTCTCGACGTGGTGGTTCCCCCTGCGTTCTCAGGTCCTGTTTCAGTGTGTTGTTTCTGTGGCGGAATCGCTGACCAAATCAAGGAGGAACTTGTTCTGCCCTTCCTGAAAAGCCACATGAAATGGGAACAGGAGGACAGGAATCCCGTTGTACGCAGGGAAAACCCAATTAGGCTGTGCACCCTGACAAAAGTAGAACGGAGCCTTTTAAGCAAGGAGGAGTTAATCTTCTTTAGAAAAACTTAGCGGGGACTACGAGTGGAACAGAAGTGGGTGCAGTCCTGTTGAATATCTCTAAAGCCACTTAGAGGTTCAAAGAAGGAACAAGGCCACGGCCAGCCTTATTATTTTGATTTGTTTAATGAAAATACTTGGCTCATTCCATAGATGTTATGCTTTGATAAGGTAATTGTTCAAGGGCGCAGCTTACATCCTATTAATGCTGCACCCTGGGCAAATTAAGCCTGACCCAGTGGAGAGCAGAGCCTGGTGGTGGTGGTGGTGACACTCCACCTTTTGTTCCGTGTCCTCACGGGAAGTGGAGTTGGGGTTTTATTCTTTGGGTTGGGTTTTGCCTCTCCTGGGGGCAAAAAAAAACCCAAAACAAACACCAAATCCCTGTTAAATGCGGGAATTACGAATGTGGCAAACCCAGCTCCTTGGGAAGATGTGGGGTTGGGGTTGAAGGTGCAGGAGCATTAAAAACAAAGGGAATTTTTCCTTTATAAATAGTCCTGGAAGGGGAAATTGTTTTCTCCGCCATTTAGGGGTTCAAAAATTCCACGATCTGATTGCACGAAACTTTTTTCCTTCATCAGCACCCAAGTTAAGAACGTTCCTGGTGGATAAGCCGAGCCTTGTCCCCCTGAGGAAGAGGAGGAAGGAGGAGAATTAAGGACCAAAATGAGCCTGAGGGTCTTTCTCCAGACCCCAAAATTCCCTTCCCGACCCCACGTTGGCTTCTTCCATCCCACCTGGAACCAAGAGCAGATCTTAGGGATGAATCGGGTCATTCCTTGCCTGGAGTTGCCTTGGCCAAGGAGCTCGAAGACCTCGGGATCTTCTGGGCCAGGGATGCTCCAAGAGGCTGGAGAGGGATCAGGCAGCAAAAACCCGCACCCAAATTGTCTCTGCTTCTTCCAGCAGCTCCTGGGCTTTAATTCAAATAAGCAAAATTAAATTTGGGCGATCTGTGGACTTGAATTCCCCGATCCTGCACCGGGAGCTGCTTTTCCAGCTCTCAGCCACCTTTTTTTATCCGAACAGCCCATTTTCCCGTGGCTGCAAAATATTCCTTCTCTCCTTTCTGGCTTTTCTGGGAAAACAAACACTTCGGGCTGAACGTGTTACTCCTCCTTTCCCCATTTTTTCTTCTTTTTTTTTTCCAGTGGTCATTTTAAAAAATGCGGAAGTCCCGCAGAAATATTTTTTTTAAATCCCCGGTTTTCAAGGTGGATTTATCGCCCTTTAAAGAGAGATTTATTGGATAATCGCTTAAAAAAATAATGCTTATTACTCCGGGATCTCAAATGGAAAACCTTCCCACATTAGTAATCTTCTTGTAATTGCAAAGGTAGCAACTTTTCATTAAATAATTCATCCCCGGGCGGTTTGGGTTTGGTGGGAGTTTTTTTCGCATCCTACTTGTGAAAATCGTGATCAAATCCTTCAGGTTTTACTTGACCAGAGGAGGCACATCTGATTTATCTCCTGAGGAGATTTCTCATTTCTAGACCCGCATCGCTCCAGGAAGCGGATGGCATCCCCCCCCCCAAAAAAAATTCATAAAAAGACTTTTTTTGGAGAAGAAAATGAATAAAATTGGCCATTGGGGCTGCTCTCTTTGGTCGTGCCCCGGTGATTTTCTGGGCAGGTTCGGTTAACCTGGGAGCATCTTTTTCAAGTCGAAAATGGGATACGGGACCTTTTCCCCTCCCAATGTGATGGTGTTCGCCCCCTCCAAGGACGCGTCCAACTTGAAAAGCCCCTTCCTCCCGCCAAGGATGCGGGGGATGGACGGGGGGAGGGGACCAGAGATGCTCCTAAAATATAAAAATCGAAATAAACTCGAGCCCCGTTCCTTTTTCTGCTTCTGAGTTGTCTCTCCGCGCTGATTTACAAGGCGCTCCTCCAAAGGGAATAGCGATATAGGGTATTTATCAACCAGAAACATACCTTAGGAAACCATGGAGATGCGCAGGGAAAGGGGGAAGCGGGCAGGAATTCTGCCCCTGCTCCTTTAAGCAGTTACTTGCTCCTTTCCTGATTGATGCTTGTTTTAATCTATTGCTCGCTGCTCCCAGGAGAGAAAAGAAGGGGTCTCTCTTTTGTCAACGTGGGTAATGAAGCAGAGAACTGGGCAAGAGGGAAAAAAAAAAAAAGGGGCGAAATATTGAATTTTTTAAAAAAATAAATAAAATAAAATTCCGAAAGGGGTTCTCCGTTTCTCAGCCGGGCGCGCAGGTAACAAACACCCCGGCCCCCGGCCCTGCATGTGAAATCGCCATTTCACCCCTGCACACTCCTTAATTGTTAGAAAAATGATTTGTGAAATTGCTTTCCAGCGGGAGTGTCCCCCCCTCCCCCGGCGGTGACAGTCCCTTGTCACCCCCTTTCCCCCCTCCCTCCCCCCCCAAGGCAAATTTCAGAGGTGCGGCCACATGGCATCGCATCATAGAATAAAAAAGATATTAAATAATCATTAAAGTAGCTCTTTTGCTCGGTGGTTGCCCGGAGCCGGCAGCAAGTGTTAGAGGAGAAAGTGATTTTTTTTTTGGTTGTTTTCGCCTGAAAGTGCCAAATCTTACCCCAATTCCGGGAGAAAGGGCCGGGGGTGGGGGGGGACGAGGGAAAACAAATGTGGTGTTTGATGTGAGAGATTTTTTCTCGCGGCGAGGTAACCCTAGAGCGGCGGGGAAGGCAGAACTCCGGGCTCGGCTCCTTGAGTTTAATCTTCCCCCGGTGCTGGGAGAGCAGAAACATTTAATTTTCAACTTTATTCCCAGGCTCTTTCCCCCCCATCCAAGCAAATGAAAGGCAAATAATTGAATTACTGCTGCAGGAATGCGGTGGGGACGGGGCTGCGAGGGGCGAGGGGCTGGTCCCGCTCCGCTCTACCCGTTCTTTTTTATTTTTTTGCCTAAAACTTCGAGAATTGGTGTTTTTGGGGCGGAGGGAACGAGAGAGACTTTATTTTCGTTTGCTGGAGCCCCAAAGTCGGGGCTGAGCCCGGGCCGAGATTTTGGGAGCAACTTGACACCTTGGAAAGAATTTTAATATCGCATTTTTTTTCCACCCCGTCCGGTGGTTTTTTGTTGGCTTTTTTTTTGGAGGGGAGTGGATTTGGGTGAATTCGAGGCGTGGAAACGTGAGAAAACCAACCCGTGGGCGCGCAGCGAGGCGGGCGCGGGTTTAGGCTGAGCTTTGCGGCCGCGGGGGGAGAGGAAGAGGGTGAGCGATGAAGATGTGGCCGGACCGGCGAGGGGTCCGGCCAGGGCTTTAATTTCAAAGCAAAAAGCACGACAGGAGAAGGGGAGGGGGCCGAGAGTGGCGATGCCCTCGAGGGGGGACAGGGAGGAGGTTTAGGGACCGCATTTGGGGTCCCGCCGGGCCAGAAGTGTCGCTCCCCCCCTCGCCGTCCCGGGGATGCTTTTAAGGGAGGGGGAAGAGAAGTTTCCAGCGGTTTGCACGGCAAGTCCTTTTACAGCTGCAAACAAAAGGGTTCGTGAGCCCTGGCGTCATGTCCCGCTGCGAGGAGGATTCTTGCCCCGCTCCTATTTTGGGGGGAAAACATTAGTTATTTGTTCAGCCCGTCCCGGGTCAGCGAGCGGGAGAACCGCGGGGAGCTCCGAGCATCCCCCCCCCCCACTAAAAAAAACCTACACCCCCCAAAAATGGTACCAGATGAACCGCTCGGAGCCTGCCTCTTAATTAAAGATGTGATGTTAATGAGGGAGGGGAGCAGGGAGTTGCCTGGGATGGGGCAAGGAGGGGATGGGGTCACTCGGTCCCATTTACCGGGGGGGATTTGGGGGGTCCTGAGAGCCGGGAAGGACCAGACCCCCCCCAACAAGTGATGGGAAGAGGAGGAAAAGTGGATCGTGGGAGAGTGGGATACAAGGCAGTGAGTGCCGGGCACCTAAGGGGGACATTTTAGTTATTAATTTATTTATTTCTCTCTAATATTTCGTTTTATTTGAGGTTTGGGGTTTATTTAGCGCACATTTTTATTTCATCTTCATTGATTTCAACTTTATTCATTCTGACTGTCTTACTTCTTATAATTTCTTTTCAATTTCCCAAATTCTTCCATTTGTTTTTTGTTGTTGTTTTTGTGGGTTTTTTTTAAATCCACGCTGCGATTCCCCACCTCGGGGTCGGGATCATCCCCCTCCCCGCCCGCCCTTTCCGAAACCCTCAACCAAAAAATAAACCACCCTCTCCCAAACTTTCCCTTGCCTTTCCTCACCCCGAGATCTCCTCAAACCGGGGGAGGGGGACCCCAGCTTTCCATCAGAAGGAAGCCAAGCCTAGTAATGAATAATAATATCCTAAAAGAAGCGAGCCCAGGGCTCTGCCCGCCGCTGCTCTTATTGGTCCCTCGGCCCCGGCGCGGATCCCCCTTCCCGGCCGTGGATAAAAGAAAGGAGCCGGAGCCTATCAGAGCCGGCTCGTCCTTCCCACCGCCCCAACTTCCCCGCTTTAACAACTTCCAACCCCCCTTCTCCTCCTCCTCCCACCCCCCCTCCCCGTCTCCAGCATCCCTTAAGCG
>JAWMRD010000277.1:1661-15318 GCA_035584875.1 Syndactyla subalaris | reverse complement strand
TACCTTATACCTTATACCTTATACCTTATACCTTATACCTTATACCTTATACCTTATACCTTATACCTTATACCGTATTTACTAATTGTACTTTGCTACTTTGACACTAATTTTACCTTGCCCTACACCTTGTAACTTACCAGGTATATATCTCACTTTATCCTACATTGTTCTTTATTGCTGACTCATTGTTCATGGTTTGCTTTAAGGTGTGTGGTGCCTTATCTTAGTGACTTAAAATGTGTGTTAGTGGGAAGCAGCTATATTCTCTCTTTTTTGCTTTGTGTTAATGAGTGTGTTTACATTTTGTTCTACTCTTTGTAAATTAGTCTGTCATTGAGAGGGGGTTGCTTGACTTTTGTATAGAGGCTTAGGTTGTTGTGCTGTTTCGTAGACCATGCTTCTGGTTTGTGGTTTTTTTGTGTATTAGTTCAGTGCAGTCATGCAGCTCAATGTTATCACTGGCAACACAAACCCTACAGTAGTTTGTCACATACTTGTATTAATAAAAGTTATTTTGTGAATTGCTAGAGATAGTGAGTTAATCAGGTTTATTTCTGGTAGTGGCAGCCTCATAACTTGTAGGAGAACTTTATGGAGAAAGTTCTCCATTGCTATTAAGTGCCAGCCCCATATCAGGGTATCAAAAGTCCTATCCATCACAGTGAATCCATCTAACAGTCTCCTTCGGTGAGGTGTGGACGGCCTGTTTCAGGCTTTAAAAGGCTTTGATATTCTGGAGACACTGATAACCAATAAAAAAATATATTAATATGGGTTAGATGAGAAATCTTTGCATTTCTGCCCCTTTTCATGTGACAGAAATTGTACTCGTTTCCCTCAGGTAAAATGTGGAATTTTTCTTCACTTAGCAGTGAAGATATCCAAAGCAAAGCAAAGAGATGGTATCTCAGCTCTTAGTGACAAACAACTCCAGTTCAGCCATACAGATTATGACTCAGGACTCACTGTTCTATGTTCTGGGAATGAAAACGTAGGGGCATTATCAAGGTTCCTGCACTCCAAGGCACAAGATAATCTTTCAGCAGAAAAACAAATTGCTTGAATTGGATCCCCTTTTTCTAAAGTATTCTGAATATATTCTGACTTAAGTGTATCTATGCAAATGCTATATAGTAACACAGTAGATATTTATCCCAAACCCAGGAAATCTGAACACAGGAAACCAGGGAATCACAGATATAGAAAGTCATCTTTACTTATATCAGTTAGCAATAGAATTATACCAGTTTGGTTACTTTTAGCATGTAATATTAGAAAGAGCTAACTTGTTTCATTTAATCCCTGGCAAAAGTCACAGGAATCTACATCACAGGAAATCCACTTTATTGTCAACTGCTATAAGCAGATATATGAACAGTTGTAATATAGTAAATTGAGTTCCATCCTTTCATACATCATGTTTAACCTTGCAGAAGTCCACAAGCTGCAAGTATACACTCCAGATACTTGCTTTGCACTGTCTTGCAGTAAAGGCCACTGCAAGTGCAGCAAGAGTTGGGGCCAGAAAGCTAATTTTTCCTTTTAAACATTTCAAATCAGATTTTGTCTAAGCCTCCTGTGAACCCTACACAAAAACAGTCATGGATTTACTGTATGTGCACATTAGCCCACATGAGTGTCCACAAGCTACTACATTCACCACACGTTATTAATGTTCTTTTGGGGCCACAAAGGAGAAAGGAGTGCACAAAGAAAAATTCTGATCTAGGGCACAGACCTGCACAGCTGTTCCTGCCCTGTAAACTTAATCCATACGCTGGGAGTCTGTGTTTCTAGGCCATTCACTGAACATGAAGTTTCTTTTTTCGTGACAGGACACAACCCCATTGCTAGGCTTTTCAAAATCCACGTAAACCAAGCTTGTCTAAGTCTTTGGATCAAGCATGGGAACACAAGAAAGAAAAAAATGGTTTGAAGTATTTTGAGAAATATCTGTACCTTCTTTTCCTAGCACAAAAGTCTTTAAATAACTCTGTTAGAAGCAAAAAAGATATTTCTGGTAGTTAAATGTAATTCTTCTGCTCTGCATATCCAAGGATCACCACTTAATGTGATACTTTTGAGGGGTCTAAGAAGATATAGATTCTTTATGCATCAGATAATTTTATTGAATAAATTTTTTTGGTTTTCGTTTAATCAGAAGATCCAGACTCTGAAAATAAAAGTTGTACTAGTTTAACAGTTATTCCAAAACATAACATCTTCAGTAAAATATGATTTAGCCCATGAAACTACATGGAATTAATTGAAAAGTATATTAAAATCTTGGTGTTCTGAATAGAATTATAAATTATGTGATAACCTTTCCTAATCCAAAACTCAGCTAGCAGAAACTGTTTTTCATAAAAGTGTCCAGAATACATTGAGTTTTTCAAAAGCACATTATACTATATCTCAGACACACGTGGTCTGAAAGGTGTATGGGAAAGGCACAGTATCATTAGTCATGGAAGTCATTAGACAAAGGAAAAAATCAGCTTTCATCTTCTATAATTGAATGTGAACCACCTAGGAGTAAGCAACCATTTCAATCAAATTAGGGGAATGTTCATGATATAGTGGGGTAGTCGTAATGGCAAAACTTGAAAACTGAAAACATAGGAAGATTAAATCTGGAAAACACATAATGGTCATGGACATAGTTTCTGAATAACAAGGTATTCAGAGTTAGAGTAATCTCCTTAAGAAAGCTTCATTAACTGCTTGAGCACATACTTGTTCTGGAGTAGAATCTGTAGACACAAAATTAAACTACACAAACTGTTTTAAGAGTTACTTAATCCAAAGGAGAACAGGAAATGACACAGCATAAACTGCCTGCAACTTTGGTTTTGTCAGAAGTGCTCTGCATATCACAGCACATTTACTAAGTCCAGTACTGCCAGACAACATGACAAAAAGGAGATTTTTGTTATATTTTGCTTTAGTCAGGCTCTGAATATATGCAGGGATTTCACAAAAACAAAACAAAACAAACAAAAAAACCCCAACAACCACCCTCCCACCAAAAAAAAACAAACCAACCAAAACAAACAAATGAATAAAAAAAAAAAAAAAAAAAAAAGAAAAGAAAAGAAAAAAGGCAAATAAATAGGAAGTAGAGATGTATACTTTAATTTCCTAATATTTTAGGTCAGCAAAGTTTTGTGCTCTGTGCTGGGAGTGGGTCCTACTGCTCCTCAAGTGAGAAGGGATTTTGTGAAAAGATTTTGCAGGACTTGTCTACAGTTGTCTCTGTAGAGTGTAAGCAGTGTTTCAGAAATCACAAACACTGACCAAAGAGAAGCCCACTAATGTGTAATTCAGAGGTTTGAGAAAACTTTTTCCAGTAACAAAAATTGCATTACTTAGACTTTAATACTGCAAAAATTTTTTATTTTCATCCCCATTAACCATTTCACTGACTGTACTGATCCAGTCACTAGTGGCGATCTGCAGGTCTCCATCTTAGGCCCAGTGCTCTTCAACTTTTTGATAAACAACTTAGATGCAGGACTTGGAGTGACACTAAGTAAGTTTGCTGATAATACTAAGCTAGGAGGAGCTGTTGACTCCCTCAAAGGCAGGGAGGCACTACCTCAATAAATTAGAGGGCTGGGCAGTCACCAACCATGTGAAGTTCAACAAGGGAAAGTGTTGGATACTGCACCTGGGATGGGGCAACCTTGGTTGTATGTACTGACTAGAGAATGAGACACTGGAGAGCAGTGCCAGAGAAAGGCACCTGGGGGTCTTTGTTGATGGCAAGTTGAATTCTGAGTCAGCAGTGCCCTTGCAGCCAGGAGGGCCAACCATGTCCTGGGGCTCAACAGGCAAAGCATCGCCAGCCGGTCAAGGGAGGGGATCGACCCACTCTGCTTTGCACTGGTGCAGCCTCATCTTGGATATTTTGGTTTGGTCACAACAATATAAGAAAGATATTAATCTGTTAGAAAGCATCCGAAGGAGGACCATGAGGACAGTAAAGGGCCTTGAGGAGAAGCTGTATGAGGGGCAGCTGAGGTCTCTTGGTCTGTTCAGCCTGGAGAAGTGAAGACTAAGGGAAGACCTCATCACAGTCTACAACTTCCTCTTAAAGGGAAGAGGATGGACAGGCACCAGGCACTCTGGTGACCAGTGACAGGACCCAAGGGAATGGTCTGAAGTTGTGTTAGAGATGTTTTAGACTGGGTATCAGAAAAAGATTCTTCACCCAGAGGGTAGTTGGACACTGGAACAGGCTACCCAGGTAAGTGGTCACAGCATCAAGCTTGCCAGAGTTCAGGAAGCTTTTGGACAGTGCCCTCAGGCACATGATATGTCTGTTGTGGCTGTCCTCTGCAGGGGCAGGAGTTGGACGGCCGTGATTTAAGAAATCTGGCATTTCTTAGTTTCCTCTGCTGGATTTTCCATAGTTATTTTCCTAATTATTTTTTTTTTTTTAGTTTCTTGCCTATTTTACTTTCATTATATTTGTATAATGTGAGTCTAGCTTATTCAAAGAAATCTTTGTAAGTGATTGAAATACCTCCTGCAATTCTACACTCACTCCTTTTTGGTGTTCCCTCATTTAACAGGTTTTTCTCTTCCCTCCTTTCCCTCCCTTTATGACTCCCAATATTTTCGCTTCCCAGATGGTTTGTGTTACTTAAGACTTCTGCTTATTGCTTACATTAACTTTTTATATTCTCAAGCCACATCAGACTCTCTTTCCCCATTTCCTGTTTAAGATTGAAAGGAGTGAATTTCTGGTATAACATCTATTAAAGTATTTCTGTACTTTCCAGTATTCTATTGGTGACCTTACAGACATTAAGGGATAAAAAGCATTTTCTTCTTTTTTATTTTTCCTAATTTCCCCAAGTACATCTTCATCTTTATAAATCTATTATCTTTTGTGTATCTACCACGATCATTCTGATCATGACATCATGGGTGTTATCGTTCACAAATTATGCAATTTTGACATTCATTTAACAGAAGTAGTAGGTATTATTTTCAATTAAATTTTGAGTCACCATCGTTAAGATATTCTAAAATTCCAGTAATTTACTATCATATCAGGAAAATATGATAATATGATCACAATGCAGTCTGCATGGAATGAGCCTGGGTCTAGGGGTAAACCTTATGGGAACAGAGGCCTGTGAACTATGGCAAATGGAGGTCACCCATGTGCCTGACTTTGGGAGACAAAAATATGTGCATGTAACCATCTACACCTTCTCAAAATTTTTGTGGGCTACTGCTCAAGCAGGAGAGAAGGCGTTACATGTTATCAGGCACCAAGCAGTGTGTTTGGCAGTCATGGGGTTTCCAAAGGCCATAAAAACAGATAACAGGCCTGCTTATATGAGTCACAAAGTTGCAAAGCTTTTGCAGAAGTGGGGGGTTAAGCATACCGCTGGTATACCACACGTGTCGACAAGGCAAGCAATAGTGGAAAGAGCTAACAGAACACTTAAAGAATACTTAGAAAAACAGAAAATCCCAGACATGGTAGATCCAGCCACTAGATTAAGTAAAGTGCTGTTTACTCTGAACTTTCTTAGCCTAGCCACAGACACAGAGCAACCTCCTGTAGTAATACACAATAGTGGAGCAAAGATGCAGGCCACCCCGGAGATCAGGATTCGGTATAAAAATCCTCCAACAGGACAATGAGAAGGTCCAAGTCCCTTATTATTCACTGGCAGGGGTTACAGCTGTGTCTCCATAGAAAACAGACCGCTATGAGTGCCGAGTAAATGGACCTGTCCCGCACCCTCGGAGAAACCCGTGAGGCCTACCGGCAACAACAGCAAGTGATCACCCAGTTGACAGAATGTTGAGGAATGGTTACAAGATCAGGGACATGGGTCCCTGGAGAATTTGCTACAAAGCAGTAAAGTTTAGACATTGTTGTAGCAAGAGTGAGATGTCTGTTTGAGATGTCCTTTGGAAAGAATGCTATGCAATAACGATAACAGGATGTGAAACAAGACATGTAATATAAAGTTAGCAAAGCTAGCAAAGCTGAGCTCTGAAATTGCAGAAGTGCCAAACTGCAAAAATGTTGCTTGGGGAGCGGCTTTATTGATACCCAAAGATATTAAAACTGTTGTCAGAATGATCACGACTCAGTCACAATTGATGCTTTGGCAGGGTCACTTGTATCATCTCTGTAATCGCTTTGCGGCCGTTCCCCTTCAGCAAGGTGATCGCCTTGAGGGAGTCACAATCGAGCAACTTATGGGAACGGGGCCCTTTGCCACAATCGAAATGCAAGTTCAAGTAGGAGATGCAATATTGCAGGCAGCTATGCACTTAGCAAAAGAAGCCTTAAACAGAGTACGAATGGCCCCCCCTTCTCCTTCCTACGTGTCCATCAAGCAGGGGAGAGATGAAACTTTCACTTTTTTCATAGATAGAGTTATCGCTGCCATAAACAATGCAGATGTGCAAGACTGGATGAAAGGGGTATTGTTGAGGCAGTGTGTTTTGGAATACTCTAATGCGTCCACTAAAACAGTAATATTTACCCTACCTGTTGATGCCACAATAGAAGATATGCTAGATCATATGTCTAGAATACCTACAGGTCCACAAGCAATGTTAGTTAATGCTCTAAGAGAGGTAGGGAAAGATCTGGTGCAAGCCCAAAGCCAAGCATTTGCAGCACTTAACCCTCTACAATCAGCGACAAGAAAAACATCTCAGTCGCAACAAAAGTGTTTCTGATGCAGAAAGACAGGCCATTATTGCCGCAATTGTCGAGAAAACGCCGTGCGGTGCTCGCAATGCAACATGAATAATCATGCTACAGAAGCTTGCCAAAGATCAGCTAAGCAGTCGGGAAACTCGAAGAAGAGCACAAGAAGCCGTGGCATGCCACACCAACAGCGGCTCCTGTGTGGCCCTCTATGAGCCAAGAACTGCCTGCCCAAAACCACTACGTCCAGCAGTAGAGCTACAGCCTGCCACCCGGGGGAGCCTCGGGTTGGACGTGGCAACAGCAGTAGAAGCTACATTGATAGACGACAAGCCAACCAATATCCCCACAGGAATTGCAGGACCAGTCATCTATAAATGAAGCCCTTGTGGAGCACTACTTTTAGGGCGCTCTTCATCAGGATTGAAAGGCTTGTTCGTGCTGCCTGGAGTTATAGATGCTGACTATACTGGAGAAATTTGTATTGTAGTAATGGCGCTCTTCCCACCCGTGGTTGTCCCCGCAGAATCAACAATAGCACAATTAATTCCTACCATGAAAATGACAGAGGCAGTATCTGCTGTCTCCAACTCACAACGAGGTGATGCTAGATTTGGATCAACTGGCCCTGTAGCCCTGTTGTCACTTCCCATGGATGAGCGTCCTACTGCACCCATCATCATCAAACAAGGGACTCAGCAACATCGATTAGTAGCCCTTTTGGACACTGGTGCAGACATCACTATTGTAGGAAATCAATTTTGGCCCCTGCATTGGGAGCTCATTCCAATGGCTTCAGGAGTCGAAGGTGTAGGAGGAACTGCGTCTATCTGCAGAAGCAAAAACAGAGTACAGATCATGCTCGATGGACACACCTGCCCTCAATTTATCACCATGATGGCATCGCCACCTAAAGTTCAAGCTCTCATTGGCTGAGATCTGCTAACTCAAATAGAAGCTCACGTAGTGACTGGTGACCGTTTTTGTTAGCGGTCACTACTTGGGCTTTCCTGACCTAGTTAACATGGAAATCACAAGAGCCTGTGTGGATCGAGCAGTGGCCGCTAAAAGGTGAAAGCCTGCACCAAGCACATCTCCTTGTCAATGAAAAGCTACAACAAGGTCACATTCAACCATCTACAAGTCGTTGGAACACCCCAATATTTGTGATAAAAAAGAAGTCTGGCAAATATTGTCTTCTTCACGACTTGTGTGCAGTTAACAATCAAATGGAAGCAATGGCTGCCCTTCAGCCTGGCCTGCCTAATCCTGCGATGATCCCTGAGACATGGCACCTGCTAATAATTGATTTGAAGGACTGCTTCTTTACCGTTCCAGTTCATCCTGCAGACAGTAAGCATTTTGCCTTCACTCTACCTTCTCCCAATCGTGATGCCCCAGCAAGTCACTTTGAATGGGTTGTGTTACCCCAAGGAATGAAAAACAGCCCCACTCTTTGTCAACTGTTCATAGATGCAGCACTTCTTCCTGTTCGAAAGGCACGGCCTTCAGTACTAATCTCTCACTATATGGATGACATTCTGTTGGCCCAGGATGAACCTTTTACACCAACAGAAGAAAAGTTTCTCTGTACTCAGTTGCAACAAGCAGGATTAGCCATTGCCTCTGAAAAAATTCAGCGAACAGCCCCTTGGAACTATTTAGGCTGGACAATTACCGACTCACACATTCAACCTCAAAAACTTCAATTGCAGCTGCAAATCTCAACATTGAATGAGGTACAAAGACTCTTAGGTGATTTACAGTGGATTCAGCCTGTTGTAGGAATCACTAATGAAGAACTAGAACCACTGAAACCGCTTCTAAAAGGAGCAGATCCTGCTGTGCCCATTCATCTAACACCTGACTAAACATCCCATCTGCAATCCCTAGCGTCCGCTATTGTTGATCATGTAGTGGATGGGTGAATTCTAAACATTCCTATTGACTTGATGCTTCTAGCTCATCCTACTCACCTTACTGGTACTCTGACCCAAACCTGCCCTTTGACATCTCAAGCGAAAGTCCTTGAATGGGTCTTTGGACCCTTGCAGCCACACTCATCAATCCAGCAGTGAGTGTCTCTGCTTGCCCATTTAATTCGAAAAGGCCGAAAGCGTATTCTTCAAGTTGCTGGACAAGAGCCACATTCCATTTACGTGCCAATGAAACAGAAAGACTTAGATTGGTACTTAATTAACTCTGAAGATCTTCAAGCAAGTTTGCTCAGCAGCAATGCTGAACTCAAAGTAGCCCCGCTAAAGTTGCCGATTCTCAAATGGATGTCATCTGGGTCATGGCTGCTGCGTCCAAAGTACAGTGCAGCACCATTACAGAATGCGGTTACCATTTTTACCAATGCAGGATGAAAATCTCTCAAGGCCTCTTTAACATGGCAAGAACAGGGGCAATGGCATCATGAAATCTTAAATGGCTCACCTCAAGACACTTTACAAACACTGGAACTATTAGCCATTGTGCAAGCATTTTGTTTGTGGTCACATGTACCACTAAATATAATCTCAGACTCCCTTTATGCTGTAGGAATTGTACAGTGAATAGAAGATGCAACAATAAGAGAAACAACAAATCCACGCCTGACTCAGTTATTTGTACAACTACAATCAGCCATTAAAATGCGCCCAGAGCTGTATTCAGTTTTTCACATTCGGAGTCACGGCTGGCCAATGGGGTTAGCAGAAGGCAATGCACAAGCAGATCAACTTGTCTCTCTATCTCTGCCCCTAGATAAGTTCAAACAAGCAAGAGATGTGCACGCTACGTTTCATCAGAACGCCCAAGGCTTGAGCAAAATGTTTCAAATCTCAATCAATGATGCCCGTGGCATCGTCCGTGCCTGTCCTGATTGCAGCCATCATAGTGGACTGGGTTTAGGCCTAGGAGTAAACCCTAGAGGACTAGGTCCAAATGAAATGTGGCAGATGGATGTCACCCACATTCCAGCATTTGGTCGTCTTCGCGATGTTCATGTTACCATAGACACATACAGCCACTTTATTTGGGCCTCACTCCAGGCTGGAGAAAAAGTGCTCCATGTTGTCCGCCATCTTACACTGTGTTTTGCCATCATGGGCATTCCCGCAACTATAAAGACAGACAATGGCCCAGCATATATTAGCAAGAAAGTTACTAGGTTTTTGCAACAGTGGGGAGTAAAGAACATCACTGGTGTTCCACACTCCCCAATTGGACAGGCAACTGTAGAGCGAGCAAATTACACCTTAAAACTTTATTTAGACAAAATGAAAGGGGTAGCCAATATTCAGGAAAGGATGGCTAAGGTACTTTTCACAATAAACCATCTATGCATTTTTGGAGAAGAAAGCTCATCCCCTGCAGCTATTCATAGTTCCTTGAACAAGCACGCTTGTGTAGCCCCAAATTTTACCGTAATGTATAGACACCCAACTACAGGAAAGTGGTTGGGGCCAGCAGCTGTACAATATCTTGGTCAGGTTTACATGTGTGTTTCTGGATCAACAGGTCTCGTTTGGGTCCCTAGCAAGTGGACCCATCCTGTAACATCATGGCAGAAGACCCAGACATTCACCGAAGGCGAGAATAGAAAGGACAACGTCGACTTGAGCCTCTTCTCTGCTTCTTAACCCACACTTTGGGAGTTACATTAAGCTGGGAAACTATCACCCCTGGGGACATAGTGCTTGAATTACAACGATGGTGGGAGCATTGACACCGGACTGTGTTGACTCCATATTGTGGTTGTAGAGGTTGCTATACTAGTTTAGTAATACAACGTGGAGGTTGTCAAACAACTATCGATAGTAGAGGAAATTTACAAGTATTGCGAGGATGTTCAGAGTGTGTTGGAGCTATAGAAGATAGGCCAGGAACCATACTTAGCAGATGGCTTACTTTGCCCAATGCTTCGCCACATGAATTGGATGCCTTATTTGAAAACAGAGAGGAGCGACAACTTAGTCTTTTAACATTTTATTTGCGCAGATTAGCACAGCTTGCATTTTTATTTGAAAATACTGTAATTCAGGCAGCTCAATACCAATGGATGTGTGTCGAGCATCAATTAGATGGGGGACGATACTTTTGATAGCAACAGCAGCGCATGTGTTCGTTCCCGCTCAACCTAAAACTGATGTTTGGGTCACCCTAGCTAATCTTACCAATCAAGAGGCCATATGTCTTTCTCTGTCATCCCCAGGGAACCCATTTTCTACATGCCTTGTAGGGGTCTCTATTGATAATTGACCATGCCCGAGCTCTATACCTACCTGTGTCCCAACTAACCCTCAAAAGAATGTGCAATCTTGGGACCAGCGGGTCCCACACCTTCTCCCACATCACTAGAACCCCAAGAAATTGAGCTGTTGGGATCAGTAAAAGCAGATGCGTGTGTAAATTTTAATTGGACCAACAAGGCTCTGAAAACAACTTTAGCCTTTTCTGTGAATTCTAGCTTACCCATTTATCGCAATGCATTGTTATGGTGTAATTTTACTGCAACACGCATCTCTGTATCTAGCAATACCCCTCTTTCTCCACCCCCCGGAATATTTTTGATCTGTTGAGATCGTGCATGGCCTGGGTTACCATCAAAAATGTGGGGAGGGCCCTGTACACTTGGCAGGCTTTCCCTGCTTACTCCAAATATGTCAATGCTTCTGAATATTAGCCGACACCATCATCATCTACGTCAGAAACGATTGGCACATGCCTTCAATTCCAATTGTCAATCAGATGTTACTTTTTGATCTCCTGCTGCCATTGCTTCTGCCTCCTTTCTTGCCCCTGGAGTTGCCACAGCTGGATCATTAGGCATGCTAAATAAGTTAGGATGCTGGTTAGCAAAGCAAACAAATGCCACGTCACTAGCAATTTCACAGTTATTGCTTGATGTAGATTCTGTTAGGCATGCTACGTTGCAAAATCATGCTGCCATTGATTTTTTGCTATTAGCACAAGGCCATGGTTGTGATGAATTTGAAAGTATGTGCTGTATGAATTTGTCAGACCATTCCTCATCAATTCACAGACAACTACAAACTCTTCGTGATCTTACTCGGCAGCTTAAACAAGCTGAAGGTTTAGGCCTTGATGGTTGGCTACAATCTCTTGGCATAACACACTGGCTTCGAGATGTGATAAAAGCAGTCATAATGTTCGGCATTGTAATACTCCTATTAGCGTGCTGTTTGCCATGTTTTTGTAGCTGTTTACAATGATTGTTACAACAATCTGTTGAAACCATGACAACCAAGGCCTTACTTGTCCAAAAAGAAAAAGGGGGAATTGTTGAGGAATGGTTACAAGATCAGGACGTGGGTCCCTGGAGAATTTGCTACAAAGCAGCAAAGTTTTGACATTGTTGTAGCAAGAGTGGGATGTCCATTTGAGATGTCCTTTGGAAAGAACGCTATGCAATAGCGATAACAGGATGTGAAACAAGACATGTAATACAAAGTTAGCAAAGCTAGCAGAAGTGCCAAACCACAGAAATGTTACTTAAGCTTTAAGGTGGACCAATAAGATTGCAAAAAGTATTGTAAATAACATACAAAAAGCCCGCTATTAGCACAATAAATCAAGACTTGCTGATCGATCACATTGATTGTGTGTCTTGTCTCCCTCTCCGCATCAACAGAAGAACTTAAAGACACGATTGAAATCCCAGAACTTAAAGTCTCACCGGAAGAAGTCACAGAGAATATCCTGGTTGGCACAGGGCCTGGAGGTTTGTGAGAGTTGAACAAAGACCTCTATAGAAACAGGAACCACACTTGTACAAATTGTAAGGAGGGAACAGTTAGACTGTTGATTGAGTGTGGAGCCTGTGGTAATCAGTTTCGTAGAGGCTGTTGGAGTATTGGCTCTAGCAGAAGTCTGTGTGGAAACTGTTACCCAGGGCTTGACGGCTTTTACAGGGCCACACAAATAGTGTTCCAGAAAGTGCAAGTTACAACAGAAGATTTTGGGATTGTGAGTATACTCCACCAATCTCAGACTATTTTGGCTCTGAAAAGAGCATTATAGCAGTTAGAAAAGGCCCGGAAGTCAAAGATTGTAGGTGCACGATGTGGGCATTGTAGGTCTCAGTGCTCTGTTTTAACAGCTTAATGGTAGACAGTGTCCTCCATTGCATAGATCCAAGACAAAACATATGGGGTACATGGGCTAACCAAACAGGACAGTCTGTCTTTGGTAACACCCAGAGATCCTTTTCGCACATGCCTCATTGGTTGCCCAACTTTCACACTTAACAATTTTGAGGGGTCTGTCAACAGCATGGTGAAGGAAGCAGAGAGCTTGTATAATCAGTCTAGAGAGAACAAGTCAGCCAATGGCGAGTGTATGTGGAGCAATGACATTCCTGTAATGACAAGTGGCTTTATACAGCAATGGGTTATCGAGCACTTGAATGTATCCAGTCCGCTTGCCTTACAAGAATTAGATTTGTTCAGCTCTGTTCCACCCGTGCAAAAGGAAAATGTGATCAGCAATACAAACTGTAGTAACATCTCTCCTCAAGTTCAACCATGGAGTGGCACAGGGGTAATTCAGTCTGGGGACCCTTGGGATCTTTGGGTATCCCAACAGAGGTCCGGTCAGCAAGTATATATAAGATATCAAAATGTAAGTGGCAATTCAGCTCATTGGAATTTTTCGGAGACTTCGATAGGGATACTTAGCATCAATACTACAGGATACAAGCAATTGCCCTCAGGATACTTCCTTATTTGTGGTGATCATGCCTGGGGAGGCACTCCTATTCGTCCCGTAGGGGGACCATGTTATCTCGGAAGTTAACCTTGATTGCTCCGCACTTTAGAGACCTGTTGAACATGACACATCACTCCCGAAAGAAAAGGGACCTTAAACATTTTGGACCAGAGTGTGATGATAACGTTCAACTTGGGACAGTGGCATCAACTACAGCTTTAGCTTTCTTTTTACCAGGTGGACCTGCAG
>JAWMRD010000276.1:0-17084 GCA_035584875.1 Syndactyla subalaris | reverse complement strand
GGGGCTGGGCTGGATTGCCCAGAGAAGCTGGGGCTGCCCCTGGATCCATCCCTGGCAGTGGCCAAGGCCAGGCTGGAGCACCCTGGCACACTGGGAGGTGTCGGGGTTGGAATGGGATGATCTCTGAGGTCCCTTCCCACCCAAACCATTCCAGGATTCCATAACAGCACCTGGAAACAAAAGCCCCTCTCAGCTTTGAGGCCCACGTGGAATCCTGGAATGGTTTGGGTGGGAAGGGACCTTCAGGATCATCCCCTTCCCACCCCTTTCCAACCCCTCCCACCAGCCCACCTCGCTCAGGCAGCTCCCACACCGAGCAACCAATTTTTGGGGGATGGGGAGGACAATGCTCCAAACAATTATGGACAGATCCATTCAGACCAAAGACAGGGCAGGGAATGGAAGGGCTGAAAACTCCAGGATTGCCCCTCCCAGCTCCATCATTCCCACCATTCCCACCATCATCCCATCAAACCCTGAAGCCCAGGAGGTGACCTCGGAAATCCCTCCACCTTCCAAAAGAGACGGATCCTTTTGGCATCCCTTCCCTGGGATCAGCTCTGGCTCATCCCCAGCTCCTGGCTCCTGCCAAGGCCAGCTCCTGCCTGGCTCCAGCCCAAAATTCCTCCGGAATTTGCTCCTGGAAGCGTCTCGGGGCGGCGTTTGCGTCACGGCAGGGATGAGTAAGCGCGGTCCTTGCGTCCCTCGGCCCGGCCAGCCTGTTCCAGGGCCAGTAATTGCCTTGAAACTGCTTTAATTGGCCTGCCAGGAGACGGGATGGGGATGGGAGGGGGAGAATTTCCAGTGCCAGTCAGCTCCTTTAGCTTCTTTCTTTCAATTCCTTTATTCTCCTGTTCTGATGGATTTGGAAAGGATCACCCCTGGGATTTTGGGATGAGGGCAAACCACCTGGGCCACAGGACAAAGTCCTTCTGGCCCAGGATGGTGGGATAAAACAAAGCCACAACCTGTTCCTGGTCACCAGGCAGGGCTTAGAGCCAGCTCGGAGCCTCCCAGCACATAATGTGAGCTTAAACTTGTCCTAAAACCACTTGGGATCCCTCCAGGCCAAGGATGAGGACCAAATTCGTCCTAAAACCACTTGGGATCCCTCCAGGCCAAGACTGAGGACCAAATTCATCCTAAAACCATTCAGGATCCCTCCAGGCCAAGGATGAGGACCAAATTAATCCTAAAACCATTTGAGATCCTTTCAGACCAAGGTGAAAAACCAAATTCATCCTAAAACCATTGAGGATCCCTTCCAGGCCAAGGTTGAGGACCAAATTCATCCTAAAACCATTCAGGATCTTTCCAGGCCAAGGATGAGGTTTAAAGTAATCATAAAAGCACTTGGGATCCTTCCAGGCCAAGATTGAGGACCAAATTCATCCTAAAACCATTCAGGATCTTTCCAGGACAAGGTTAAGGACCAAATTCATCCTAAAACCACTTGGGATCCCTCCAGGCCAAGGTTTAGGACCAAGAGGCACCTTCTGATGGGAGCTGGACAGGGGCAGGTGGGAGAGCACTGGAAAACCCCATGAACAATGAAGAGAAATACTGAGGTTAATTGGGAAACCCCTAATTAGCGTCAGGAGCCTCCAAGGCCCAGGCAGTGCTGGAGAAGAGGCTTTGCAGCCCATCCCCTTGGGAAAATCCCTGCCCAGCTGGATGTGGAGCCTCTCCATGGATATCTCCAGAGCTCCAGGCACCAGGGAGACTCCAGGGTGACTCCAGGGAGACCTTTGAGATTGAACCACCCACCCAAATGGTTTATTACCAGTTATCTCCGTGGATTTATGGCCCATTTACACCCCATGGGCTGGAGCCTTCTATGGATGGGTCAATAATCGGGGTAAATCATCTGCAGGAGGTGTTTGTGGAGGGAGGAAAGTGGATTTTCCCTGATCCAACCACGCCTGGCTGGCTCTCCAATCCTCCTTTCACCCTGGAAAATCAAATTATGCCAAGGAGGAGCTGGATTTTCCCTGTTCTGGGAACCAAAAGGGGACTCTGGGCTGTTTCTTGTCACCGAGAGGAGGATTCTGCTGGCAGATTTAGGGTTTTATTACATATTTTCTTTTAGTAAAGATGTTTTCCACCCTCCTACAGCGAGGTAATGCCAGGTGGAGAATTCCACTGGTTCAGCAGCAGCCACTTGATTCCCTTCTATGGAATCAGGAGAAATCCCATTTCCCCACGCCCACAAAAGTGCCAGGAAAATGGCCCCAAAAACCAGCCAAAAAGGAGCTTTTGGAGCAGTTTTCATTTGACCCCCGTGCTGGACGTGGCTCTGAGTCCACCCCGAGCTGGGTGGCCCCAGAAGCTCCAAAATGTGGCCGAAATAAAAGGTGTGGAGCTGCAGGCTGCAGGAGCAGAGTTTGAGGGGCGGTGGGTCACTCACAGCGGCTCCTCCGTGTCCTCATTCCCATTTCCAACCCCCACTGGGATCTTCTTGGCTTGGGACGACCCTTTGGTTGCCACCCCTCTCTCTGTTTTCCGAGCTGGAATGGGGAATATGACGAGGTTAAAACCAACCCATGGGTTTTCCTCACTGATCCCACCGATCCAAGGGGAATTTGGGGGAGTTTCTGACCATGGGATTTTCCTCTGGGGATGGTTCCCAACCCCTCCAGCTGCCTCTGGCATGCAGGATTTGTCCTCTTTGTTTGGCAGGGGACGGCAGGTGCCCATGGGCAGAACGGCATCAAGGGGGCCAAAGGGGACAGGGGACTGCGGGGGCACCGGGGGAAGCTGGTGAGTGGCACGGACAGGGATGGGCACCATTCCCTCCCCTCATTCCCACTTCTCATTCCCACCCTTTATTCCCACTCCTCCTTCCCACCCTTCCTTCCCACCCCTCCTTCCCACAGCCATTCCTCCTTTCCACCCCTCCTTCCCACCTTTCATTCCCATCCCTCCTTCCCACCCTTTATTCCCACCCCTCCTTCCCATCCCTCATTCCCACCCCTCATTCCTGGAGCTTCCTAAAGAGAGGTGAAACCTCTCCCTGATCTCCTGGAGATGCAAGTCTTGGCCTCACTTTTAGGACATGTCCTCCAGCTCCCAGCAGACATGTCCATGTCCCTTTGGAGTTATCCCAAATATCTCCAAATTCTTTGGAGTTATCCCAAATTTGGAGTAATCCCAAATTCTCTCTGAGTTTTCCTTTGTTCCTTGGCCAAGGTTGTCCAGGGTTGACCTGCCTGATGGAGAGGGCAGGGGACAAAGGAATCATTCCCTCCAAGCCCTCATGGACCTCACTTTCCTGGGATGAGCTGTTTCTCTCCCACCACAGGACACTCCTCCCTTTTCCCAAATAAATTCCTGCATGTGGATAGCACTTTGAGCCATAATCATGAAAAAATTCATCCTCAATGGCACTTTGACCCATAATTACTAAAAAATTCATCCTCAAAGCGGCGCTTCCTGAAAATATCATTTATTTTCTGGGAACATCCTGAAATCTGGAGCTTCTCCTGTTTGGTTCCTGCGTGAGAGGAAAGACAATCCAGTGGAAGAGTTTTTTGGGAAGGAGCAGGAACGGGGAGACCTCGCTGAAAATAATGACCCTGCTCTAAGTCATACCTGGAGGATCCAGGCTTGGAATGGCAGCTCCATTTCCAGGGACTGAGGGAAGGGCAGGGAGATCCTCCACCATCCCCACGGCTCAGCCATTGTGGGTGTTGCCACCCCGTTGTCTCCCAACCCTCAGTCTCCAAAAACTCCCAAACCCTAACCCTAACTCTGGCTCCTCAGGGGTCATTTTCCAAGCTTTTCCCCAGAATCCCATCCTGCTTCCCCCTTTTCCACTCCCTGACCTTCTCCCAGGTCATTCCCTTCATTTCCAGAGACAAAACCACCACGTTTTTTAAAACTTTAAAGCTATTTAAGAGCCCAGTGAAGGTGCCAAGTGTTGCCATCGCTTGAAGGTTCTCCATGGGATGCTTGTCTTGGTTTCTTTTCCCCACGCAGGGAGGGAAAGGTGACCCTGGGACCACCGGAGACGCCGGGCAGAAGGGAGCCAAGGTAGGAGATGGGGACCATCCTGTGGGATCTCCATCCCTGGACATGCTCAGGGGCTGAGGGGACGGGGGTCAGAGAGCTTTAGGTGGGGATTGGGGGGAGGTGTTCTCCAGGGCTCCCTTCCAGTCTCAACCATGGAGTAAAGGGTGGGAGGAGAGATCCCAGGGGATGGGAGAGGAGATCCCAACAGATGGGAGAGGAGATCCTGGGAGATGGGAGAGGAGATCCCAACAGATGGGAGAAGAGATCCCAACAGATGGGAGAGGAGATCCCAGGGGATGGGAGAGGAGATCCTGGGAGATGGGAGAAGAGATCCCAACAGATGGGAGAAGAGATCCCAACAGATGGGAGAGGAGATCCCGGGAGATGGGAGAGGAGATCCCAACAGATGGGAGAAGAGATCCCAACAGATGGGAGAGGAGATCCCAGGGGATGGGAGAGGAGATCCCGGGAGATGGGAGAAGAGATCCCAACAGATGGGAGAGGAGATCCCGGGAGATGGGAGAGGAGATCCCGGGAGATGGGAGAAGGATGGAAGGGAAGGGCTACACCAGGGTGATCTCTGTGCTCCCTCAGAACTCCTCCCTCCTGCCCTCATCCCATCATCTCCACCTCTCTTATCCCCAGGGATTTTTATCTCCCTCCTTTATCCTCAGGGACTGCGGGGACTTCCAGGACGCGCTGGCGCCCCCGGAGCCCAAGGCTCCAAGGTGAGCTCATCCCAGCTTTCCATCCTTCTCCAGCTTCCCTGTCTCCCATCCCCAGGGCGTGGGATGGGGCGTGGAGAACCCACCCAGGTCCCCGTGGGAGGAACCCATCCCCCTGGGAATCCCTTTGGGAATCCCTCTGGGAGAGCAGGGACACGGGGATGGGGAGGGTTTTAGGGATTACAGGGAATTTTGGGATAATGTGGGGTGGAAAACCAACGAGGCCGTGCCCAAATCCCCTCCTGACCCGTGGCTTAGCAACGCCTGGGCTTTGTTTTAATTGCTCCTTAGGGGTCATTAGTGCCGGCTCTGTAAACAAAGATAATGAGCCTTAATGGCCTTTTTATGGGCGCCTTGGGTGGGGAGTGGGGGAGCTTTTGGTACCTGAGCCCGTGGGATGTGGCTTTATTATTATTATTTTAATGATAATTTTAATTATTCTTGCTGTCATTAATATTCTCCTGCCCCAGCCTCGGTGTGGGGGGTCAGCAAAGGGTTGTCCAGGGAATATCCCACCTCCTGCCACGTCGGGTGAGCTGGAGATGGGACACTGTGAGCTGTGTGGTGATTTAAAGTGATCTTAATTAAGTTAATCTTAACTAATTAGTGAAGTGAGACCCGAGGTGAATTTTGGGAGGCTGAAATTTAGTGTTAGGAATGAGTTGAGGTTCTCTCTTCCCCCTCAGTTATCCCTTTCCTTGCCTTTCCAGAGCCAGGTTCCCCAATGTTTTAGGGTTTCTTCATCCCTTTACAGCCCATCCAACTCTTTTCCACCCACAGGGGGAAATGGGCACTCCTGGAAAACCAGGGATCCCGGGATCACAGGGACAACCTGGGCCAAAGGTGAGTCCCCAGATTATTTTGGGATCACCAGGTGGGTTGGGAGGGACCCTGAAACTCCTCCAGGTCCAATCCCCTGCCTGAAAAGCAGAGCTGTCCCAAAAGCTGCAGATCCACCTCTGCAAAGGGGTTGTTCCCATCCAAGGGCATGGATTGGGAAATTCCGAGCCCCTTCCCAAGAACCAACAGAGATCCAGGTGGAGATCCTTGGAAACTGGGCTGGGGGACTTTTCCCACTCATCCCAGAGAACCGAGATCCAGCAGGTCCATCCCAGAGAACCGGGATCCACCAGGTCCATCCCAGAGACCTGGGATCCAGGTGCTCCATCCCAGAGAACCAGGATCCAGCAGGTCCATCCCAGAGAACTGGGATCCAGCAGGTCCATCCCATAGAACTGGGATCCAGCAGGTCCATCAAACTGGGATCCAGGAGGTCCATCCCAGAGACCTGGGATCCAGCAGGTCCATCCCATAGAACCGGGATCCAGGAGATCCATCCAGCCCAGCCTTGATGCTCCACAGGATCTGCTGGAAGTCTCAGGGAATGGGGCTTTTCCCGTGGGATTTTCCACTCTCCTTGAGTGCCACCAGCACACAGGTTGAGGTCACACAGGGAATAACTCTGCAATCCCAGCAATTCCAGCCCCATCAGCCACGATTCCCTCTTGGCTCCTTCCAGGGGGACCGGGGAGCGCCGGGAAGCGCCGGAGCCTCGGGAATTCCGGGGGAGAAAGGAGCAAAGGTTTGTACTCCTCAGCCTTGGCCTGAGGAAAAGCATCCAGCCCCTCCAGGTGGGATGTGCAGGGTTTATCCACCCCCCATTCCCAGGATTCCAGGGTGCCTGGGATGCTCTGGGGTGGGAAAAGTGGATTGTGGGGTTGTTGCTCCTTGGCATGGATGGACATGGAAGTGGGAAAGGTCTCCCAGCTCTGCTCCCTGAGGGATCCCCCCCTACTCTGGATTGCTTGATTTCCTGGTTGAAAGGTTTCCATTTAGATTTCAAACTCTTTAAACCTAAAGGAATATGTCTAAAATCTGGTCTTTTCTGTGGAGGAAGGAGAAAAAAAATTGGGATTTCGGTTAAAACAGGAACTGGTTTGGAAAAAAGGAGGAAAACATCCAACAATCCCATAGTTTTCCAACCCCTGCATCCAGTCCCACCTCCCAGTGTCCAGAATGAAGGAATGTGTCTCCTTGACTGGTTTATGGGGAAATATTCCCAGCGGTTCCTGTCCCACCAAGCTGGAAGGTTGGACATTGGGACATTGGGCCTTCCCTTCTGCCCTGTTTTGGGGGCAGCTCCGGGGAAATCCCACCGGGAGGGGATGTGATGGAGCAGCACTACCTGTTCTCTTCTCCCTGTTCCCCCTGTTCTCCTCCCCCTGTTCTCTTCAACCTGTTCCCCCTGTTCTGCTGTGCTCCCTCTTCTCCCTCTTCTCCCTCTTCTCCCTGTTCCCCCTGTTCCCCCTGTCCCCCTGTTCTCCCTGTCCCCCTGTTCCCTTCTTCCTGTCCCCCCTGTTCCCCCTGTTCTCTTCCTCCTGTTCCCCCTGTTCTCTTCACCCTGTTCTCCCTGTCCCCCCTGTCCCCCCTTCCCTGTCCCCCCTGTTCTCTTCCCCCTGTCCCCCCTGTCCCCCCTGTGCTGGGAATGAGGAATCACCAGGGAGCATCCCAGAGAGGGGGGTGATGGAAGCTGAGGTGGCCTCTTCACCCTCCACGACAAAGGAGGATGGGGAAGGGTGTCCCCTTCTTGCCCAATCCCATGGGAATGTCCAGCATGAACCCCTGGAAAGCCACGTTGGTGTCCATGATTCCAGGGAGCCAAGGGAGTTCCGGGCCTGGGGGGCTTCAAGGGCCACAGGGGGTGGCCTGGGAAGAGCGGAGTGGCCGGAGCAGACGGACCTCAAGGGCCACAGGGAGCACCAGGGCCCCAGGTGAGCAGTGGGTGGGCTGGGCTGGGCAGGGGTGTCCCCAGGGGTGTCCCCATGTGTGTCCCCACGTGTGTCCCCAGACACCTCCCACACCCCTGTTTCCATGGGATGTGTGTCCCCAGGTGTGTCCCCAGACAGCTCCTAAATCCCCCTTTCCATGGGATGAGTGTCCTCAGGTGTGTCCTCAGGTGTGTCCCCAGGTGTGTCCCCAGACACCTCCTAAATCCCCCTTTCCATGGGATGGGTGTCCCCAGGGGTGTCCCCAGGTGTCCCCAGAGACCTCCCACATCCTCCTTTCCATGGGATTTTTGTCCCCAGACACCTCCCATGTCCCTTTCCATGGGATGGGTGTCCCCAGGTGTGTCCCCATGTGTGACCCCAGACACCTCGCACCCCCCTTTCCATGGGATGTCTCTCCACTCACTTCAGCTCCAGGTTTATTTATCCCTGGAGGTTTTCCTTCCCTTTCCCTCTCCTCCTTCCTGAATTCCAGACTGGAATGTGCCCTCTCCTCCTTCCCGAATTCCAGACTGGAATGTGCCCTCTCCTCCTTCCCCAGTTCCAGACTGGGATGTGCTCTCTCCTTCCCCAGTTCCAGACTGGGATGTGCTCTCTCCTTCCCCAGTTCCAGACTGGGATGTGCCCTCTCCTCCTTCCCCAATTCCAGACTGGGTTGTGACCTCTCCTCCATCCTCTCCTTCCCCAGTTCCAGACTGGGATGGGCCCTCTCCTTCCCCAGTTCCAGACTGGGATGGGCCCTCTCCTTCCCCAGTTCCAGACTGGGATGTGGCCTCTCTTCCCCAGTTCCAGACTGGGATGTGCCCTCTCCTTCCCCAGTTCCAGACTGGGATGTGCCCTCTCCTTCCCCAGTTCCAGACTGGGATGTTCCCTCCCATTGAAGGCAGGGCCACTGCCCATTCCATGTTCTCAGAGCTCCCAGTGTCCCCCCCATTACCCAGGGATGGGGATGCTCCAGAAGGAGCTGGTGCCTTTTCCTCCCCCCTCCTCCATTTAATCGATGTTTTTGCATGCCAGACACGCTGGGAACCTTTGGAATTGTGGCTGGAAAGCCTCGGAAATGAGATGTTAATAGAGCTGCTGAGAAGGTTCACATTGCCTCGGTGCTCTGGGCAGGAAGAGGGTCTGGCTGCTGCCAGCACAGCAGGAGGGGTTAATGAAACACCCACCCTGGGCCAGCATTCCATCCAGAGGAACAGGGCTGGGAATTAAACTCCTTTCAGCTTAGGAATTAAAAATGAAGGAGCTCTGGGCTGGGCTGGTGGCACCGGCCACGGTTCAAGGGAAGAAGAAAGGACTCAGACTAAAAGGAAATTTGGGCTTGAGTAGCTCCCTGAAAATCCAGCTCTTAATCCCTAAACCAGGGGATGTTCCTGTTTAATTCCCCTGTTGGGATTTCTGGGGGACAGGAGACAACTCAGACCCAGTTTGGGTGAAAATCTGGGTGGGTCTGGACCTCTCCTGGCTCTCAAAGGTCTCCCTGTCCCAGAGGCTCCTGCAGGACCTTCTGCCTCGGGGGGTACAGAGGTGCTTTTTTAGGATTTCTTGGTTGCCAGCCTGGTTTTCCTCCACCCAGGGATGGGGGACAGGACATGGGGTGGGGGGGAATCCCAGGGCACTGATCCTGCCACATCTGCTGTCTGGGGAGCACCCGAGATCCAGAGGGCTCTGGGTGCCTTCTCAGGGAATTCCAGGGTGGTTTGGGTGGGAAGGGACCTGCAAGACCAGCCCATTCCAACCCCAACACCTCCCCCCGTCCCAGGGTGCTCCAGCCTGGCCTTGGACACTGCCAGGGATGGATCCAGGGGCAGCCCCAGCTTCTCTGGGCAATCCAGCCCAGCCCCTGCCCACCCTCCCAGCCACCAATCCCTTCCCAATATCCCATCTATCCCTCCTCTCTGGCCCTGGGAAGCCATTCCCTGTGTTCTGCCCCTCCAAAAGTCTCTTTCCATCTTTCCTGGCTTCCACCAGGTATGGAAAAGCCACAGGAGGTCCCCCCAAAACCTTTTCCTTTCCAGGCTGCCCAACCCCAACACCCTCAGCCTTTCCTCACAGTGTTGGGGTCTTCTTTAGGGGAAAATCCCAGCCAGGGCTGGGGGATCTCTCTGGAAGGGATAACTGGGCTCTCCTCTCCCTCTCCAGGGTCCTCCAGGGAGAAGAGGGAGGTCCCAGCTCTGCCTCAGGGGACCCCCAGGCGTGGATGGCCCAAAAGGAGCCACGGTCAGTATGGGATGGTCCAGCTCCACCCCAAAAGAGGTCCCTGCATTGCAATTCCCAGCTCTCCAAACTCTGCAACCAAAGCAGGGAGGATATTTCATTCCCAGATGCTCCACTTTTCCAGCTGGGAGCACTGGGAGATGTTTGAAATGTGATTTTTTGGGGAAAAAACATCCCATTTTGGGCCAGCACATCCTCCCTGTGCTTGCCTTGGGGGACCAAGGAGAAACCCCTGGGTCCAGGATTGTCCAGCCCTTCAGTGCCCATCAGGGATCACAAAAAGGAGCTTTCCCCCCTCCAATCCCCCCCTGCCCCTTTCTGAGGTCCTGCCAACCCTCCCCGGGGGGGTTTTGGGGTGGGGAGGTGGCTCTGCTTCAGCCCTATGTGTTGGTGGAGGGTTAATGTGATTTTTCCTGCCCTGGAAGTGAGCTGGGATTGAGAAAAATGACCCTCCCAGCTTTCATTTCCGTCCTCCTCCTGCTGCTCCTGGTCCTTTAATGTTTTTAAGGATTTTTTTAATCAACAAATCCTCTTTCCAGCAGCTCTGAGTGGGACATTTGTCAGGGCATTTCCTCCCAATGGGCAGAGATATTTTGTCCCTCGCTGACAAAGCGTTCCATCTCCTCAGTTTGCAATCCCAGATCCACCTCCTGCTTCCCAAAGTTCTGGGGAACCTGGAAGTTCCCCAGGTCCCCTGAACCCTCCCCCTGAACCCTCGTGGCCCTTCTTGAGTGGGAAAGGAGCCTGACTCGAGGTGCAGCTGCCAGTATTGTTAATAATTTTGGGATCAGAGCTCCCAAAAACCTGGGATCCTTGGCCCAGCTTCCCAATCCCATCCCTGTCTCCTTCCTCCCCTCTCCCTGAGTTATTCCCTGAGATCCCTGAAATTCAGAGGGGTTTTTTGGAGCCCTTCATTTCACGGGTGATCTCCTGACCCTTTGGAATGACTGGGGTGTTTTGCACAGGGGGAAAACGGTCCTGGTGGCCCCAAGGGACAAAAAGGAGATCCTGGACTTTCTGTGAGTGCCTCGGTGGGGTCCTGAAGGGACGGGAAAGGACAAAGTGACCCCCAGGGGAGGAGGGAAATGCTGAGAAAGAGGATAATTTGGAGGAAATCTAGGCTCTCCAAACCCGTGCCATTCCTATCCACATCCCATGACATTCTCACCCTCATCCCGTGCCATTCCCATCCCCATCCCGTGCCATTCGAGCCCCCTTTCCCATGGATGGAGGTGGAGCTCCATGGAGCTTCTCAGAGGTGGGGGGATGTCTGAGGGACAGCACCAAAACGAGGGGACACCCCTTGGAAAACCACCCAAGGCGTGACCTGAGGCTGGGGGACATCCCAAATCCTGGTGGGAGCAGAGCAGGATCCGGGATGGCTGTGAATTTGGGAAGGGAACGAGCCACAAATCCCCAGTGGGGGTGCCTGGGACACCAAATCTGCACCTCTGGCCTCAGCTACACCCAGGGTGAGGGGGTTTCAGCAGGGGGCACAGGGAGGAGGGATTTGGTGCCAGGGGGGCCCAAAAACCCCCCCTAATCTCAGCTTTGCCCCCTCGGTGCAGGAGGAGGAGGTGAAGGAGCTGGTGAGGAGCGAAGTGAGAGGCAGCTGTGGTGAGTTGGCACCTGCCCGGCTCCAAATTGCAGCAATTTCTGAGCTGGCACACCTCTCAAAGATCAAAACATCACCCCATTAGCAGCAGGGGACACGTGTGTCACCTCCCCAGGAAGGAGGGGGGAATGCTGGGCCACCACATCTCTCACCTCCTGCTCAAACTCGGAATTTCGCCCCTAAAACCCTCTCTCTTCCCATTTCTTTCCCCGTGGATTTGTTGCAAATCCTTCCTCCCTGCTCATTCCGTTTCTCCACTGAAAGTTTGGAGCTGCATTTTGTCCAATTCCCTGTTTTCTACAGGCTCAGGAATTAAGGTGAAATTCTGGTCTCTGACCTCCTAGAGAAACTGAATTTCTCCTCTAAAATCCTCTCTCTTCCCATTTCTTTCCCCGTGGATTTATTACAAATCCTTCCTCCCTGCTCATTCCGTTTCTCCACTGAAAGTTTGGAGCTGTATTTTATATAACAACAACCTTTTAATCCCTGTTTTCTGTGTGCTCAGAAATTAAGATGGAATTGTGGTCTCTGACCTGCTACAGAAACTCTCATTTTTCCCCCTTTAAACCCTCTCTCTTCCCATTTCTTTCCCTGGGGTTTTATTACAAATCCTTCCTCCCTGCTCATCCCAATTCCCTGTTGGTTGGTGCAAGTTTGGAGCTGCATTTTATATAATAACAACCTTTTAATCCCTGTTTTCTGTGTGCTCAGAAATTAAGATGGAATTCTGGGCCACCAGATCTGTCACCTCCTGCTGAAACTCTCATTTTTTCCCCCTTTAAACCCTCTCTCTTCCCATTTCTTTCCCCGTGGATTTATTACAAATCCTTCCTCCCTGCTCATCCCATTTCTCCACTGAAAGTTTGGAGCTGTACTTTGCCTAATGACAACCTTTTAATCCCTGGTTTAATTCCTGGTTTAATCCCTGTTTTCCTTGTGGCCCTCCCTTGGCACAGAGACCTCTCAAAACCCCCCCGTGGTTTTTGGGATGTTTTCATCCCAGAATCCCAATTTTATTCCTACATGGGGGAAAAAAGCCTGTAGCAAACCCTGCCCTGTGTGCTTTGTGTTTGCAGCTTGTGGAGGAGAGCTGGGAATGAAGCTCCTGGGAAAGGGTAAGGCTGCTGGAATTCATGGAAGTGCACCTGGATTCAGGCACGAAAGGGGCTTTCTCCTTGCCCAAAGCAGCCTGAAATGGGATTGAAAAGGGGATTTTTAAGAGGAAATGGGGATTTTCTTATGGGATTCGGTGCAGAAAATGATCCTGGGTCACCAAATGTCACCCTGTGGATGACCAAGTGTGATCCTGGATTACCAAGTGTGACCCTGGATCACCCAATGTCACCCCGGATCACCAAGTGTGACCCTGTGGATGACCAAGTGTGACCCTGGATCACCCAATGTCACCCTGGATCACCAACTGTGATCCTGGATCACCCAATGTCACCCTGGATCACCAAATGTCACCCTGGATCACCCAATGTCACCCTGGATCACCAACTGTGATCCTGGATCACCCAGTGTCACCCTGGATCTCCAAATGTCACCCTGGATCTCCCTCTGCTCTCAGGCCAGGCTTGGAGGGTGTGATGTTTTTTGGGAGGGCTCTGAGGAAGGAGGGTCAGAGGGACACCCAGAGGTGTCCTGTCTTCACCCTCCACCCCAAGGCACCACCAGATCCCCTCCTGTCACCCAGATTTGAAAGCTGCACCCCCAGGAACACCCCTCCCTTCCCACAAAACACACCCTGCTGCTCCTCCACCCCAAATCCATGAGCAGGATGAGCTCCAGTGAGGGACCTACAGTCACTGAAGCTCCTGCCTTGGAGCTCTAACCCAATGGATTTTGGGGAGTTAACCTGCCCCCCCCAAGGGCCTCACTGATCCCAAATCCACAGGTTTGGAAGCAGCTGGAGCCCCCAGGCAGCTCCAGGGGGATTTTCAGCCTCAGGAAGGTGAAAACCAGGATGGAGCTCAGAGTGAGACCCTGTTGGTGACTTGGGTGAAGCCCCTCAAGGAGCCACCCTCACCCCCTGCAGGTGAGAGCTGCCTTCCCACCCCTCCAGCCCTGGCAGGGGGATCTTCTGGAGCTCTCCAAGAACCCAGGGCTGGATCCTCTTCCCTGGAACCGGGAGAAACCAGGCAGTGGTGGGATTTCCACTTGGAAAAGGGGCTGGTGTGGGGCTTGGAGAGGAGATGATGCCCCTGGAAGGGGCAGTGGGGGAGGAGAAGGGAAATCTCTGTGCCCCCAGTGATGATCCCAACCTTGGAAAGGGTTCATTCCCAAAGGCTGGAAGGGGGCAGCTCTTTCCAGGCTGGTTTTGTCCCACCACATCCCTTGCACCTTCCAGGGAAGCTTCTGGGCAGGCAGGAATTGCATCTGTGGGACCCAAACCCTCGAGGGGTTACAGGAGGGTTCTGAACCCTTGGAAATGGGTCATTCCAGCTGGGAAAATGAGGGATTCCACAGAAAGGTGGGAATGTCTAAATCAGCCTGACCCTGAACCCCCCTGTGGTCTTCAGGGAGTCCCCCCTTCCCCTAGGCAGGAGGAGAGGACCCATCCCAAAAGGAAGGGGACAAGGAAGGGAACAGGGAAGGAAACTGGGAAGGGGGGAGACAGGGAAGGGGGGAGACAGGGAAGGAAACAGGGTTCAAACCCAAGGATTGGCTCAAAATTCCACACCCAGGTCCTCGAGGCTTTGTGGAAATGCAGCAAGAGGGAGGCAAAGCTTTGGTGGGCACCCCAATGGCCCTCCCTCCCAAATTGAAGGAAACAGGGAAGGAAGCAAGAAGGAAACGGGGTTTAAACCCAAGGATTGGCTCAAAAATCCACACCCGGGTCCTTGAGGCTTTGTGGAAATGCACTGAGAGGGAGGCAAAGCTCTGGTGGGCACCCCAATGGCCCCCCCTCGCTGGGCAGGGGCAGCAGCAGCTCCCGGGGCCGCACTGGGCATTATTAAAACTTCGGTACCCGGGGTTGTTCCCCCCGAGCTCGGATTTCCCGGGGTTTGGGGCGGTGGGGGCAGAATTCCCGTTCCCCACGCCATCCCACCTCCATCCCCCGGGCAGGATTGATCCCCCAGCGCCCCTCCCGACGTGTCCTTCGGACGTCAAAGCTTTCCGCTCCCTTCCCCTCGGGGGGAATGATCGATTCCCGGCGCCAGCCGCCAAATCCCATTAAATCGCAGCCCATAAATCGCCGTGCCGAGCTGCCAGCATTGCCAGCCCGGGGTTGCTGCCGGCTCTCCGGAGCTCCTCGCAGCCCTGCCCGGGCCAGCCTGACATTTATCCCCGCCAAATAAACCCCACATCCCCGCAAATAAACCCCATTTCCCGGCCCTGCCTCCCCCGGGGCTCTTTGACCCCATTAAGGGCTTTATGGCCCTCCGCGACACTCGCCGAGCCAGCCCCGTTGAAACGGGAGCCGCTTTAACCCCGGCCAGCTCTGCTTTAAATGGTTAATTAGCCCGCGCGCCCTAATTAAGGGCCGTTCCCATCCGAGGAGCCCGCGGGCAATTAGCGGGGATGATGAAGCGACATTTAGGGATGTCACTCGGGAAGCGGTTTTGGGATCGGGGGGTGCCCGAGGGGAGGGGGGCAGTGCCAGGGCGAGCCTAAAGGGTGGGATTGGGATTAAAGCAGGACGGGTCTGTGGGGTCGGTCCCACCGGCAAAGGGCACAGGGAGAGCCCTGTAGGCAAAACCCCAAATCCAACATCCCTCGCCGGTGGGGTCTCATCAGGACCGGGAGGAGATTTGGGGTGGGGTCTCATTAGGACCAGGAGATGATTTGGGGTGGGGCCTTATTAGGGCCAGGAGGTGATTTGGGGTGGGGTCTCATCAGGATCAGGAGATGATTTGGGGTGGGGTCTCATCAGGACCAGGAGATGATTTGGGGTGGGATCTCTAATTTGGGAGCTTTGGTTCCCAGCCCATTCCCAGCTCCCTTTGATCCCCTCCCAGGAGCTCCGGGATGTCCCTACGTGTTGGGGCGACACAGAGGGGTTTTGTGTCCCCAAAGCAGCCCCCTCACGTTTTGGGGTGACACAGAGGAGTTTTGTGTCCCCAAAGCAGCCCCCACACATTCTGGGGTGGCCCAGAGGGGTTTTGGGGTGACCCAGAGGGGTTTTGTGTCCCCAAAGCAGCCCCCCCCACGTTTTGGAGTGACACGGGGGGGGTTTGTGTCCCCAAAGCAGCCCCCCCTCGTTTTGGGGTGACACAGAGGGGTTTTGGGGTGACACGGAGGGGTTTTGTGTCCCCAAAGCATCCTCTCTACGTTTTGGGATGGCACAGAGGGGGTTTGGGGTGACGCAGAGGGGTTTGGGGTGACCCAGAGGGGTTTTGTGTCCCCAAAGCAGCCCCCCACTTTTTGGGGTGACCCAGAGGGGTTTTTGGGGTCACACAGAGGGTTTTTGGGGTGGCCCAGAGGGGTTTTGGGGTGTCCCAGAGGGGTTCCTGTCCCCAAAGCAGCTCCCCCACGTTTTGGGGTGCCCCACCGTGCCCTTTGCCCTGCCCGGCGGGTTTTGGGGTGTCTCTGCAGCCTCGTGCCTGCTGCCCATGGCGCAGGGGCCGTGCCAGGAGTACTCCCTGCTCTGGTACTTCCACGCCCAGGCCGGTGCCTGCCGGCCCTTCGTGTTTGGGGGGTGCCGGGGCAACCCCAACCGGTTCCCGTCCCGGCAGGAGTGTGAGCGCCACTGCGGGGCACGGCCAGGTAAGGGGTATGGCAGCCTGGGCGGGGCACGGGCCAGGGGGGGTGGGGGTTCTGAATGCTGGGCTCGTGGTCAGTAGTGCCATCCTAAAATATAGATACAGATTATATAGATATAGGTATAGATAGATATGGTATAGATACCTATATATATATATAGGTATAGATAGATATAGATAGATATAGTGAGCTCTTTAATACTGAGCTCACGGCCAGCACTGCCGCTTCAAAACATAAATATATATATATATTTATATATATGTATATGTCTCTTTAATACTGAGCTCATGGTCAGCACTGCCACCCTAAAATACAGATATAGATATGTATGTATATGGGGTTCTTTAATGCTGAGCTCGTGGTCGGCACTGCCACCCTAAAATGTAGATATAGATATGTATAGATACGGGGCTCTTTAATGGTGAGCTCATGGTCAGTAGTGCCATTCTAAAATATAGATATAGATATGGCTCTTTAATACTGAGCTTATGGTCAGCAGTGCCACTTTAAAATATAGATATAGATATAGGGCTCTTTAATACTGAGCTCATGGTCAGCAGTGCCACCCTAATATATATATATATGTATATATGTGGCTCTTTAATACTGAGCTTATGGTCAGCAGTGCCACTTTAAAATATAGATATAGATATAAATGATATAGGTATAAATGATAGATATAGATATATAGATATAAATTATATAGATTTAAATGATAGATATAGAAATAGATATAGATAGATATATACATAGGGCTCTTTAATGCTGAGCTCATGGCTAGCACTGCCACTTTAAATATATATATATGTATATATAGAGAGGGTTCTTTAATACTGAGCTCGTGGCCAGTAGTGCCACTTTAAAACATATACATATGTGTGTGCATATATATATATGGGGCTCTTTAATGCTGAGTTCATGGTCAGCACTGCCACCCTAAAATATAGATGGATAGATAGATAGATAGATAGATAGATAGATAGATAGATAGATAGATAGATAGATAGATAGATAGATAGATAG
>JAWMRD010000275.1:0-17106 GCA_035584875.1 Syndactyla subalaris | reverse complement strand
GTACAAATGGCATCTTCAAAACTGATAAGTTCTGTTGCATGCTGAAGTGGGAATCTGTTAAGTCACTAATAGAGAGTGTATTTCTTTTACCAATAATAAGATCTCCTTTTTTTTTACCTGGTGTTGGAATTACAATTCATGGCACTTGATAAAACTCTTTGATAATTTATGAGATCATAGTCAACTTTGTTTCACTAACAGAGTAATAAACTTATTTCAGAATTTCTTATTCACCTTGAATTTTAAACTATTATGGGGTGGGAATAAACCTCTTGAGAGCTAGAACATACAAGACAGCTCCAAAGATCCATTTTTGGTCTGCAAATAAGGCTGCTTAATGACATTTTTTTATTGTCAAAGCTGTTGGGATTGCAGCTCAGACCCTAAAGCAAACTAAAACCTTATTTCTGATTGGTAAGTAATATCAGATAAGATATTGGCATTTAAGTTTTCAATAAAAACATTAAGAAAATCTCTAGGCATTATACATTTTTAATAGTGTATTTACTTGTTCTTCATGATTTTAATGGAGTGTGTAATATTTGGGTCCTAATTCAAGGAGAATAGTACTGTGCATGAACCAAAACAATCAGTGTTGCAGATATTATCTATATGGCTAAATTGGTTTTTTAGAAGGTTAGGACAAGATTCACTCCTTCTCTTAAATTGGGATATACTTAACCTCATTGAAATTATAATGGCATAAGGGTAATCAGAAATGGTTCCCCAAAGAGTTCAGCTAAGTGCAAAATCTGGGGTTTAATGTGTGTCATTAAGTGACACCATGCAAGTCAGAGCACGTGGGTACACTGAATATATTTCTTTGGAAAAGCTGTTGGGATTTTTGATGTTTGGACCAGCTAGATTAAGTGTGCTTAAACAGATTAACAAGATGGTAGGGAATCAAATTCAGTCTTTAAATAAGGTGCAAAAAGTGAACATAATGTCAACAAAATGGTAAAAAGACAGGCAAAATAAACTCTGAATGTGTAGAAGGTCTGCAAATAATATAGAGAAAAGGGCTTTAAAAATAATTTTTTTAAAATCATGTTCTCGTATTTCTAATTAACTTGATGTTTGTGCAAGTGGAATAATACTTTTCTAACCTGCAGAAGCCAATATAACATCTGAAAGTCAAAATGGATTCTCCTCTCCTCCTTCACTGTCTGCAGAAATGAAGATGCTGTAAACTAGACTTTCACTGTCATATGCTTCAGTCAGTGGAATTTCTGGCTCTAACTCAATAGGCAGCAAATTTACATTGATGATATCACATGAGTATGTGGAAATCAGTGTGAGCTGAGCATCGATGTTTCATTTGCTGGGATGACAAGTAAAAATGCTGAATTTGTATTGAAAACTCAGTAGTCTGTGGCAGAACAGTGGCAATTTTCATCTATAAGCCTGGGCAGATTTTGTGTTTCAAGTCTGACATAGAATTAGTGAGCATGAACATAAAGCCCATATTCAACGTATAAAGTAATTTCTCAGGGTCATGCAACACTCTGTGGGAATTACAAAGAATTTTCAAATGGATCACTGCAAACACTAGAAAAACAGATCTACTAATAAATGAGAGAGAATAGGTGAATTAGTGATGAATTGTAAAATGGTGAAGTAGGTGAACTGAATTTTTAAGTATGTCCTAACTTAGATGAACAGGAAAAAGAGGTTTAGCTAATTTGAAAATCATGAAGAACTGGAAAGCTTGCAGATTAAACTATTATTAAATAACAGGTGGAAAAATAGCTAGAAAAATAGGTCATTTTGAACTAAAAAATCATAAGCTATTGGATTATCAATACTCTCAGTTTTCAAGAAACATTGCAGGTGTGGGTAAGGGTGAAGAGTATTTAATGTTTGCTAAACATGAGAAAGATAAAACCAAAGGTTTCATTTTTGAACATGCTCATAATTTCTTACTTCATAAAAAGTGAAAATATTTAGGACTGGGAACACAAAATGAAATCAAAGCTATCAGTCCTTTAGATGCATGACTCTTGCATTGAAAAGAACTAGCATCTCTGTAAATGAGACAGAGCTCATGTTGATGATGATGAACATGCTGATGTTGGTTATTAAGAACTACTTTCAGCTGCTTGTTTAAATGAGAAAGGAACTGCTGAATAATAGTGGTTGCCTGTGTAGCAATGGTTTGAATATTATACCTGGACATACATGTTATGGAATAAAAGCATGTGGCTAGCTGATGAATATTTCTACTGCATATGAGCTTAAACAAAATTGGCAGTGAAAGTATAAACACAAACTCTTTTCTGTGGTTTGCGGGTTTTGCAGACTCTTCCATCTCCCAATTTTATTTCATCAGATTCACACAAGGACCATGTTTATCTACTCTCCATACTAGAAACTTTATGAGATACTAGGAGCCTTATGAGTCTGTCTAGAAAATGATAGTTTTTCAGGAGGTGAGAGTAATAGATTGATGCTGGGAAGGGAAATATTGGTTCTTTAAACTATCATAAACTTTTAAAAGGTTCATTTGACTGCTATTCAGTCTGCCTTGAAAAGCAGAAGAGTCAGTATTCACATCAAAACCAAATTCATTTGAAAGGTTTGAATGACACAAGATGAAGCTGTTAGTGACAGTCTACCTTCAATTAAGCAAGCAATAAATATAATAACAACTCTGCAGAAACTGGCAAATACCCCTCATGATTGAAAGGCACTTGCCAAACTGAAAGAACTAAAAATGTACTAATCTCATTTCTTGTGGATTTTTTCCTATTGACTATACTAGGGTTTTCTCTCTTGATTTCATGTCCCTAGTTCCTCAGTCCAGGCTGTCTGCTGCAATACAGATGATATAACAATTTAAAACAAACCCACAAAAAAACCCCCAAACTTCCAGTCCAAAGTGACTATTTAGATCAAATCTGAACAGAGTTGTTTTGCATGTTGATAAATTTCTGCTAACATGAAAGAAAATGAGTGCTGTCATCTACATATGCTGACAAACTACCTCTACTTTGTGTAAAGGAGAATAATTTTCTTGCAGTTGTAAGCAACCTTGCAATTCCTGATCTGACACAGGCACTGTGAAGGTTGGCAAGATATAATCAATGAATCTGGCTTTTTGCATCCTTAGCACGTGACCTGTCATACTGGTGAGGACTGTATGAGTTCATGAGTTGAAAAACATAAACTCTTTGCTATTGTCTTAGCCAGTGCAGGCACTTCATTCAAACTATGAAAGAAAATGCATTCAGCACGTTGTTCTACAATGTCACATCTACCCAGAATGGTACCCTGAGACCATAAACAGCTTTTAGTATAAGTGCCTTGACTGTCCTTGTGGCATTATTTGAATGGGAATGTGCTGCCAGTAAGGAGACTTAAGAAGAATGGACTAAGATCTACAGTAGGAGAAAAGTCAGTCAAAAGCTGCCTCTGACAATGATAGTAGAGCATGGCATGTCTACAGTAGGGATATTAATGTGTATGTGGATTTATTCAAAACAAGAAACTTGTCACTTTCTGGTGTCTTGATTTGTAACAAGTGCGGCTTTAAAACATTGTTTTGGACTTATTTAAATGTCATTTCCATCTTCCATTTCCCGGGTACAAATTGTATCCTGGCATTAAAGAAATATAATTACTCTTTTATATAATTTGAAGGGAAAAATAATAGTGTGATCCTCTGCACCGCAGTGACACTTTCATTCCCTCTTCTTTGAAGCCAGATTGATGGTATCTTTAGCTGTATTCCAGAACACGCTTTGACATCTGAGAAACTCTCAGTAACACTTCAGTGCTGCAACAGTATCTGAAAAGAGACTGTTCCATGAAAGTTTGTCAACGCTCTGACTACATTTTGCGCATTCCAGTATATGTAGACTGCCAGACCAGGCAGTCAACAAACTTTGTGCATGTTTTATCATGCACAAATAGTACTCTGAATGGTGTTTTTGTGGATGGTTATGGTTGGAAAATATCTCCCTGTTGTCTTCTGATAGTACTGATGATATAGGTGGAAAAAAATAGTACTGAGCATTTGCTTTTAAATATTGGGTCCTGGGTCTTATAATAAATACTCATGTACAAAATTGTCTCCTGATTTTACACTATTTACATGATTACATTTGCCTTACTAAATGTGTGAACACAATTGATCCCACAGTAGTATGACAACATTGGTTTTCACTCCAGCTGGTGATGAAGGATTGAGACAAGGGATTCTATTATTAGGAGTTATCATATCTTATTAATACACCCTCCTCACTCCTGACTGTCACAGCAATAAAAATATCATGTAACTTCTTTTTCCTTTATCTTTAGAAATACTTCTAAAAATCCATTTCATTAAAACCCACCATCTACTAGACACAAAGCCCAGTATCCTCTCCTGTGTTCCAATGATAAAAGCTTGTTCCCACTCTTCTAGAGGATTATACAGTATGACAGGATAGAGTATATATTGAATAATTTGACCTTCATTTTCAAATATGTACACAGATATGGTACAGGCAAAAATACTTCCTTTCCAGTCATCTATTCTCTCTCCATCACATTCCTGTCTTTCTCAGTGTCTGACTGAGGAGTTTTCCTCAGAGCACCACAGAGTATGGGTTCCCACCACCACTATATTCAGCAACTGGTGCGCTGGAAACTTCAGAAGGAACCTGACAGCTCCAGTGAGGCCATCCCATATCTCACATCTCAGGTTCCCCTGGGCCAGCAGGAAATCCTGATATTTAATGTCTGAGATGACCTTTTGCAGGTTTTCCTTGAGAAATGCTCCCTTGAGAAATGGAGAGATGGTGTTTCAGAAATTTATATTTATGTCTTCCTTCCAAATGCCTTTGGAGAAAACCATGCTGCCAGTGGAATTATAATTTTATAATTTAGTTATTATAATTTTGTGGAATTATAATTTTATGACAAAACCATATTGACAGAATGCTGTCAGTGGAATTATAATTTTATGACTTCTTAATGCCACAGAGATGGATGAGGTCCCGCTGCTCAGTCCCACTGGTTCATTTTGTACTGGATTCACAGGTGTAGTGTGCCAAATGTACAACACTGTGGTGTGTATTACACTTTACCAGTTAAGGTATGGCAAAGTGGTATCATTTGACAGTAAATTGATATTCACAGGAAAATACACATTTTACTTTGTTAAAAATAATTCTTTTTTCTTTGATTAGTTTAAAATTTCTGAAAATTAAGTGCACTTATGCACTAATGTTCATGAGGGCATTTGGGTCTGAAGGAATACCCTTCCGTTTAGATATTCACTGTTAATTACATTTTGGGGTTGATTTTTTCAACAAGAACAATTTGTTTTTGTTGATTGCACTGCTGAGTCACGGAAATATGCAACCACTTAACCCTTCTCACAGTCCACAGTGGACAATAAAGTCTTAGGCATGAAATTATTCTTGCTAGTCACACAAATAGCAACCAAGTGATCTTTCCTTCACAGCAATATCCTTTTTAATGCTGTATCTTTCATCCACAATTTTTTATTTAACCAGATAACACCTACAAGGTCTTGATGTGCTGACTTTTCTTTGCATGAAAACCGTAAGTCAAAGCTTTGCATCTCTCTGGAACTTGCTGTATGTTCTGGTGGCTGAGGCTCAAAGTATCTTCTGCTTCCAGCTCAGGACCACAGGTGAGGATTTTTTGAAGCACCTTGGCTCTTCTGGTAAGTGTTCCTGTGGGATTTATAAAGTTATTGTATTAATAACAGTATTAATAATAATAATGTCTGCAGGTTATTGTAGTGTCCTGGTTTTCAGCCATGACAGAGCTAAATTTCTCAGAGCAGCTGTGAGGGAGTAGAGCCTGGAGCTGTGTGGGTGTGGTTGTTATTCTATACCACCCACATCACCGCTGTGGGGTGGAAGGAAGACACTTGCTGTCCCTTCTTGCCTGTTGGGAAAAGCGTGGTGTGGTGGGGAAGAGCTGGTTGGTATTTTGTCACAGTTTTTCTGTGTAATTCCTTTCTTTTTCTTATACCTTTTGTTATTAATATTGTTGCTGTTACTATTATTTTTCTTATATCATTATTGTTCCAGTAAATTGTTCTTATCTCCTCCCATAATCTCTACCTTTTGTCTCTCTCACTGGTAGGATTGGGGGGTGAGCAAGTGCCATCTGCTTTGGGATAGTCTCACTTAGGGTGAGGGGAGCACTAAATTAGGGAGTGCCATTCCTAAATCATGCCATGTAGGGATCACCATCTATAGGAGACCAAGAAAAGAGGATTGAACTGTATGTACATGAAAATTTGGGGCAGAATCCCTGAGTGTTTAATGTGGTGTTTTGTTGGGTTTTTTTCTTGCCAAGTAGGAAATGGGAAATCCTTGGAATCTGATGTCATTGTACAAAAAATGTTGACTAATATGTGGAGGATTTATGAAGGACATTTTCTCCTTTTCACTAACTGTCAAATCCAATCAAATGGTGGCTTTTCAGTCCTGAAAATTAGTACGCTCTAGAGAGCCAATTAAACATTATTCATATATCTCAGATCCTTATTAATGTTTTTATTTTAAAGCACACCCCATGTCTTCCTCACAAGCCAGGTATTTGGGACTATCAAACTCATTTAAGGAGCATTATCATTATAATGCAATTATGTGGTATGCCAGGTGGCAAGAGAACATGGCTTTGCATTGCCAAGGTACAAAACAAATTCAGTGTTCAATCAATCTGAGAGAAAAGGGACAATTCTTATTTGCATAAACATGTAGCCACAAAAACTAGATGCACCAAGGTGTAACAAAAGAGACCTATTTTACATGATGTGCATAGAATATTTGACAGTTTAGGTTGAAGTCGTCATTGATGTGGGTAGGAATGGTGCTGCTGGTTGCCATGGATATGATTTTCCCTGCTGGCAGTGCAAAGATTGGCAGGGATGGATGTTAAAAAAAAAGAAAAAAAAGACACATAGACACACACACCCACACACAGGGATGCACACAAAAACACCCAAACCACGGCAATACTGGCAGTATTAGTCTCTTCTTTTGTTGAAAAGCTGTGTATCCTTTTTTAATTTTTTTCCTAATGCCAGTTTATCTACAATGCAGTGTAATCTAGAAACACTGATATATCCATAATAAATCATTTATGATTCATGTATATATAGCCTGCACACAAAACCAGAGACAGATATAGTATATTTTATATGCATATATTCTATGAAATAGATAGCAATGTATAGATATACAGTATTTAAGGAAAAATGTATGCATCTGTATGTGGTTGTAACAAGATTCTTTTTTCTTTCTTTAAGTTATAATCTGAGACACCAATCTTTACACATACATTCAAACTGGATCTGCAAAATATGTGTATCACAGTAAAATGTTAATTTGTACATAAAGAAAGGAAAACCTTTGTTCACTGATACTTTGCACTAACTATTTAATCAGCTGATCATTATGACTCCTCAAAGTTCTTCTTACCAGTTTCAAAAAACCATGGCAAATTCCAAACAAAACACAAGTTGAGATGTCATTTTACTTCTCCTGCCAAGGTATGAAAGGCCTTTCGAGGTGCTTTGATCTTTATACTGAAATATATACTTAGCCATATGAGAGGCCCTACTGATTTTGGCAGGACAATGTGGGCTCTTAAGCCTTAATGCTTTCTTTTGCCACTGAGTGCTGAGCACTTCAGGTGCTATTGCAAGAATCAAACCCATGTATCCTACAGTCTAGCTCAGATATAAAAGCTTATTTCATCTTTCCTCCGATGTACTTTAATGAACAAGGCCAGGTCCCACTCTCATTTAAAGCAGACCAAACCACAGTAACATATATTCTAAATATATGCTCATCATGTTCTTCTGGGTATCAGTATAACAACCAGCACAGTGCTTCTTTTGAAGTGATGACATTCAGAATTGCCATGTGACTTTTTTATCCTTGATCTTGTGGGCCTTTTTAAAATAAAATCATATTAAAATATAGAGGCACTGCTTATTATTTCTGCTGAACATATTCTGTATGGAAGTGATACTCAGGCTTTAACCACTGCCCCTATACAATGCAATAACCTTACAGCAAATGGTCTGTTCTTTATTGTGGTCTGGGAGAAAAAATTATTCATAAAGGGGTAGGTGCTAAGGTCTCTGCCTAGTCCAAAATCTCTCTGGGTAGATTATATTTAAGAAATAATTTGTTTTCCTGCATCATCACTATAAATAGAAATATTTATAAAGTGCATAGTGACTTGGGATCTCTGGAGGGAAAAATGTGTAGAAGTGATCATGTGTATTAGTATTTGTGCAGTTCAAACAAGTAGTTTTCATCTCAGTTGCAGATGTGTATGTGAATAAGCTTCTGCAGCTTCTGCTTTGTGGAGATTATTGTTGACCCAGTGGCTGTTACCCAAGCTTGCAGCATTAGAGCTACAGGGTCAGTAAGTTCTGCCTTGTAACAAATCCACAGAATCACAGAATATTCTGGTTTGGAAGGGATCCACGTGGGTCATCGAGTCCATCTTGTAAGGAAATGATGCCTACAGAGATCAAACCGACAACCTTGGCATTATTAGCACTGTATTCTTACCAACTGAGCTAAACTCAGAGTAGTCCAGGACAGAAATGAGGCAGGAAGATTTAGAGAAGGGGGAAAAAACACGGAGGAAAAGGAAATCTAGACTGAACTCTCAAGCAGAAGTGTCAATATCCTCTACTTAAAGTCTGGATGAGGAAAGAGTGATCAACACTGAACTAATGCACCTGAACTGATTTGAAAGAAGTAGGTCCAGATATTGCATGCCCTATTCAGCTCCCCACTGAAGTACTAATGGCTTTCAAACTTTAATGATTCTTATCTCTTAGAAGAGATCATTTATTTATTCTCATTATCAAGAACAAAGATTTAATTCTTATCAAAGAGAACATATGTTTCTCTTTAGTCATCTCTGTCAGTTCTTAATTTTATTTCCCTCTAAATAACTTTAGAACTTCTTGGCTAATTTCAACCAAGCATTCTAGCTAAGCTGATGCATCAAAGATATTAGTCTCCATATTAAGTTTCTAACTGTCAAGTAGAAGTGGTTATATAGGAAAGGATTCTTTAGAAATGATACCTCATTGCTTTCCCTGCTCCAGAAACTGTGTGTTTTGATATCTAACTATAAAGATGAAAGTGTGGATTGTAACTATTCTGTTGGATGGGTCTCCTTTCACATGCCTGGCAAATCAGGTGGGAAGCTGTAACAATGACTATGGGCCTCTGACAACATCTGAAAGATGTTTCTTCATACTCCCTATTCTTGCTGCCCTTCTTCCATCAGCTCATGGGTCAGGACATGTCCTGAGTTCTTACTGGAGCACAGAAGCAGATGATCCTTCTGAGTAAAAATCTGTTTGGTATTTGGTCTTTAAAATTTTTTTTCCTGAAACACGGGGGGTGAATTCTATTGCAGGATTCTACAAAGATTTTCTGTATTTTGTGCTGTGGATATTAGTATTTGATGATTGGTGGGAGAATTTTGCAAACATCTGTTTGTCTTGGGTGAGCAATAACCTGTCTGAACTGCACCCTGGGGTGTACCTACAGTCTTTAACACTCATTCTCGGTCCAGATAACCAGGACAAACCCTACTAAAACCTTCCCAATATATCAGTTTAACACTGGGGTCACCTCCTTGTCCCAGCTGTACAAGTGATTTACTTGGGTACAACTTAGATGAGAATCTGGTGCCAGAAATCATTGTTTTCAGTGTGCTCATTTCACTAAATAGATAGCTCTGTTTTGTGCAAATCAATAGATACTTCAAGATGCTGTTTTCCATTTGATTTAAATGCCCTGATTTGTTTCATGCTCTCTCCTTCTCTCATTTTTTATTTCTCTTCTCAGTGGAACATGCCCAGCTTAGTAAATAAGACTTCAGGAAAAAGATATTTTGGGTTTTGTTTTCTGGCTAGAATTGCCAATACTATATCAAAAGAGCCTTGTGATACCTCTGCCTTTTGTGTAGAATATAACTCTGCTTCTTGCTTTCTTAACCACCCAAATCAAGGCTTGAAATGAAGGGAAAACTGTGTGTAAGATGGATGTAACCTGACATTTAAGAATATATTAATAATGGCTCAAAATGACATTTCATAAGAATTTCAGGAGCCTATGAAGCCAATCTTCCCTCCTCAGAGAATACTGCATCTCCCTCCTATGAAAAAGACATCAACAGAAGTCCTCAGTCTTATGATCGATCTTCCTATTATCTAATACTGTAATTTTCTTCTCAAGCAAATTCAAAACATAAATGCAAACTGCATTCATTGTCACAAATGGCTTCCCTTCTCCAGCAATGAAAACTGACATATGTGTGGGACTTTCAATGCACCACATGATATCTCTTTCTTAAAGAGAGATAAAAGAGAAATTAGAAATTCCAGCCATTTGAATGAGCCAGCCAGCTGAACCTTTTTGAGTACTTTGCCATGTTTATAAAAGCCTTTGAACCTTGTTGACTCCAATACCAGTAAAAGCAAAATGACCATGGAGCTCCAGGGGGATAAGAAACAACATTTGGAGGACTCCATTGCTAGAATTCCCATCTTTCCATTGCAGCTGATCTTTGTTAAGGCAAATATCACCTATTTGTGAAATAACTTTTGTGTTTCACCTTTCACTGCTAAGTTCGTGGCTCTAAATTTCAGATCACAGGAAAGGAAAGTTGGTGTATATATGCACTTCAGGGAACAAATGTTCATCTAGGTCCAGTAGTGTACATTTCACCTCAGTCATGATGAATCAAACTGCAAACATTAGCTTAATGTAACAGACTGCTCAATACAATGATGCTCATCACCATTCAAACTAGATCTATGTGTCACAGCTCTTAAAACCCTATTCATAGTTATTTTTTTTCAAATGTGGCCAGATAACTCAGCTATGGTTTCTTTTAATATGCCTGTATCTAGCATTAATTTTCCCTCAGGTAAAGAAAGTATGGAATGTTATGATTTACAGCTTACTATGTTGACTTTTGAAACTGTTATGTAAACTAGTAAGGCAGGCTCTACAAGAGACTGAACCTTAATTTCTTCAAGTAATTATTTTTTTCTCATCCTGTCTTTAATCTGCTATTCTCAGAGAATATTGCCAGTGAACTTAATGTGATATAGTAATGAAAAATATAGTAGAGAGTCTACAGATTGATAAATAAATAAAAATATCAAAGATGACTTACTTGTTTTGAAATATTCCTTTAATAATCCAGTATGAAGTCTTGGTAATAATATCAATGAGGGTCAAAAAGGGGTTTTTTTTGGACATGCTGGTGATAGAGTTCATCTTTCTTTTGACTGTGAACCTCATTTGCCACATCAACAGAAAGGAAATAATGATAATAATATAGATGATAATATATACCACACATTAGTTGTGCATTATATAATTGCCCCAATACATATATATAAGCAAGAGAGGAAGAACTGGTCTTCCTTCTGCCTCTGAAACACCCAAAGAATTCTCCCTTACCCTCCTCAAAACCTGCTTCTTTCATCTTTGTTCCACTAAACTCAGTTCTGGTGGTAGCTACTTGCTTCACTCTTTCTCATGTAATATTTTAAGAAACCCTGGCCACAGTTGTAAAATGTCTGTTCAAAATCATCTTTGTGTTAACATTTGTGCATATGTTGTGAGATAGAACAAGGACTGTGATTATGCCTTGAAAAAGTCAGATTATTTGATAGATCAAATTCATAGAGAATCATAACCTCTTCTCCAGTGTTCTGCATCAGAGGAAATTAAGCAATCCAGATGCACATCCCACTAAATCTTCTGCTTCTGCAGGTTCAGATGGCATGGATGAATTGAAATGAAAATTTTGAGTTTCATGTGCTCAGTCAGTTTGTTTTCCAGCAACACATTTTTAAAGAATTGTGTTTCAGTCTATGATGCTTTAGTCCTAAAAGAAAAATGTCTTGAAACTAATTTCTGCTCATTTTATTTGTTCTCCTTTCATCTCTAGCAAAATGAAAACTTCCATTCTCCTTCAGATTTCCTTTCTAAGAATGCAGGTTTATTGGATCAAAGTAGAGAAAAAAACCAGTACCTAAATTTACAAGGTCAGTCACAGTTCACTAAGCAAATACCAGTTTTGCATATTGATTATTTACGGCAAGGTATCAGGCTTCAATTGGGAGACGGTGGTTGGTGAGGCAATGTTGAGGTAAAGGACAGAGAAAATGACAGAGAAAAACCCAAAAAATATTTTCAGGTCAGTGAATTCAGGGCACATTTAACTTCTTTGGGAAGATCCTATTTACACGACATACCAGGTTACTTTTTATTTGTATTTAATAATATAGAGTCATAACCAAAACTTATGTTTCGATAGAACAAATTTAGAAGCTACTGCTGCATGTAGTGCTTATTCTGCCTTCAGTTTGAAAAACTAGTTGGATCTAATCTCCCTGGTACTTCTGTATGAGTGTGTTTCAGAAGTCTAGAGGTGAGGTGACTATGAAACAGCTAATGGGAGAGGTTTTCTTGTTCAGAAATGAAAAAATAAGCAAATAAATAAGTAAATAATAAGAAAAATACTAAAGAAATCCATGGCAAACAGTTGGAAGAAGAAGGTCAGTATAACATGTGACTCAAATTGTGAGCCAGCTTTGACAGCTGATCTGTTTTTGTTGTTATTTAAAAGAACTGGAAACAGGCAAAAAGCTCTAACCCTCTGCCAGAGTTTAACCAGAACTCATGAAAGCAGAGAAATAATTTTGCCTTCCACCTCTGTGCCCTGAGAGACATCATGAAGCTGTGTTTCATTTGTATTTTCTTGACATCGTGGTCGTTGCTGGTCATGGTCTCCTCCAGCAATTCTGTTTTATATGCCCTGGAGGTACGTAAAAAGCAAGATTGTGAATACTCTCTGATTGGAAATAACAAGACAACTCCACTGATGCTTTAAAATAAAATGTAGGGGAGATTTAACCTGAATGTTACTGATAGAGATTGGAACAAAGTAATTCTTTCCAAAGTGTCTGATTTCAATATCTTTAGAATAGTCTAACTTTTTTATCTTTTCCTTCCAGAAAAGACTGTTTCAGGAGGCAGAAAAATAGTAAAAAAATGGTTCCTGCAGCCCTGCAGTTCTTTCATCACCCAAAGACAGCTGCGTTGTCTTGTAAGATGTTCTAACTCTTAGTCCAGGTAGTAAATACTATCATGATCCTGTGTGTGGAGAGCAAGGCGTGAATAAAGAAAAATATCAGTGCCACTCTCTTAGGCCCGGCCACAGTGTTCCTGTGCAAGACAATTTCTTGCTTGGGAGCACAACAACATACCCCTGTGGCCATCCATAATGTGCCACATCTATTCTTCAAGGATTGGCCATTTACTACCTTTTTTTCTTAATGAGGCAGTACTGCCATACAGTTCCATATCTTATGGGAGATGTTATGCAGATCCTTTTTAATGAAGTTGTAGGCATGTTTTGCATACTTTCACCCAACTGCCTTGTCATACTTCGAAGTTTCAATGTTTTGATTGATCTCACTGATCATGTTTGGAAAATCTTCAGTAGCTTGTTGGGGTTAGATCCCACTGAAAGTCAATGAATTTCTGGGTGAAATGAGCTCCCAGTGTATGCAAACAAGCTCTTTTTTGCGGTGTTAATTTTGTTTCCATTCTGTTTATACTTTTGTGATGAAGATTTTCTGCTTGTCAAACTGCTCATTAACTGTAGCCCAGAGCAGTTAATTTCTCCATCTCTCCCTCCCATGATTTCACCATATTTGTTTAGCTGACAGGCTTTTGATGCAAGCAGGGCTTTGTTCTGGATATTATGTGTTCTTGTTGCATTAGAGAGACTGATGGGTTGCTAGTATTTATTTGTGAATCTCACCAAAGTTTCTGTCCCTTGGGAAGTGTTCAGTTTTGCCTTGGGATAACAAAATGTTTTTATCTAAGTTAAAATACAGTGGAAGTTGCCAAACTGAAGCAGAAAAAAAGTTCTAGTGTGATGTAAGAAAAGCTTTTCACCCTCAATAATATACTCACACAGAACTGCTGAAGAGCAAGGGCACCTTGAGGGCACCAGGAAAGGAAAATTTGATCAATGTTTTAAATTGGCTATAAGCCTAACCCTTTCCATTGCTCTTCAGGCATCTTTGAAACCTTCTTCACCCCTACTGAATTAATTTTGTGTGAAACCTACCACTTACCAGATAAGAATCCTTCAGATATTACACAAAACAAGTGTGAATACACTTAATTTCTCCTGCACTGTCTCCTGCTACAGCTGTGCAAAACCTTGTAGCTTATGTATGCATGGAATTCGGCAGGTATTTTTCTGGTTCATTTCATGCACAAATAGCAAGGTGCACATTCATAAATAGCTCATGTTTGCATGCATGAAATATCCCTCTTTTTATCAAGTATGAATTATTTAAAGATTAATTCATCCCAGTCCATTTGAATTAATAGAAGTCACCAATAAGGAAAAAGGATAATTTTTAAAGAACTTTTAGGTGTTTGTTTCTACCAGAAGATAATGTGAAACAGAGGAGGAATCACCAACCTGTCAGCAGAAAGAAAGACAGAGAAAAACATGCCCATTAGATGCAGCTACTCACAGGGACAGGACTTTCCCAACAAAGTACTTACATGTAGAAGCTGTAATACATAAGTGCTTTCCAAATTTCCTTCCACTCATGAGAAAAGGCTCTCACCATAATAATAAAAAAAAAGAAAATATGTGAGAGTTGGCACCATCAAATCCTGCTTGTGTGGCACCAAACATCTGAGTCAACTTCCTCATGAGAATCAGTGAGCATTTAATAGCAGATCTGAAAAGAAAAGAAGACTTGGTGAAGGTATCAGGTTTTCTTGGAACTTTGAAACCCTTCCAGTCATTTTTTTATTAAGCTAATATTTCCCACAAAAAATTCCAGGTTTTTGCAAATGAAAAGGTACTTTAGATACTTTTATTTAAAGGTACCTTTATTTAAAGGTACTTTGATTTTTGCAAATCAAAAATGGTACTTTACCAGCAAGAAAAGTGATCAAAACATCAGCACAAACTTGAGCAGACATTTGTACTTGTGGTATTATAGCTACTGAGTGGGGAAGAACCCTAACATAATTTTAACTCAGATTTCATAGGAATATATACCTTGCCTTTTCTAATGCTATAATGCACTTTTGATTTCAGAACCTAGGCTTTACGGAAAGTTCTTAATGAAAGACTGGAAAATTATAGGTGTGTAAAGGTAACATCATGAGGAGCTGGAGGAGTAGCTGGCAGCAGTGTCACCAGCACTAATGCCCCTATCAACATGCATTTTTGATCAACTTATTCAAGGAGTATACCTGTGCATCAACTTAGACTTAGGCAAGCTTCTGTATAAAATTCTTATAAACTTACTCCCAGACATATCAGGAGTTTAATAAATGGCAAAGACATTCAGAAGCTGAGGCTCCCTGGATGTTTCCAAGGAAAACATACAGAAATTATGTCAGCTACCTATAAATAAAATATAAAGCTTCCTGAAGATGTGTGAACACTTGGAACTGTGCTTAGCTGAGCATGAAAATAGACAGGGTTTTATATCTGAAGCATCTGGGACAAAGTTTTGAATGTTCTGTCTCAGTGATATTGGTGTCTTTCTTGGGAAAGAAGAATTCAGTTATGGGCTCTGTGTCTGTGTTAGGGAATATACCCTCAGAGTTTTACTCTTTATATAAACCTGGCATGCATGACATGGAGCCTGTTGGAAACCCAAGCCCTCCTGAAATGTTGGGCAGGCAGAATACCCCCGGGCTTCAGTATGGCTTTAGAAACCTTCATCTTGGTGGCCATATCAAGCCCTAAATGTAACACTGCCACAGGATGAAAGGAGTGTTGTAAATGTGAAGCCTTAATTTTCCTCTGATCTCTCTTGCTGAAATTTTCCCCAGTGAAACTAAGGTCAGGTTGCAAACTACATCCTAAGACACTCAGAAAAGAAGTGGGAAATTTTGATGAAACAAGACAAGCTGGTGTAGAAAAATATCAGTTCTAAAATGTGGATTTTTATTTTCTTTTGTATAACCTCATTTGTCTTTACTCATTTGTCCTTGAATTATACTCACAAGTCTCCCACAAGGTATTGACAGCAGTGATGGAGCTTCTAGCTCCTGTTCTTCTCTGCAGGTATTGGACAAGGGTGTCTTGTCTCCATGTCCCACATCTGGATTTGAAAAATCTGATTTTAGAGAGGTAATTAAAATGCAAGAGTGATGGCTTGAGGCATCTGCCTACTCACACTCTGGCTTCCCACATTGTCCAGCCTGCAATTTGAGGCTCTTGACTTCAGCCTGGACTAAGAGAGATTAATTCTGTACTTAAGGTCCGCAGGAGGTTCAGTGCAGTATGGCACCTACACCCCAGGGATTGTATACCTCAAACACTTCAGGGTGGATGCCAAACTCTCTGCCTGGCACTGTGACTATTTCTGCTCCTTTCCCAGCATGGATGGCAGGCATGCTAATGAAATCAGCTGCCAATGATTTTAACACCAAAACACTGACACACATTCAGAATAAATTTAAATGCCAGCAGTCTAAGGCAACTCATTCCTTTCTTCTGCCATCCCAGAGTCTGTACTGACTAAGCAAGAATGACAGAATCTATCCTAAAACGTCAAGAATCTGCCCTAAAGCATCAAGAATCTATCCTAAAGCATCAAGAAAGAAGTTGGTTAAAATGTGTTTTAGGATGATTGGTACCCTTTCATTCACTGAATAAATAGAAAAAAACTCAGCTGAAAAGATTTTAAAACCTGAGTAAGTTTCTTCTCCTTTCTTCCATTCATTTAAGTTTCATCCTTCTATAAATATAGAGCACCATTACTAGTGTTGTAACTAGGGCTCTAACATAATCCTGTCTAGGAAAAAAAGCAACTCAGTTTTCTTGATGTCATAATAGCAAATAAAAATTACACTTTTCTTGCCATGTGAGGCCTGATTTTCACTTTTATATATAATACTTACCAGAAGGTGATATTATGTCTACCCTAACATAGCCCCAAGAGTCATGGTGATGATGCCTAAAATCCTGCAAAACAGACACTCTGCACAAGGTTAATAGAGATAAGATAGAAAATACCTTTAATGTGGT
>JAWMRD010000274.1:0-12991 GCA_035584875.1 Syndactyla subalaris | reverse complement strand
CGGGATCCAAGGCTCCTGCTGCTCCCGGATTCCCCCCCAGCCCCTCCCGGCAGTTCCTTTTAGCTCCTGTAAATGCTTTGCTTTCCTGATGTGATTTTTCCTGACGTGGAGTCTCTCCTGCCCTCCCTGCTCTCCGGCAGGGATGGGGGTGACCCCAAAGGAGCTGACAGGGATGGGGGTGACCCCGAAGGAGCTGACAGGGATGGATGTGATCCCGAAGGAGCTGACAGGGATGGGGGTGATCCCAAAGGAGCTGACAGGGATGGATGTGATCCCGAAGGAGCTGCAGGGATGGATGTGATCCCGAAGGAGCTGACAGGGATAGGGGTGATCCCAAAGGAGCTGACACTTGTCTCCAGAGCCGAGGGGGGAGCACCCACTGCTCCCCCATCCCACAAATCCAAACAGGAACGGTGCAGGACCCCAGGGCCACCCCCATCCCCCCAAAACCCCTCCCCGCACCCCCAAAACAATCCCATCCCGAAAGGCTCCACGTGATCCCTCAAAACGCCGCCGAAAACACCGGAATGGTGCTTCGTGCCATCTGGAGCAAAAGAAAATGGAATTTTAATTAAAAACTCATGAGCTGGAGCTATAAATACCCCTCCGAGCTGGAAGTTGTTCACCCGGCAGGAACAGCGAGCTCTCATCCGGCCTCGGAGACAGCAGCACCGTTGGCCTTTTCCCCCCTCTTTTCTCGGGATATTTTTTCCCTTTTCCCGATTTTTTTCACGGAGCTGCAGCCCCTGCCCCGCCAGGGATTTTGGGGAGCCCTGGCTGAGCTCAGAGCCAGAGGCTGGCACAGCATTCCAGCCCCTGGACTGGAGCCAGCAGATCTTGGGAAGTGTCACTCCAAGGAATCTGGGGCTTGGATTTCTTCTTTCCAAGCACTGGGAATGGCACGTGGATTGAAGGAGTGAAGGTTTGGAACACACCCCGAAATTCCAGGTGTGCCAGGGCCCCTCCAGGTCACCCACCCCCCATCAGCCAAGAGGAGATTTGGATTCCCTGGATGGAAAGGGGAGCTGCTCATCCTGAAGCCTAAGGATGATCCCTAGAAATAATGGGAAAAGGGAAGATTCCCAACAGCAGCACTGGGAGGGATCAAAAATTCCTCTGGTCCAGGATTTTCCCTCTGTTCCTGGAGAACAGGGACAGCTCCAGACTGGGATGGGAGCAGAGCAGCCCTATCCCTGTCCGGAGAGTTCCAGCATCAGGATTTCATGGATGTCCCAAATCCCATGTGGAAATATCCACGTGGTGGTGGAAATCTCGGGAAAGTGGTTTCATCCCAGATGTTCCTCAGGGCCAGGTGTGGTTTGGCCCTTCTCAGGGGCTCACGCTGGGAATTTGGTTCCCAGTGGAGTGTCTGGAGCAGGAGCCAGGGAGGGAAATCCCATTCCCAGCCCTGTGGAATTCCTGGAGCAGGAGCCAGGGAGGCCAATCCTTCCCCCAGGCCTGTGGGATGCAGGAACACCCTGCTGTGCCCAAAGGCCCTGATTTGGGAACTCTGGGAAGCGGAAAACCATCCCCAGGGAATTCTGACCTCGCCTGGCCGGGGTGGAAGCCCCGAGGGAAGAGGGATGGGATGAGCAGCAGCTCCATCAGGTCCCGGACCCTCCTCGGTCACACACACAACACATCCCCCAAAACCACTCGGGATTGCCCTTAGGAATTGCAGGATGAAGCCAAACCCCCCACTGCCCACCCTGGGGCAGGTCCAGAGCCAAAACACGGGGGATCGGAGCCCATTCCCAGCCCTTTTCCAGGGAAGAGGGAGCAGAAGTGGCCTGGATGGAGGGCAGAAGGATGGGCGGGAAAGGGGAAACGCACCTCATGGATCCCTGCTCCGGCTGTTTTATGGGCAGAGGGTCCTCTCCAGGTTCTTTGGCCCCCCAGGGATAAGGGGACAGTGGGAATGGGGAATTTGAGCACAGAACACACCTTTTTTTTAATAATTTAACACAAAAACCTCTTTCCTGGAGCGAACAGGCACCTCAGGGGTGCTTTTATGATCCCTGCTGATAAACCACGGAGCTGCTCCAGCGACCCACGGGGCACCGTGGAGCTTCCCTTTGGATCCAGAGGTGCCGGGAAGAGCCCCCCCTGCGGCAGCTGCTGAATCCTCCCTTCTGCGGGGTTTTTTTGTGCCCTCTTGGAGAGCTCCGAGTCCATCAGGAGCTGGGTGACTCAGCAGAGCCCGGGGATGGATCCAGGGGCAGAGGAGCCGCCTGCGGAGCTGCGCAGGGAGACGGGGCCGGGAATGAGGGAGAACCGGGAGCTGCTGGAATTCCAAGGGGCTCAAGGCCCTTCCCTGGCTCCAAACACCTCTCCATCCAGCCCGTCAAACCGAGTCACTCAGCCCAAAACGGGGTTGGGGAGGAGGGGACCCTTTTCCACCCCCCGAACTCCGGCAGAGGAATTCTCCTTTTCCCCCAGGGCTTTTTTTAGGAGCTGGAGGCGCCCGGAGAATCCTGAGCTGTGGTTCACGGGCAGCACACACGGCCAGGCAGAGCCGGGAATGCCGATAAAGCCGGGGCGATGTAAATACCGAGCCGGCCAGACAAAACAAGGAGCGTTCCGCGCTTTTCCCGGCTTTAGGGGACGCAGGGAGGCAGCAACCCTCAGGAATGCCGAGGTGATAACCCGGCCGAGGGGCGGCTGCTCTGCTCTGTGCCCGCAGAATTCCCAGGGCCCGCACGGCGAGGTTTTGGGGATCCAAACACCTTGTCTGGGTTCCTCTGCCCCGAAGACCCATCCCGGGCTCGGACCGTGCCGGGAAAGGCCACGGGAGGGTTGGAAGGGCTCGGCTGGGGGGAGCCCTTCCAGACCGGTGTCGTGGAATCAGAGAATTCCAGGCTGGTTTGGTTGGAAGGAACCTAGAAGCTCATCCAGTGCCACCCCCAAACCCTTCCGCTGTTCCAGGTTGCTCCAAGCCCCGTCCAACCTGGCCTTGGACACTCCCAGGGATGGATCCAGGGGCAGCCACGGATTCCCTGGGAATTCCAGCCCAGCCCCTCATGCCCCCCGACAACCATTCCTTCACAGTATCCCAAGTGTCCCACCTCCTCATTAACGTGTCCCACCTCCTCATTAACATGTCCCACATCCTTATTAACACGCCCCACCCCCTCATTAACACATCTCACCTCCTCATTAACATTCCCGACCTCCTCATTAACATGTCCCACCTCCTCATTAACATGTCCCACTCCCCAGTTCTATGTTTTGTAACCCGGGTGATCAATAAATGTCTCAGTTTCTGCCCCCAAACTGGGATCGTGTGGATTATTGACCGGCCAACACTGGGAAGCCATTCCCTGTGTCCTGTCCCTCCAGGCCTTGTCCCAAGTCCCTCTCCAGCTTCCCTGGAGTCCCTTTAGTCTCTGGAAGGGGTCCCAAGGTCTCCCTGGATCCTTCTCTCCTCCAGGTGAACACTCCAGTTCTCCCAGCCTGGCTCCAGAGGGGCTCCAGCCCTGTAGCATCTGTGTCCCCTCAGCCCTTCCCTCCTTCCCAGCAGCCGTGGGATGTGACGCTCCCAGGGGACAAACCATGGCCAAGGACTGGCTGATCCCCAAGGAATGTTCCTCCCTGGCTGCAGGACTGGAAATGTTGGTGTCTGGGTTTCAGCTCATCCCCTGGACCAGCTGCATCCAGGGGACTTCCTCGGGCACCTGTGGGGAAGGGGAAGAGGATCCCTGCCCTGTGGAACCACCAGCTGGGCTTTCCTCCTTCCCAGGGGCTCTCCAGGGTCCACTGGACCCCGTTCCCTCCTGGGAATTCCCTCTGCTCTGCAGAGCATCCAATCCTCAAATGCTCCCCAGAGGATCCGAGCATGCCATGAGGTTCCATCTCTCCCTCTCCAGGGCCCTTCCCAGCCCTGGCAGTGCCTTCCCATGTACTTTCATCCTTAAATCCCCTTATAAAACCCATCCAGGGCCTGAGCCAGCCGGACAGGGAGAGGGATGGGCTGGGAAAAATCAGGGAAGGGACCCGAAATCCCAGGCACAGCCAGGATGGCACCTCTTCTCCCAGAAAATCAGTGGTGGCACAGCCTGCCCTGTCCCCAGGCCTGGATCTGCCCTGCCCAGGGCACCAGCCCTCCTAACCTGCCCAGGGGGGATGGAGCTGGGAATATCCTGGGAATAGCATTGCCTGGGCTGGCCATGGACACTGCCTGTGGAAGGGGCACCCCCAAACTTGGCTCTAGGGGGGTTCCCATCCCTTGTGCCAGCCCGGGATGGGGGCAGCCCTGTGGGCATGCCTGGAGGACACCAGATTGGATATTTAGGTGGGATATTGGGAAGGAATCCTTCCCTCTGAGGGTGAGGAGGGGCTGGGATGGAATTCCCAGAGAAACTGTGGCTTCCCCTGGATCCCTGGAAGTGTTCATGGGCAGACTGGAGCAACCTGGGACAGTGTGAGGTGTCCCTGCCCATGGAATGGGATGTGCTTTGGGATCCCGTCCCACCCAAACCATCCCAGGATTCCACAATTCCACGATTTTCTCCCTCCCCAGCTCCTCACCCCAAAAGATTTGGGATGCAGAAACCTCGGGATGTTCTGGGATGTGCTCTGGTGCTGCCTGTCCCTCTGCCACCCCCTCTGCCTCCCTGTGCCAGGAAGGTTTCCTGGGCCCGTGCCAGGCTGAGGCAAAGCCCAGGGAGCTGCACCAAGAGCGGGATTTGGGAGCAGCGGAGGTGGAGCCGCTGCCAAGATGCCATTCCCTGCCAAGTGCTCAGGGCACGGGCTCCAGCGCCTGCTGTGAGCCCAGGAGTCACTGCTGGCACCGGGAAAGAGCCCTGTGCTTTGGGAACGGTGCTGGGTTGTGTCAGAGAAGGGCTGGGAATGCCAGGGAAGGGACCCAGCCTTACTTAGGGTCCCTCAGGACACGGGGAAACGGCCTCAGGTTGTGCCAGGGGGATTCGGGTTGGATATCAGGGAAGATTCCTTCACTGGAAGAGTGGCTAAAATTTGGGATGGGCTTCCCAGGGAAGTGGAGGAGTCACCATCCCTGGAAGGGTCCATATAATGAGTGGATGTGGCACTTTGGGATGTGGCTTAGTGGGATTCGATTAAAGGGGGGACCTGACGATCTTGGAGGTCTTTTCCAGGGAATACCCACGTGGGAGAGCAGGAGGCATTGCCTGGGCTCGGTTGGACATTCCCTGTGGAAGGGGCACCCCCAGACTTGGCTCTGGGGGGGCTCCCATCCCTTGTGCCTGCTCAGAGTGGGGCCAGCCCTGTGGGCATCCCTGGAGGACACCAGATTGGATATTTAGGTGGGATATTGGGATGGAATATCCCCAGCTGGTATGGATCCAGGCTGGCATTCCCAGTTTCTCAGCAGACAAATCCTGTGGAATGCAGCTCCAAGGGATGGAAGCAAAAATCTGAGCTCCAGGAGACCTTGGAGCCCCTTCCAGAGCCCAAAGGGGCTCCAGGAGAGCTGGAGAGGGACTGGAGACAAGGGATGGAGGGACAGGACACAGGGAATGGCTTCCCAGTGGGAAAGGGGAGATCTGAGTGGGATATTGGGAAGGAATTCTTCCCTTGGAGGGTGGGGCTGGAATTCCCAGGGAAGCTGTGGCTGCCCCTGGATCCATCCCTGGGAGTGTGCAAGGCCAGGTTGGACTCCCTGGGATAGTGGGAGGTGTCCCTGCCCATGGAATGGAACAAGCAGAGCTTTAAGTTCCCTTCCCACCCCAACCATCCCACGATCCCATGACTCCATGCCCTGATTACATCCCTGTTTTCCTCCTCCCAGCCGGGGTTTTCCCTCTCTGCTCCAGACAGGCTCCCACAGCCTTGAACATTCTGTCCTGGGATCGTGGCCACCAGCAGAGCTGGATCCAGCCCCTTCCCATGCCCAGCTCCCTGTCCCAGATGGCTCATCCCTGGGATGCCTTGACCTGGATCATATCCCTGCTCCCACCCTTGCTGGGGAGGCGGCAGCTCCTGCTCCATCCAACACCGGCTCCACAATTCCTGGCTCTGAAGGGCAAAGCCCCAATTCATCTCCCTTTCCCTCCAGGCTGGAACTGGGCACTGGGCCATGCCCTGGCACCGCTCCAGCCTCACCAAGGATTGCACAGAAACCCTGGGGAAGAGCCCAGGGAAGGGGCTGGGGGCAGAGGGACCCCTCAGCACGGAGCAGCTGGGTGGCTCCAGCCAAATTCCAGGCTCCAGGACACTCCTGGGGTTCGTGTTCCGGGCAGCAGAAGGGCAGGAGCAGGCACAGGTGAGTCAGAGCCACGGGCATCCAGGGAATTGTGGAACTGAGAGCCATAATTCACTCATCCTGCTGAGGGCTGAGCCTGGGAGGCACAGCCTGCCAAGAGACATCCATCCAGCGGGGTTTTGTTCTTTTTCCTTTGAAAATGGGATGGAAATGAGGGAGAGGGGGATTATTCGAGGACATGGTGTGAGTCAGAGGGTCCAACCAGAGGTCTCTTTCCAGGAGGGAAAAGCTCCGGGCTCAAAGGCAAACCACAGGCCCTGGCAACGTGGGATGAGGGATTTGCTCATCCCTGGGGCTTTGATCCAGGTCCCTGTGGCTCCAAGCGAGCCCGAGGGCAGCTGGAAGTGGCCCGGGGATGTCCCAGCAGGACCCGTTTTGCAGAGAGTCCTTTTGCTCTTTCCTCTGCCTGGTTTCGAGCACCTGAAGGTGAAGGTGGTTGTGGTTTCCCAAAATATCCTGCCTGCATCCCAAGTGGGAGCTGGGCAGACCAAAAATGGGCATTTTCAGACCAAAAATAGGTATTTGATGGCCACAGAGGCATAAAAGATCCCACACTGCGAGGGACACACAAGGCCCTGGCTCTGCAGGTGACTCCAGGGGGTGATCCAAGTGTCCATGAAGGGCTGTCCATGGGATTTGGGATGTCCTCAGATCCCATGACGAGCCCAGAAAGTCCTGGATCTCCCACGGATCTTCTTCCACCTCAGCTATCCCACCAGGATGTCCTGGGGACCCCCCAGGCGTCCCACAGGTGGGTCTGGACCCCCTTCAAGGGGTTGTTCACACTTCCTTCTGCTCAGAGGGCATTTCCAGCCATGGAATCGTGGAATTCTTTGGGTGGGATGGGACCTCAGAGCTCATCCCACCTCCCACTATCCCAGGTTGCTCCAAGCTCGGTCCAGCCTGGCCTTGGACACTTCCAGGGATGGCCTGGGAAGCACTTCCAGAGTTTCTCTGAGGGTTTCACTGGCTTGTTCTCAACACTCCACCATCCCACGGGGCTTGGGACTCTGCTTCCACGGGAGACCTGGGATGTGTGGAGCAGGGCAGGATGGAAAACTGGGATCTCCTTCTCCCACGCAAAACCTGCTTGTCCTGAGCTCTCCCTGGCACATCCTGGGTGACCCGTCCATGGGAAAGTCCCCCCACTGACCTTGGATGGTCCAGACCAGCAGTTTACTCTTCCTTCTGGAAAGATCTCCCTTAAATCCCCCCTCCTTTGCTGCATTATGAGCCTGGAATTTTTGGTCTGGCCACCGAGACACGAGAGACAGGAGAGTCTGTCTTTGCAGCCGCAGGTTTGGATTTGGAAAAACCAGGATTGGGTTCGATCCCGCTTCTCCTGCCCACTCAAAGCAGCTCCCAATCCTCCTGGCCGTGTTTCCCGGGGCCCTGGAAGCAAGGAAAGCACCGGGAGCTGGGGTGGGATGCGGGAGCCGCTGGAGCGCCGGGAATCAAAGCCGAGCTCCGGGCCCCCTCCAGCGAGCTGTGGGAAGCAGGAGCACAAAAACACCGGGAGGGAGCGAGGCAGGGAAAGCCGCGGGATGTGAGAGCGGCGGGATGAGATCCGGGTAAACCCAATTCCCACCGCGGAGCGGGATCAAACCCCGGCGGGTCTGCGGGAGGGGAGCGGCCCCTTCCCCAGAGCGGGAGCCTGCACGGAGCCTGCATCCCGGGATCGCCGTGTCCAGGGAAAAACAGGGACCCGGAGGGGTCCTTTGGGGTGTTCTCTGTTTTTCTAGGGTTGTTGATGCTGATTCCAGGTGCCCGTGGGTACAAACCCCACAGGGAGAAGCTCAGAGGGGTCGGGCACAGGGATAACCACGGGCACTGGCACAGCCCGGGATCGCCGTGCCCAGGGAAAAGGTGAATCCGGAGGGGTCCTTTGGGGTGCTCTCTGCCCTTCCAGGGCTGTTGGCGCTGATTCCCGGTGCCCGTGGGTACAAATCCCATAGAGGGCAGCCCAGAGGCGTCGGGCACAGGGATAACCACAGGCACTGGCACAGCCCTGGATCGCCGTGTCCAGCGAAAAACAGGAATCCGGAGGGGTCCTTTGGGGTGCCCCCTGCCCTTCCCGTCCACACCAGCAGTGTGTGCAGCGGCCTTGGGAGCTCCGGCTTTGGCTGGAAGAGGGAACATCCCACCTGGACCTTGTCCAGCATCACTTGGCTGGATTAAAGCTGATCCCTCCTGTGATCCCGGTGGATCAGAGCTCCGGCTGAGCTTCCCTCCCTTCCTTCCTTCCTTTATTGCCCCGAGGGAAAGGGATCCAAGGAACCAGCTCCAAACCTCTGTTTTAGGGGGAACAACCAAATGTCCCGAAAATCCAAGGTTTCTGCCAAAATGGGGACGTGGCAACGCTTTGGGCTCCTCCCGATTCCCTATTTAGGGGAAAACATTTCCCACCAGGGTTTTCCCAGCCCCCCCTCCTGGGATCGTCCTTGTCACAGGACGTGGTGGCCCTTCCCTCGCGCTCCTCACGGGGCAGGTTTGTTGTTCCCCCACTCCCCACCACATCCCACTCCTCTGCATCCCACCGGGATGGCTGCGAGCCCTCTGCGAGCTGCTCTGCAGGTTTTCTGGGAAGGGGACGGGTTTGTGCCACGCAGGGCCACAGCGCTGTCCCGTGGGAGATGGCACATCCCGGGGTCAGTTGTCCCTCACCTTGAGAGCGAGAGCGCTGCCCGGAGCCATCCGATATCGACGTTTCCCAGCCCTCGGAGCGGGGCTGTGGCCACCGAGTGGCCGGAAAATGCTCCTCGGCTCCCCCAGGGCTCTGCAGCGATCGATGGGGACACGAGCAAGGCCCTCCCTGCTGTCCTTGTCCCTGTCCCTCCGGCTGAGACGGAGGTGACACCTGTCCCTGCTGCTGCAGGTGGGGAAACAGCCCATGGGGTGAACCCAGGGATGTTCAGGGGATGCTGCATCCCCTTGGAGGGTCCCAGCTTGTCTTTCTGCTCTCCAGGCACCTCAGGGCAAGGAAAACCAGCGTTCCCAGATTCCCAAGCTGCAGGGAGCAGCTCCTGCCCTGTGGCATCACACGGCCCCTGTGGATGGTTTTCCATCAGGACAAGGAAAAACAGAGGGGAAAAACAAGCTCAGGAAGGCAGGAGCTGCTTCAAACCCCCAGGATCTTTGTGTCTGGGGGACAACATGGGGCTGGAATGACCCTCCTGGCACAGGGACACGTGGGAAGGGCACCAGAAGGTCCTTTGGGATGTTTCTCAGAGTGTCCTGCCACCAGCAGCACATTCCCTGATGTCCCAGCTGGCACATGGCACAGCCTCGAGTGGATCGAGCCCCATCCCCACCGCCCCGCGGTGGAGACACCCTGGCAGTGCCACCAGGAACCTGCGGAGTGAAGATCCCAAAAACACCCTCCAGGCTGGGAGTGCTGAAATCCCCCTCTCCATGATTTACAGCATTCCAGGGGGTGATTTTTCCAAGGAAAGCAGGAGAGACCCAATTCCTGGGTGGCTCTACAGGGTAAAGGAGCCCCGTGAGAAGCCTCCTGTCCTTCAGGATCATGGAATCCCAGGATGGTTTGGGTGGGAAGGGACGTCAAAGCTCATCCCTTTCCGTGGGCAGGGACACCTCCAACTATCCCAGGTTGCTCCAAACCCCATCCAACCTGGCCTGGGACACTCCCAGGGATCCAGGGGCAGCCACAGCTTCTCTGGGAATTCCAGCCCAGCCCCTCCCCACCCTCCCAGGGAAGGATTCCAGCCCCATGCCCTGGGAATCAGCTCCCTCTGATCTCCTCAGGGAGGAAAGGGGCGCAATGAAGGAACGTCCTGGAGAGGTTTGGGGGAGTCCGGCTCCTCCTCACGCCCAGAAATGGCAAATCCGACCTGGAATTCCCTTCCCGGAGCCACTGGCTTCCCCGGGAAGGAGTGGGCAGGCTGGAGGATCCCCAGCCGGCTGCGCTGTGTGGGAGGGGATGTGTCACCCCCAGTCAGAGACATCCCCGGGGGCTCGCCCAGAAATCACCGATGACGCAGAGAAAAGCGGGAGGGTGGGGGGAAAAAAGGGAAAAACATCTAAATGAAGGAAACGCCAGAATCCTGGTTGCCTGGACAACGAGTCCGGACCCCCTGGCTGAGTCAATCCCGGATAACGCGAGCAGGGAAGGGATTTGCCTGAGGAGTCTGAGCTCGCCCCGGGAGCGGCCGGTGATGCGTCAACCCCTGTTCTGCCTCCCCCGGGCCCTCCTGTTCCAGCCAAACACGGGCTCATCCCGAAGAACCCAAGGAATGCCGTGCCAGGGGCTGCCCAGCCCGTGGGCACACCGGGAACACGGGGCAGGAGCGCTGCAAGCAGGAGGCAGCGGCAGCCACTTCATGGAGAATTAGGGGTTTTTCCTCCCATTTCCAGCCAGCGAGAAAGGCCCCAGGGGGACCCACTTGTGTCTAAAATCCCCTCCCGTCACGATTTCGTGTTTTATGTGCCGGTTTTCACGTTTGCCATCTGCCAACATCCGCCCTCCCAAAGCCGCTCCGGAGCCGGGAATGGAATTGCCGGGCAGGGAATGAATAATTCATGCGGAGCAGCGGCGCAATGAGGCGGTCTGAGCCCACGGACACGGCCAGAGCCCAAATCGGAGTCCTGGCCCCAATTATCCCAGGGCCGGAGCACGATGTCCCCGCCGATCCATGCCGGCCTCCCCCCTGCGCTCAGCATTCCCGGCACGGAGAGGAGAGGGAGACGGGGATTTAGAGCAGGGGAGAGGCGGGGCGGGGCTGGGGAGGGAGGGCAGCTTGGGGGGAAGGGGAGGGAGCGGAGCTGGGGACAAGGACACGGCCCCCGAGGGATGCTCGGCTGGAACAGACACGTCCGAGTCTCTGTCTGCATCCAGGGAGGGTGTGGAAACAGGGATGGTCCCTGGCTGCATCCAGGGATGGTGTGGAAACAGGGATGGTCCCTGTCTGCATCCAGGGATGGTGTGGAAACAGGGATGGTCCCTGTCTGCATCCAGGGATGGTGTGGAAACAGGGATGGTCTCTGTCTGGATCCAGGGATGGTGCGGGCACAGGGATGGTCTCTGCCTGCATACAGGGATACCGTGGATTCATGGATGGTCCCTGTCTGCATCCAGGGATGGTGTGGACACACAGACGGTCCCTGTCTCGATCCAGTTTTATCCCTGTCTGGATCCAGTTTTGTCCCTGTCTGGATCCAAGCACGGTGTGGATCCAGGATGGCCCCTGTCTGGATCCACCTTTGGCCCTGTCTGGACCCAGGGATGGTGCTGGACCCGGAGTGGTTCCAGGCTGGATCCAGAGTGGTCCCTATCAGGGATAGTGTAGGTCCAGGGCTGGTGTGGATCCAGGGCTGGTGTGGATCCAGGGATAGTGTGGGTCCAGGGATGGTCCTTGGCTGGATCCAGGTTTGCCCCAGTGTGGATCCAGGCATAGTGTGGATCCAAGGTGGCCCCTGTCAGGGATGATGTGGATCCAGGGATGGTGTGGACCCAGAGTGGTGCGGATCCAGGATGGTCCCTGGCTGGATCCAGGGATGGTGTGGATCCAGGCATGGTGTGGACCCACAGTGGTGTGGATCCAGGATGGTTCCCGTCTGGATCCAGGGTGGTCTCTCTTTGGATCCAGGGGTGGTGTTGGAGGCTCGGCTAGGGCGCAGGGAGGACAGGGGGGTTCCAAGGGGCTGGAAGGGCTGGAATCCTGCCAGGCTGTGCCTGTGTGACCCCGGCACGCAGAGCTGGCAGTGCCACAGGCAGGGACAACCCCAGAGCCCTGCCTGTCCCTCCTGGGATCATCGCTCCCGTTCTCCACCTTTTTTTGCAGCTGGAGCCTTGTTAGAGAGGAGCATTCCCAAAAGGAAGCTCTTCCCGATGGGATGGTGCCCCTGGGACCCGGCCCCTGCCCGGAGCAGCCAGGGATGGGGCTTGGGATGCTGGTCCAGCTCCAGCCTCATCCTGCTGGTCGGACCAGCCGGGGGTAAAGGCTGCATTCCTGTCACATTCCAAGAGCAGGGAAAGGGTGACACCGTGGGGAGGGACCACGCGGATTTCGGAGCCTGGTACAGCCTGAGCCCAGTTTGGTGCTGGATGTCGGGATTGGAGCCTGGATCCTCATCCAAAGGAAGGCGAGGGGGAGGCAGGGACATCCCAGAATCCTGTCCCCCCATCCCGGGCTGAGCCCCCCAGACAAACAGATTAGTAATGCTGCCTAAGTCCCATTTTCCCTAAAAAAGGGGTTTTTAAGCCCTAATCCAGCGGTGGTTCAGCTGGATTTATCGCCCCCCACTGGGGGTTATTTGGAGATCCCCCCGGAGGGTTTTCCTCACCCCCTTCCCTCTGGGATGGGCACTGGGATTGATGCCAAAATAGCACGGGAAGATTTCTCAAAGGAAGAATTTTATCTTTAAGCAACAAAGGTATATTTATTGTACACAAGGTTGGGGAGCTCCCGATTCGCGTGGTACAAAACAGCTCTGAAGTCCCCGTGGAAAATTAGGGGTTTATACAGTTTTTCGTCAGGGTTTACAACATTTCCACATCCATATTCACCAGGTCTCGAGATCTAATTATAATATTCACAGTAGGCGGGGTTGGGGCAGTCCCCTTTTGGGGAGATTCTTGGGGGTCGTTCCCGTTTCTTCAGCCTCAGGGGGGTGGGTTTCTCTCCTCTTCCTCGCTTGGACTTTTCACCTTCATTTCTCTGGCTGCGTGTTGGGGGCTTGCAAAACCCCCCGACCCGTGGCCTCTTTATCTCTCCGGATGCCTCTTTTTGT
>JAWMRD010000273.1:0-17116 GCA_035584875.1 Syndactyla subalaris | reverse complement strand
CTCTTCCGCTCTACCTCCTTAGCGGACATTTCCCCGAGGGGACAATTCCCCTAGGGGACAATTCCCCCCCCCCCCTCCAGGGTGCCCCCCGGAGCTGCAGGAACAGGGGATTTGGGGGGTTGTGTTTCCTCCTTCCCCCCGGAAAAGAGAGAAAAAGGAGGGAGGAGACGCTGGGGAGGGAACCCCGGGCTGTGGAAATGGGACAAATAGTGGGGAAAAGGGGAAAAATCGCGGAGTGGCAGCGCTGGAGACACAAATTCCCTCCGGGTCGGCCTGATTTGGTGGAAAAGTCTCCCCCTCCAAACCGGGGGCTCCAAAAAGCTTATTTTTAACCTTTCCCCACCCCAAGGGGTGGAGTTTCCCTAAACCGGGGGGTTTCTCCCTAAAAAGGGGCCCGTGGCGATGGGGTTGGTGCCGACACGAGCTCTGTGGGGACTCCCCACGGTGACACCTTTGCTGTGGGACCTTCCCACGTGGCTCAGCCCCTCCTGCCCCTCAGCCCTTCCCTCTCCTCCCCCGACACTCCAGGGGTGAAACTCCCCCGATTTATATCGTTAATAATAAAAAAAAGACCCGATTTTCCCTCCTTTGTCCTTCCTGGTGGCGGCTCGAGGGCCCCCTTGGGTTGGGGGGACTTTCTGGGTGAAAACACCAGGAACGGGGGGTTAATTCCCCAAAATTCCAGCTCTCCCCCTTGACCCCGACACGTCCGAAGCCGAAAACACCGGAAAGAGAAAGTTGTTGCAGCGAGAAAACCCTTTTTTCCTTCATCGAAACCCTTAAAAGGGGAGGGAAAAGTGGTCGAGGCGCGGTGGGACAGGCGTGGCTCCTCTTTCAGCCACCCAATTTTGGGCACGGAGACCCCACAGAGACGCTCAGCGCCGGAGCAGCCGGGGACCCTCCAAAAGGGTGCAAATTTGGGGGCAAACCCCGTGTTTTGGGGGTAAACCCCGTGTTTTGGGGGGCAAACTCCGTGTTTTGGGGACAAACCCTGTGTTTGGGGGCAAACCTCGTGTTTTGGGGGGTAAACCCCGTGTTTTGGGGGGCAAACCTCGTGTTTGGGGGGCAAACCTCGTGTTTTGGGGGGTAAACCCCGTGTTTTGGGGGGCAAACCCCGTGTTTGAGGGGCAAACCTCGTGTTTTGGGGGTAAACCCCGTGTTTTGGGGGCAAACCCCGTGTTTTGGGGCCAAACCCCGTGTTTTGGGGGCAAACCTCGTGTTTTGGAGGCAAACCCCGTGTTTTGGGGACCCTCAGGGGCACAGGGTGACCTGGGCGCCCTCGCCCCACACCAGGAACCAGGGGTGGATCCTCTCCCCGCCGAACGAGGCCGGGGGGAAGGCGAAGAGCAGGACCCTCCTCTCGGCATCCCAAAAGGCCACCCGGCCCCTCTCGTAGTCCAGGGACACCCGGACCCTCGTGGGGACCCCGACCTGGGCGAGGGGGACGCGCTCGAGGGTCGTGAGAGCCCAGAACTGGCCCTGGCAGCGCCCCAGGGACCAGAGCTCCTCCCGGGGGCTCTCGGGGGTCTCCTCCCCGCCCCCGGGGGTCTCCTTGGCCACCCCCAGCGCCCAGGAGCCCACGGGGGGCACCTCCACGTCCCAGCAGCGGCTCCCCGAGGTGACCCCCTCGTGGCCCAGCACGGAGGGGTCGGGGCCGAGCCCCTCCTCGGGGGGGTCCTGGGGGTCTTCCCACCTCACGCCGCTCCCCCCGGGCAGCACCACGAGCTGGGGATGGGCCGTGGAGGGGTCCAGGGTCACGGTCACTGCCGGGGGGAGCCAAAGGGGGTCCCGTGGGTGTGGGGACACCACCCAGACAGGTTTTTCGGGGGGCTCTGCCCCCGGTGCCTTTTCCCACCCCGCCCCTCCGAGGCGAGGGATGAGCCACCAGCGCCTCCTGGGGAGGATTCCCCGATTCCCCGGGGAGTTTTTCCCTCCCTTCCCATCACGGATTGTTGATGTTCTCCAGGAGATCCCACCCCAGGCTGGGCTCGGCCTCCCCCCGGTCCTCCCCTCTCCCCCATCCCAGCAGGGCTGAACTTACTCTTTTCGGGCAGCTCAAACATCAGGATGTCTGCAAAGGGGGAGGAGAGGGGCGTTAATTGCTATAAAAATCGTTAATTGATGATTTGTCGTCACTGTGTGAATTCATTAAGTGACATTCATTAATTGATAAAGGCAGGAGTCAGGGACGTTCTGCCATGCTGGGATCACAAATACAATTGCAATGAAATACAAAACACACTCCGAGTGGATAAACGTAATTCAAAGTCACACGTCTGTCCAATAGGCATAATAAATTAATAAAATAGGCTATAATGAACGCAAAAATGCAATATAATCACTGTGATTCACCCCCTTTTCCCCCAGCCCACTCTCAGTACCTTGGAAGCTCCTCAGAGTCTCCTCCAGGACAAGGTTTTTCTCCCTGAAGAGGCTGATGTTCTTCTCCAGCTCCGGCAGAGGCGACGGGGGCAGCTGGGAATGGTCCCTTTGGAACCTGGAGAAGGAGGAATTTGAGGATCCACCTCCTGGGGGGAGCCCAAGGACCCCCCCGTGCCCACCCCCAGCTCAGGGGGGCTCTCGGTGCTGGGCAGGGACTCTTCAGCTCCGCGGGTTGGCCACAACCCCAAAGGTTTGGCCGCTGAGTGAGGCCAAAGGCGAGGTCGGAGCCCCAATCCCGGGCTGGGGAAGGTCGGGAAGCTCCGTCCGTACCTGCCCAAGGTGCTGTGGATGTCCTGGGAGGGAGAGAGGGGAGAGGGAGCTCAGGGAAAGGCTGCGGGGATCGCGGGCACGTCTCAAGCGGAGGGGATGGCCGAGGTGGGTTCCATCCCCTCTGCCCCACCTGCAGGAAGGTCCTGGCCGGCTCCTGGCGCTTCTCCTCCAGCTCCTGGATCCCGCTGTCCAGGCGGGAGATCTCCTCGGTCAGCCTCGTCAGGTTCTCCTCCTGCTCCTTCTCCCCCTCCCTCTCCAGGCGGCCCAGCCGGGCCAGGAGCCCCCGGGCGAGATCCTCGAGGGACCCTCGGAGCGCTTGGAACAGGGACAGGACCCTCTGCCGCTCGGATTGCACCTTCTCCTGCAGGAGGGACGGGCGGGGAGGGGCGGCCAAACCCCACTTGGATTTGGCACCTGGAGAGGGACCCCGAGCCCAAAGAGCATCCCCTCGGTATCCAGGGGGAAACATCCCCCCCTCAACCCTCTGCCTGAAAGCGTTTACCAAATAGTCCCAGTTTCGCCTCATTTCAGCCTCCCGGAACGCCAGGAGTTTGTCTCTGTCGTCCCTCAGGGTTTGCAGCCGAGCCGCGATTTGTTCCTGGGGGGAGGAAAAAGGAAAACCCCGTTTATCTGGAGGGGAGGGAAAATAAAGACCCCATTTCTCTGGAAAGGAGGGAAAATAAAGACCCCATTTCTCTGGAGGGGAGGGAAAATAAAGAGCCCGTTTCTCCGGAGGGGAGGGAAAATAAAGACCCCATTTCTCTGGAGAGGAGGGAGAATAAAGACCCCATTTCTCTGGAAAGGAGGGAGAATAAAGACCCCATTTCTCCGGAGATTGGGACAGCCTAAAAAAAATACTCCGGGGAAGGGGCTGCATTATTGTCGACTCCAGAACTATTCCTGGGCATTCCCTTCTCCTACATTCCAGCTTTTTTAGGGATCGACAGGTGCCTGTTAAACACCGGAGCTGGGCAGAGGCTGGAAGGGAAAACCTCAATCCCTCCAGGAATAGATCGCGGGGCTCGAAGGAGAGCACAGAGAAGGGAAATCTGGGGAAATCTGGGATTGGGAATTGATCCTGGTTTCCAGTGCAGGAGGTGAGGGCAGGTCAATGCCTGGAGCTGCGGAAAGGGGGCTGCCAATTCCCTGGAATTCGGGGTCCCTCCTCCCCGCTCCCCCCTCTGCTCCCCCCGCCTCGGGCACCGATTCCCGCCGGGGCAGAAGGGCCAGAACGGGATAATCCCGCTTGGAAAACCCCATGGACCGACGGCGGGGCCCACCCGCGGGGCTGGAGGGGCAACTCTCGGGGGGCATTTCCGAGGCCGAGACCCCTCCCCAAAGGGGCACCTTGTAGTCCTGCAGGGCGTCCCGCACGGGCAGCACGGTGTGGGCGCGGTGGGCGCGGGACTCGCGGCAGACCCCGCACAGCAGCGCTCCGTCCTCCTTGCAGAACACCCTCAGCGGCTCCTGGTGCTTCTCACACCCTTCCTCCTCCTCCTCCTCCTCCTCCTCCGGGGGTGCCCCCCGGGCCAGCCTGAGGCTCAGCCTGCGGGCGATGTCCAGCACCCCCGCCAGCTCCCGGCTGGGTCTCAGGCTCGGCTCCGGCGCCGTCTCCCGGCACTGCGGGCACGGGAAGCCCTGCGGGGACCATTCCCAGCGCCGGGTGATGCAGCCCCGGCAGAAATGGTGCCCGCAGTGGATGGACACCGGGTCTCGGAACAGCTCCAGGCAGATGGGGCAGGAGGCCTCGCTGGGCAGGGCGGCCACGGGGCGAGCCCGGCCCGGGGGAGCCGCTGCCATTTCCCACGGCGCGCACCGAGCCAGGGGAGGCGTCCCCTTCCTGTCACCCCTTTCCTGTCACCCGCTCCTGTCACCCCTTTCCTGTCACCACCTCCCTATCACCCCCTTCCTGTCACCCCTTTCCTGGCACCACCTCCCTGCCACTCCCTTTTTGGCACCCCCTTCCTGTCACCCCTTTCCTATCACCCCCTTCTTGTCACCCCCTTCCTGCCACCCCTTCCCTGGTACCCCTTTCCTGGCACCACCTTCCTGCCACCCCCTTTTTGGCACCCCATTCCTGTCACCCCATTCCTGCCACCCCTTTTCTGGCACCATCTCCTGTCACCCCCTTTTTGCCACCCCCTCCTGTCATCCCCTCCTGTCACCCCTTTCCTGGCACCACCTCCCTATCACCCCCTTTTTGCCACCCCCTTTCTGCCACCCCATTCCTGCCACCACCTTTCCAAGTAATTGAGGAGAACCCCCCCGAAATCCTTGGATTCCTGATTTTCTTTCCCCTCCACACGGAGCAAACACCTCCTCGTGTCCCAAACCTGAACCTCCGACTCCCCCTCGAGCCCTCGCTCGGCGATAATTCCCGGGGATTAACACCCAATTAATTAAGGCTTCATTTAGACACGGGGCCCGATCCATCCCAACCCCGCTCTCCGCACGTCTCATCCCCCCACCCCCCCAAAAAAAAACCCTCGACCTTAACTCCAGATAAACCAAAAATAAAGGTGTTTTGGGCCCAAACCCGCCCCGCAGGTTTCGCTCTGAGTGTTCGGAAATTAAAGGTCGGAATTTGTGCGGTCACCGGCCCGGCAGGGGTAGAGGCGGCTTCCTGTGCTGGAGGAGAAGTGAAAGGGACCATAAATAAAAGTATTTCTGTGTGCACGTACAGAGCGGAGAGGGCGGCTCTGCCACGAGCCGGGAATTCGGGAATGCCGAATAATTGGGATGTTGTAGGAGCAGCCGAGGAGGAGTTTTGGGGGTGTCTCAGGGCAGGCTCTTTGAGCTCTGCCCCTTCCGTTGATAAATTCAAATTGAGGCAATAAATTCTGTCCAAGTACAAATGAAATGAATAAATGAATTTATCAAAAGCTCCAAGCCCAGGGTGGTTTCTGCAGGGGGAGGTTTTGGGGCAGTTTCTCACTCTCCCGGGGTGGTTTTTTGGGGAGGGAGCAGCGGGTGGATCCCGCCCGAGCCAGGATGCGCTAAAGGATGTTTAATTCTCATTTCACCTCTTTCCAAGGGGCGGGAAGGGGATTCTCCCACCCCCTCGGTGGAGTCAAACCCGGGGTCAAACCCGGTTTCAAACCCGGTCTCAAACCCGGAGCATCTCATCTCAAACCCGGAGCATCCCAGCTCAAAACCAGAGTATCCCAGCCCAAACCCGGAGTATCTCAGCCCAAACCGGGAGTATCTCAACCCAAACACGGAGTATCTCAGCCCAAACCGGGAGTATCTCAACCCAAACCCGGAGTATCTCAGCCCAAACCCGAAGTATCTCAGCCCAAACCGGGAGTATCTCAGCCCAAACCCGAAGTATCTTTTCTCACACTCAGTGTATCCCAGCTCAAACCCGGAGTATCCCAGCTCAAACCCAGAGTATCTTTTCTCACACTCAGTGTATCCCAGCTCAAACCCGGAGCATCTCAGCTCAAGCCCGGAGCATCAGAGCCCCCTCTGAGCTCCCCCGGGGCCGGGGCACCTGCAGGAAGAGGAGCAGCCTCCGGGCCGGGGCAGCCGGGCAGGAAAGCGAAACCTGCGCTGTCAGCAGCACGGCGAGCCATGGCCGAGGACGGTCCCTGCGGGGGCCTCCCCGCCGAAGCCTCCTGCTCCCTGTGCCTCGGGCTCTTCCAGGACCCCGTGTCCATCCACTGCGGCCACAACTTCTGCCGGGGCTGCATCGAGCGGCGCTGGGAGCGCTCCGAGGGCTCCTTCGCCTGCCCGCGGTGCCGGGACACGGCGCCGGAGCGGAGCCTGAGACCCAACCGGGAGCTGGCCAAGATCATCCGCATCGCTCAGCGCCTCAGCCTGAGGGTGCCCCGGCCCGGCGAGCGGCTCTGCCAGAGCCACCGGCAGGTCCTGAAGCTCTTCTGCGAGGAGGAGCAGACCCCCGTGTGCCTCCTGTGCCGGGAGTCCCCCGCTCACCGGCTCCACGCCGCCGTGCCCATCGAGGAGGCGGCCGAGGAGCACAAGGTGGGAGGTGTCGGGGTGTCCGTGGGGCTGGGGAGGGAGGAGGAGGAGGAGGAGACCGGGGCAGGGTTGTTTTCCTTGGGAACACCTGGATTCCCGCACCTCGGGTGTGTCGGATGAGGGTCACCCCTCTCCTCGCCGGGTCGCAGATGGATCGGCCGCAGGAGGGGAAGGCACCGACCGGGGGGTTCTTCCCCACGCAGGAGAAATTCCAGGCTCACGTCCAGAGCCTGAAGGGCAGGAGGGAGAAGCTGCAGGGTCTGAAAAGGGCCGAGGAAGGGAAAAGCCTGGACTTGCTCGTGAGTTTCCTTCCCCGGGTGGTGACGGATTTACCCCTGCCCTTCCTTTTCCCTGTCCATGGTGACGGATGCGAAGACACTTCTGTTCCTGCCACCACCCTCCCACAGAAGAATTTCTCCCCAACATCCAACCTAAACCCGCATTTTGCCAGGTTATTGCGGGTCTTTTCCCCCCTCGATGTGCTCACGAGTGGGGCACGTCCCCCCCCAGTTCCCCACAGAGAACGAGGATCATCTGATCGCATCTCCCTTGCCTTGGTTTCCCCTCCCCTGCTCTCCATCCCTGACTAATCCATTTATGGGGTTATTTTCTGTCTCCCCTTGTTGTTCAAAGGTCTGGAGCGTTTCGGGTCCAAAGATTACAGGCCATGGGAAAAATCCTTTGCGAGCAACTCCCATCTAGAAACAGCCAAAAAAAAAAAAAAAAAGGCTTAATTTGAGATGGGATTTACCCTGGAATTTCTGGCTGTGCTAAATCATCCCTTTAAAACGTCTCCTGCCCTGTTCCTGCCCCAGCCCTGCCTCTCCTGCCCCAGCCCTGTTCCTGTTCCTGCCCCAGCCCTGCCCCTCCTGCCCCAGCCCTGCCCCTCCTGCCCCAGCCCTGCCCTGTTCCTGCCCCAGCCCTGCCTCTTCTGCCCCAGCCCTGCCCCTCCTGCCCCAAACCTGCCTCTCCTGCCCCTCTGCTCTCCTTGCAGGAGCGGGTGGACTCGGAGAGGCAGAAAGTCGTGGCCCGGGTGCAGGAGCTGCACCAGCTCCTGGAGGGGCAGGAGCAGCTTCTCCTGGCCCGGCTGGCCAAGCTGGACCGGGCCATCCTGAGGAGGCAGGAGGAGAACCTCGGCAGGCTCTCGGAGCAGATCTCCTCCCTCAGCAACCAGATCCGGGAGCTGGAGGAGAAGTGTCAGCAGCCACCCTGGGAGCTCCTGCAGGTGAGACCTGGGGACCCTCGGGACCCTCGGGACACCCGTGGTGTCACCTGGAGCCAAAGTAACCCTGAACAGTCCCAAAACCAGGGGTTGGGTAGGAAGGGACCCCACAGACCCCCCTGGACCACAGCAGACCTTCCACCCTGCTCTGGGTCCCTCCCATCCCTACCCGACCCGGAGACGGAAAAACTCCTTTCCGAATGTGTCTTTTCAAAGCTTTTCTCCAAAATTATTCCGTCAGTGACCACGGGGTTGGCCCAGCTGCCCACTGGGAGGTTGGAACTCACCCACAGCGTGGATCTCCTGTGGGTGTGGGGTTGACATTCGTCCTTAATGATGCTCTGAATTCCTTCACGGAGAGCAGGGAAGCAAGGGGAGCTCCCCTGGCCTGGAGGGGGTCACCAAACCCATCCCCTGAGCCCTGCCCAGCTTCTGATTTGATATTTAAATCAGCAGAGGTGCTCATTAGCGGCAGGAACACCCTCCTGGGCGTGCAGGGACATGAAAGGGGGGGTGATGGCGATAACCCAACGAGCTGCTCGTTAGGGTGCCACGACCTCACCCAGGTCCCCGCAGATCAGAGCTCAGGGATCTCTTCAGACCCATCATTTGGGCAGAGCAGAGCCCCGGGGTCACCCCGAGGTCACCCCGCTGCTCTCCCTGCTGTTTACACCCGGTTTGACGCTGCTCTGACCTCATTCCTTCTCTCTCTCTCTCTCTCCCAGGACAGCAGAGACATCCTGAGCAGGTTTGTGGCTCCTCATCCTCATTCATCCCACGTTCATGTGGTTTTCCCTGTGGCTGGGGGACTCCCAAAGCCCAACAACCCATGACCCCCCACCACGGGGACAATTAGGGCTCCACAAAAGTCCAAGGGGGATGCTGAAGGCCAGGGAGAGGTGTCAGTGGGATGAAGGCACGTCCAGCTCTCCTGCAGCCCCTCTGTAATTCATGAGAGCCCCCCTTTCCCTCGTCAGCCCCTCAGAAATAGGGAGCCAACAGCTAAAACACATGGACTTTAAAGACTGAGGGGTCCACCCAGGCGGGGCCAGAATCCAGACCGAGCCTTCTTTGCAGGCTGGAGGAGGAAAGTGCCCAGGAGGCAGCAGAGGCACCGCCTGAGCCGAGGGAGCAGCTCCCGGCGCTCCCCCAGAAAAACGTGGCCCTCCAAGAGGTGCTGAGGACATTCCAAGGTACGGAGGGAGCAGGGAGGGCACCGGGGGTGGTGCTGGCTCGGTGTCACTGCAGGAATCACCTCTCAGGGTGCAAAATCACAAACCCTTCCAAGTGGGGGCTTGAGAAAGGAAAGTCACGGGACACCCGAGGATTTCTCTGCTCTTTCCAAGAGACCAGCAAAAATATCCCCAGTGAAGCCTCGTTTTCACCCCAAACTGAGTTCCTTTTGCTGTCTTTCCTGCTCCCCTTTTGCTGTCCTTCCTGCTTTCCCTGTATTGTCTTTCCTGCTTTTCCTTTGTTGTCTTTCCTACTTTCATTGCCTTTCCTACTCTCCCTTTTTTGTCTTTCCTACTTTCATTGCCTTTCCTACTCTCCCTCCATTGCCTTTTCCACTCTCCTTGTCCTTCCTACTCTCCCCCTCCTCCCCGTGGGCATCAAACCACCCCAGGCTCGGAGAAGACAATCCCAACCCTCCGGGGCCGACCTGCCCCTCTAACTCCCCCCTTCCCCTCCCCAGTGAGTCTCACCCTGGACCCGGACACGGCTCACCCTCGCCTGGCCCTGTCGGAGGACGGGAAGGGCGTCTGGTGGGAAGAGACCCGTCGGAGCGTCCCCGACCACCCCAAGCGCTTCGACGCCTCTCGCTGCGTGCTCGGCCGCCAGGGCTTCACGTCGGGGCGGCACTACTGGGAGGTGCTGGTGGGCACCGGCACCGCCTGGGCCGTCGGCGTGGCCAGGGAGTCGGTGCCGAGGAAGGGCCGGGTCCGCGTCAACCCCACGGGCGGCATCTGGGCCGTGGGGCGGTGCGGGAGGCAGTGCCAGGCCCTGGCGTGCCCCGCCGTGCCCATCGCCCTGCCCGGCCCCCCGAAGGTGCTCGGGGTCTACCTGGACTACGAGGAGGGCACGGTGGTCTTTTTGGAGCCCGGGAAGGAGGCGCCGATCTTCACGTACCCACCCGTGTCCTTCGCCGGGGAGAGGGTCCTGCCCCTGCTGTGCCTGGGCAGGGGGTGCCACTTCACGCTCTCGCCGTGATGTGCCCACCACGGGGTGTCACCTGCTCGTGTGTCACCCACGGGGGTGGCTTTTGGGGCGGAAAGTTCAGATTCCCCAACGAGGAACGATCCCGATGTGAGCGCTGGGAGAGACTTTCTGCTGGAGGGCGGGGGGGGGGAGAGGGGAAAGGGATGAAAATGGTGGAAAATTGGGCAAAGAGGGGGAGTGTTTGGGTCCATCAGAACAACCTCCCGGCGCCTGGGGACCACCAGGGACATCACCTGGGACCACCAGGGTCATCTCATGGGAACTGGGGACCACCAGGGACATCTCCTGGGACCTGGGGACCACCAGGGGCATCTCCTGCACCCACCAGGGATATCTTATTGGACCTGGGATCCACCAGGGACATTTCCTGGGACCTGGGGACCACCAGGGACATCTCCTGGGTCCACCAGAGACATCTCCTGGGACCTGGGATTCATTGGGATCATCTCCTGGGTTCCATCAGAGTTGCCTTGTGTGGTTCACTGGGATCTTCTCCTGGGATCTACTGGGGTCACATCCTGGGGTCCATCAGGACCATCTCCCAGGGTCCATTGGGATCATCTCCCGGGGATTTTTGGGATCAAATCCTGGGGTCCATCAGGACCATCTCCCAGAGTCCATTGGGATCATTTCCCAGGGTTTTTTGGGACCAAATCCCAATGTCCACCAGGAACGTCTCCCAGGTCCATTGGGATCATCTCCCGGGGATTTTTGGGATCAAATCCCACATCCATCGGGGCCACCCCTATCCCAACGCCTCCCATCCCCTCCCTGGTGGTCTAGTGGTTAGGATTCGGCGCTCTCACCGCCGCGGCCCGGGTTCGATTCCCGGTCAGGGAAGTTCCTTTTTCCTCCCTCAAATCCCTTTATTTTTTTCTTACGAGTTTTCCGCATTTTCATCTCTCACCCCGCCCCAAAAACATCCCTTTTCTCCCCTTTTTTACGCCCTTCCCGAGCCCCCCCGGCCGCTCCCTCTTTTATTGAGCAATAAATTAAATAAATGAATGAATTAGCCATTGTTGCGATTTGCTGTTAGATTGGCATGAAATGCTAAAACCTCGCAGTTTAATACTGTGATTAAATAATCGAGATGTTTGGCGATTATTGAGGGGTTTAGTGTGTATTATTTATTTAATAGTAATGATTTAGAAATGATTTTAAAGGTGAGTAATGATTTTCAAAAGGAAAATAATGATTTTCAAAAGGAAAAAAATGGAAACAGGGAACAATCCTTTGAAAACCGGAATAATAATTTTGGGGGAAAAAAAGGGGTTAATAGTTCGGAAAAGGGAATTAGAATTAAAAAAAAAGGAATAAAAATTAGGAAAAGGGCGAAATAATTTTAAAACAGGGATGAGTACTTGGGGAAAAGGGAATAATAATTTTAAAAGGGAAAAAAAATAATTTGAAAAGGAATAATGACGCGACCGAAGGGAATTCACGGCAGGAAAAATGAGGATTTTGGAGGAATTTCCCCTAAAAAACCACTGTGTCAGGAGTGGGATTTGAACCCACGCCTCCATGAGGAGACCAGAAATCCCAGGGGAAGGAGTTGAACCTTGAGTCTGGCGCCTTAGACCACTCGGCCATCCTGACGGTGCCTTTTTGGGGCAAAAAACCGCAATTCCACGAGTCAAACCCGAGGGGCGTTGGTTTTTCTGACTCCCATTTTGGGCGATTATTTTGATTTTATCTCCCTTTGGTTGGAGCTTTTCCCTCGGTTGGGCGCGAGTTTTTAAGCGACAACAAAGGATAACGATAAAAAACCCCGAAATAATGGTGATAATCGAGAGCGATAGGGAATAATTAATATTATGAATAATAATAATTAATAAAAAAGGGCAAGAAAAGGTCCAGTCGCCCAACGTGGGGCTCGAACCCACGACCCTGAGATTAAGAGTCTCATGCTCTACCGACTGAGCTAGCCGGGCGCCCTGATTGGGTCTCACCCTCAATTTCTTTGGGAATTCTGCCCCTTCCAACCCATTTTTCCCGAGGAAAAGAGATTTTTTGGGATCCATCCCCACCCTCCCCGCGGGCCCCGCGTGGCCGCTTTGACTTTGCCGCCAATTCACGCGATTTTGGGGCTCTGTGTTAAAAAAATCCTCATTAAGGCTCTTCCCGCTTGGCTGAGCCCTCAGGGCGGCCGCGGGGGATGGAATTTCATGGGATTTTATGGGATTTGATGGGATTTCATGGGATTCCATGGAATTCCGTGGGAAAGGTGTTTTTTTTGGGCACGGCATTGAGGCGAAAAGGGGCGGTTTTGGGGCCAGCGGAGGTTTCTGTAGTGTAGTGGTTATCACGTTCGCCTCACACGCGAAAGGTCCCCGGTTCGAAACCGGGCAGAAACAACACGCAAAAATTCTATTTTTTTATTATTTTCTACTCCTCTTTTGTTGTGGCTCGAAATTCCTGCGAATTCAAGGGCGGAGCTTGCAAAAACCCGAGTTTATAGGATCCATTTATTTAATTTTTGCTCCTTTTCGCCAAGTTTTGCCTCAATATTCCATCAAAAAACGTGTATTTACGGCACCAAGTTGTTTTCAGGGATTTTTGGCTCAAGATTCCTCCAAGTTCTGTAATGGCAGCGCTTACAAAAATCTCTATTTTTACCCCAAGGGGTTATTTTGGTTTATCCATTTGGAGTTGCCCTTTCCTTCCCAAAGGGGCAGATCCGCCTGGAATGGGACAGATTGGAGAATTTCGGCTGAATTTTGGAAAATATGAACCTTTCCTTCCCTGACCGGGAATCGAACCCGGGCCGCGGCGGTGAAAGCGCCGAATCCTGACCACTAGACCACCAGGGAGCCGAAATCCACCCAAATTGTCCCCAAATCCGTGGTTTTTAACGCATCATTAACCAGCCCGAATCAGCCCCATCGAGCTGCTCTCCCCGGGGCCGCGCGACGAATCAAACCCAGGAAAATCAGGGAAAAAATTTAAAATTAAGTTTAAAAATGGCAAAAAATCAATTCAAAACCATTAAGGGAAAACAGCAAAAGTAACTTAAAAAGTGACGAGATGAATTACTACAGGAAAATAGGGGGATTTATCTTTAAAATAAAAGCAAAGAATGGAAAATAGTGGGATCAATGATTAAAAATAGGAAAATTAATTAAAAAACTAGGATTTTCCCCAAATGAGCCCTCCCTGGTGGTCTAGTGGTGAGGATCCGGCGCTTTCACCGCCGTGGCCCGGGTTCGATTCCCGGTCAGGGAAAAATATACTTTAAATAAGGAAGAATTTATTTTAAATTCATGATTTTTGTCCCACTTGTCACCCGTGGGACCCCCCGAAATCCCCGCGTGGCGTTTCTGTAGTGTAGTGGTTATCACGTTCGCCTCACACGCGAAAGGTCCCTGGTTCGAAACCAGGCAGAAACATCCCTTTTTTGGGGTGATTTTTAACGATTTCCCTGATTTTTTTCACCCACTCCCCTCCTTCGCAATTAAAGGGCATTAATCAAAAGCGGGAATGGAATTAATTAAAGGAAGATAGGACGGTTAATTAAAACAGATGAGGAAACCCAAAGTGACGAGGGCACCCAAAGTGATGAGGGATGTGACTCCCAGAGGATTTTGGGGTGGAATTTGGGGTTTTTCATGCTCCAGGTAGGGTTCGAGGCCCCAAATCTGCACCGTTTCTGTAGTGTAGTGGTTATCACGTTCGCCTCACACGCGAAAGGTCCCCGGTTCGAAACCGGGCAGAAACAGCGACCTGTTTTTTTGCCTCTTTCCTCCTTATTTTTGCAGCCAGGAAAGGATTGGGGTGGTTTTGTGGGGACGGTGACACCTTAAATGTCGCCCTGGTTTGGCCACCTGGAAATCAGACCTGAAATGATGAGGGGAAACTGCTCCTTTTTGGGGTTTCAACCCCTAAAAAGGGTTCCGAGGAAAGATTTTAAAAAGGGGTTTTGAGGGAGGGTTTACTGACTTTAAAAAAATGCTTTTAATTGGGGAATTCCCTCTGGTTGCCAAAACCAGCAAATTTTGGGGCGCCCTTGGCCGCGTCCCCCTCCCCTCAAAGTTTTGGGGTGAAAAAAAGAGAAAAGGGCTGCGAGGAGCATCATTGGGGTAAAGGAAAACTCGGTGAAAACGTTTTTTTGGTGTGAATTCCCCCAAATTCGGTCCCTTGGGGCTGAAACTGCAGGTTTCTGTAGTGTAGTGGTTATCACGTTCGCCTAACACGCGAAAGGTCCCTGGTTCGAAACCAGGCAGAAACACTCAGTTTTGGGGTAGTTTTTACCCTTTTCCCACTTTTTTTTTGTCTATTTCACCCGCTGAAATTTGATTTAGGGGGTTATTTTTGGGGGGGTTTGATCCGGGGGGGAAATACGGGAGCTTCACCCAGCGCTCCTTTCCCACCCATCCTTTCTTTCCACAGGGATAGGAAGGGATAATCCGAATTTCTGCCGCTCCGGCGGGTCTCGTCTTTGAAAGGCTGGGAAACACCTTTGGGATGATCAAATCCAACCACTCCTCGATGCCAGGACTTCCATCCCTTCATCTCCCGGAGCAGCTCAGAGAGCCGGGAGGGAGCGGAGGGGGAGGCTTTTCAGCCCCGCATTCCTGTTCCTGGAAGGAGTTATTTGTTCGTGGGACGTGACCTGGAATAGCAGCCAAAATTCAGCCCTTGGCTGCTCCTCTTCCCATTATTCCAGAAATCCCGATAGTCACAGCCTCGGCAAAGGGGGATTTTCCGGGGGGAAAAAAAAAGCCTAAAAACCAGGAAAAAGCAATAAATGCCCCAAACCCCTCACGGAGCGAGAGGATCCCTTTGGAGCAGCATCACCCGCAGCTCTGCCTGGCTTTGTGGAGCTGCTCCAATGTCCATAATCTGCTTTTTCTCACCCAAAAAATGGGGGAACCGGTGGATTCTGGGGTGTTTTCCCACCGAGAAGAACCCAACAGCTGGAAAAGTGGGAAAACTGTGGAGTTCTGAGGGGAGCAGATGGATATCCCGGGGGTTTGTGGATGGGGGGGGGATTAAAAAGGGCATTTTTGGGGTAATTTCTGCACTCTCTGGTGTCGGAGAAGCCACCGAGGAGGACCCAGCAGGAGGAGAGCCCAGAAATGGGTTGGGTTGGGAGGATTTTACCATTTCTATGCTAAAAAAGGGAGGAATAAAACCTGCAGAGACTTTTCACGTCAAACCCAACCCAGACCTTTTGTGCCAATTATCGGCTGTTATTTTTGGGGAGAACCCCCCATATTTCCTAGTTTTGGTTCCTTCTGCGCCCGGAGCTAAGCGGTTCTCCGGAGTGCGGGGGGGAGGGCAGGAGGGTGTGAATTTTGGGTAAAAAACCACTGAGAGCAGTAAAATCGGGTTAATGTACAGCTCCCTGGTGGTCTAGTGGTTAGGATTCGGCGCTCTCACCGCCGCGGCCCGGGTTCGATTCCCGGTCAGGGAAGTTGCCTTTTCTTTCTTTCTTTCCCTCGTCTAAAACGACAATAATTTAAACTTTTAACTTTAAATCAACTTTGTTTGCTAAATTCGGCAGCACCTGCCGCTCGCTGCGGAGGGTCCTGGCGGGAGACAAAGCGCCCCCCGGCCCAAAAATCGCATTTTCCTGGGTGTATTTGGCGTTTTCTGGGCAGTTCCACCCAATTCAAGCAGGAGCCCGGCTAGCTCAGTCGGTAGAGCATGAGACTCTTAATCTCAGGGTCGTGGGTTCGAGCCCCACGTTGGGCGAGTTGTTTTGTTTTTCCTCCTTCGAAAAGGATTTTAGGGATAATTCGGGATGTCCTTCCTTAATCTCTCCCAAAATTCCTCCTCACCCTTTCCAGAGTTTGTTTTAAACTCCCCGACGATTACTGCTGTCGCAGATTCCTCCTTTCCTCTCATCACAAGCCCTGAGTTATTTATTACCGCACAAATAATATTCATTACTATTTATTTTAATAAATTTGGGGCTTTACCCTCAGAAGATGCTCCAGCACCTCAAAATTGAGGCTTTTCGCCCCAGAAATGGCTTTTTGGAGGCTTAAAAAAAATATTTGAGGCCCCCCCCGATCGCAGATTGAGTTCTAAACCAGGAAGATCTAGTTCCTGACAGGGAGGTTTTGGAAGTTAAAAATGGGTTTGGGTCAAAAAATGGATGTTTGGGCTTCATAAAGAGCCTCAGGACTCTAAAAACGAGGCTTCCAAATCAGGTTTGAAACCTTCAGTTGGTGCGTCAGGTGAGGCTGGGGAGGTGGAGGGGGCTTTGAACCCAGAAAAGTGCCCCAAGGGAAGGGTTTGGAACCCAAAAAAGGGCCCCAAAGGGAGGGTTTGGACTCGCACCGGGAGTTTCGTGCCCGAGAAAAAGCCGGAATTGCCCCTTTTTGGCGGTGCCAGAGCAGGAGCAGCTGCACAAACATCAGGCTGCGCTGGCAGCGACGGGAACAACCTGGAGCAGGTTTGGCAGGCAGATTAGTCACGTCCTAATTAACCACGCCGCTAATTAAGGCAGATGAACCCTGCGGACAGGAGATCTGCCCGTGCCCGCGGGGCTTGGCCTGGCCCACGACCCACATTGCGTGGGGCTCTTTGGGACCGGCCAGATTTGGGGTCTGGGGGTCGTTTCTCCGCATAAAGGACTGGATGAACCTGGCAGGGCGGGGGTGCCCCGGGGAGGGGGAGCTCGGGGGTCCCCGAGGAGCCCTGTTTGCCCAGCTGTGCCCTCCCCATCGAGGGGGAGCCCGGGGGTCCCTGAGCAGCCCTGTTTGCCCAGCTGTGCCCTCCCCATCGAGGGGGTGCCCGGGGGTCCCCGAGGAGCCCTCTTTGCCCAGCTGTGCCCTCCCCATCGGGGGTGCCCGGGGGTCCCCGAGGAGCCCTCTTTGCCCAGCTGTGCCCTCCCCATCGAGGGTGCCCGGGGGTCCCTGAGGAGCCCTGTTTGCCCAGCTGTGCCCTCCCCATCGGGGGTGCCCGGGGGTCCCCGAGGAGCCCTGTTTGCCCAGCTGTGCCCTCACCATTGTTCCCGAGGAACAATTCCCGGCTGCT
>JAWMRD010000272.1:0-17154 GCA_035584875.1 Syndactyla subalaris | reverse complement strand
GGGGGACAGGGTGGGATTGTTGGGGTGTCTGTGCAGGGCCAGGGGTTGGACTGGATGATCCTTGGGGGTCCCTTCCACCTCAGGATATTCCATTATTCCATTGCAATTCAAGGGACCTGCCAACTCCATATTTCCCTGTAAAATAAGAGTGTGCTCCTGGATGTCCCTAAAGCCCAAGCAGAGCAGTGACAGACGCAGGAGGGTTGGGGACAAGGCAAAGCCTGGCACTGGTGAGCACCCCTGGGCCACAGATAACCCTTGGGCAAGGCACTATTTTACTTCAGTGAGACTTCAGTACCTCCCCAGTTAAACATCTAAAGGTGTTTCCAGGGCTCTGTTGGAGACCCCTGTTTAAATTAAGGTCCTATTGGTGACTTTATAAATTATTAGAATCATACAATCATAGGATGGTTTGTGTTGGAAGAGACCTTAAAAATCATCCTGTTTCACCCCCTGCCATAGGCAGGGACACCTTCCACCAGCCCAGGGTGCTCCAAGCCCTGTCCAGCCTGGCCTTGGATGCTTCCAGGGCTGGGGCAGCCACAGCTTCTCTGCCCAACCTGTGCCAGGGCCTGTCCACCCTCCCAGGGAAGAATTCCTTCCCAACATCCCATCTATCCCTGCCCTCTGGCAGTGGGAAGCCATTCCCCCTTGTCCTGTCCCCCCATCCCGTGTCCAAAACCCCTCTCCAATCCCCCTCTTGGAGCTTTTTAGGGGCTCTGATTGTCTCCCTGGAGACCCTGAACAACCCCAATTCTCTCAGCCTCCCTCAGAGCAGAGCTGCTCCATCCCTCTAATCAGCCTTGTGGCGTCCTCTGGTCTTGCTCCTACAGTTGATGTTAAGTAAAAATGAGAAACCTGGAGAGAAGAGACAATCCAGGGAACGGGGAGGGGGTTTCCCTCAGTGCATTTAATACCGTGATTCCTTCCAAAACAGGTTTTGAGAGGGGGAAAAAAAAAGTCTCCATTCCACTCAACACCCCAGTGCTGTAGTACGAGCTGGTGGGATGAATTGGAGCTTTAAATAGCCCCGCCATGGCTGGCTGTGCCAGTGCTGGGGGCACGGTGCCAAGGCACAGCCTGGCTCAGCTGCCGTCCAACAGGCTGCTTCTCACACCACCCCCCGCCAGCAGCTCCACACTGCAAGGGTTTCTTCCAGGCATTTTGGGGGATAAATATAGGCCTTGGTGGATTTGTTTGGGGAAAATATCATGTGGGAGAGCAAAGGTTTGTTTACTTGAAGAACCTCGATGTAAAATACAGCCTGGGACTGTCGCACTGGGGGAGGGTGGGTTCTTGTCGGTGCCATCTTCACTTCTTAAATCTTTAATTCTATCTATTTCCTAGCCCAATGTCTGTCATCTGGAGGCTTTTCCCCTCTAGCACTTTTTCTCCTGATTGAATCATTAACCTTGACATCTTTTGTGGAGAACGTTTCATTAATTGTTTTACCATCCTCGGGAATAATTAACGTAAGGATGATTTGTGTAATGAGTTCGAACAGGGCGGTTCAAAACGAGCCTTTCGTTGGTGGCCTCAGTGTGGGAGCTGGATCCTTCCAGTGGCAAAGAGGAAATGCCAGCTTGTAGGAGCTGGTGTGGTAGGAATTCCAGGATTAACCTCGACCCCCCAAGGACACAATGGGAAATTCAGCTCTCAATTCTAATGCCCTCAGCTCAGAAGGCCACTTGGAGGAGGCTCAATAAGGACATGTGGCGGGTCCTGCCCCTGGGTCACAACAACCCCCTGCAGCACTCCAGGCTGGGGGGAGAGGGGTTGGAAAGCTGGGAAAGGACTGGAGGTGCTGGTTGACACTGGCTGAACACGAGCCCAGCTGTGCCCAGGGGGCCAAGAAGGCCAAGGACACCGGGGCTGGATGAGCAATAGTGTGGCAGCAGGACCAGGGCAGTGACATCCCCCTGTGCTGGCACTGCCACCCCTTGAATCCTGGGGGAAGTTCTGGGCCCCTCAGGATGAGAAAGATTGAGGGGTTGGAGCATGTCCAGGGAAGGGAAGGGAGCTGGGAAGGGAGCTGGGAAGGGTCTGGAGCACCAGGAGGGGCTGATAGAGCTGGGAAGGCTCAGTCTGGAGAAAAGGAGGCTCAGGGGGGACCTTCTGGCTCTGCAGCTCCCTGACAGGGGCAGGGAACGGGCAGGGAACAAGGGACAGGAGGAGAGGGAACAGCCTCAGGTTCCTCCAGGGAAGGTTTAGATTGGATATTCTTCACTGAAAGGGCTCTCCAGCCCTGGCACAGCTGCCCAGGGCACTGGGGGAGTCCCTGTCCCTGAAGGGATTTAAATGACATGTAGATGTGGCACTTGGGGACATGGGTTAGTGGTGACACAGCAGTGCTGGGGGACAGTTGGACTCAGTGACCTCAAGGCCTTTTCCAGCCTAAGTGGTTCTGTCATTCCCAACAGCCCTCCTGAGTTTCCTGCCCCTTCCCCCAAAGGGGATCAACTCTTTCATCCCTGAGTTCCACCCCAAGCTCTTTGCTCAGCCAGGCCACCCTTCCTCCCCTCACCCTGTCACACTTGGTGACATTGCTGAGCTCTCCCACCCTGAGAGCACTCGCTGACACATCCATGTGTTTTCCATGCCCTGATTCCCTGCTATGTTGGGTTTGTTCCATTTCCCATCTTTAACCTAATTGTAGATCCAAAAAAGCACCATTTCTTCGAGGATCCTCAAAGTGGCATTATTTTAGGTGGCAGATATTCCTTACTAAGCCTGCCTGGGACGTGACCTATTATTTTAAGCTTTCTTTTTTCTCACCTTTCATCTGAAAAAAAAAAGGAAGATAAAAAAAGGGATTGATTTTTTTTTCCCCTCTGAATTTTACTAGTTCTCAGAAGGCAAACAGTTTGAAATTCCCTGCCCTGGTTTTCCCAGGAGCCTTCCCTAGTTTCTCAGGATTCATAAGTCCAACGTGCTGCTGGTGGTGCTGAGCCCACGCTGGCACCTCCAGCCCACGCCGAGCTCTGCTGTGATGGGTGGGCCATATGGGCACAACTGGGTGGCACAGAAGCCTCATGTTGTGGTTTGGCTTTGGTTCCTCCTCCTTTCCCAGTTTCTCGGCCTATTTTTAGCACTCAGTGGGCTAAAACTAGAACTCCTTCAAACAGGGCTGTTTCAAGGTCTGGTTCAGCATTAAGTGGGTCTGGCTCAGAGAAGCAGGTTGGAGTTTGAGCCCTGCCAGGAGATGACACCAGAACTGATGATCTGTAAAAAGACTCACAGAGTGTTTATATAAAGGTTGGACTTGATGATCTTGGAGGGTTTTTGAGCCTTATGATTCCACATCACAGACTGCAAACTCACGTGGAGGTTTTTTGGGGGGTTGAAATGAGAACCACCAACAATGCAAACAGCAAATCCTGGTGGTAGAGACCATCACACACATCCCTGTCCTTACCCAGACCCAGGTCCTGGATCTCTGACAGGTTTTTATGCTTTTGCTTCATTTTCTACTTATGAAAATCATGGAATTACAGGAGGGGTTGGGTGGGAAGGGACCTTAAAGCCCATCTCATCCCATGCCCTGCCATGGGCAGGGACTCCTTCCACAAGCCCAGGGTGCTCCAGCCTGGCCTTGGACACTTCCAGGGCTGGGGCAGCCACAGCTTCTCTGCCCAACCTGTGCCAGGGCCTGCCCACCCTCCCAGGGAAGAATTCCTTCCCAATATCCCATCTAACCCTGCCCTCTGGCAGTGGGAAGCCATTCCCCCTTGTCCTGTCCCTCCATCCCTTGTCCCAAGTCCCTCTCCAGCTCCCTCGTAAGCTCCCCTCAGGCAGTGGAAAGATGGTTTCAGGCTGTGCCAGGGCAGGTGTAGGTTGGATATCAGGATAAATCCCTTCATGGAAGGGGTTGTCACCATTGGCACAGGGCAGTGGTGGAGTCCCCACCCCTGGGAATGTTCACACATGTGGATGTGGCACTTGGGGACATGGTCAGTGGTGAGCCTGGTGGAGCTCAGTGGTGGTTGGACTGGATGATCTCAAAGCTCTTTTCCAACCTTGTTGAGTCCACGATTCCACGAATCTCTTCCCTGTTCATCTCTTACCTTGTGCCAAGCCTTGCCTTGGAGCTGTGCTGTCCACTCAGCCCAGCAAGGCTGAGATTGAATAAATACAGAAAGCAAAACCTTTCGTAAATGGAGAGAAGAAATCCTGCCTTTCTTGAAAGCACGACACGGACTCCCAGTCCTTGCCTCCTGCAGCTCTTATGGCACACAATAAATCACCAATCACAGGCTTTAAAAACAGACAAAAAACAACCAGTCCATATTCTGGTTCGTGTTGTTTCATCTGCCATTTCATGTTTTCAAATTGAAAAGAAGTTTTGAGCCTCATTAAACGAAATGGAAATTCCTTTCAAAGACGAAGAGCGTCCCTAATGTGGGACAGATCCAAGAAAGAAGCAGGAAATTTATGAAAGGCTTCTCTGCAGTTTCGGAGTGTTATTTACTTAGGGGATAAAAGCAGAATCAAAGGATGTTTGTTCCTCTCTGCTTGAACATCAATCTGTTCCATATCACATTACTCTTAGATTTCTGCTCATACAAACAGAAATTAGTCCAAGCAAATCTCTTCTCCCAGAGTCACCAACTACATTTACTCTGTTTCAGATGACAAAGCTTGAAAAAGAAGTTGGAGATAAACCCTTTGATTTCTCTATTACCCTTTATTTTGGCTCCTTATGTGTATTTACTTTGAAATCAGCCCCGATGAGGGCAGAACACGGTGCTGTGTATTTGTTGTGATGACTGAAAAAGAAAACAAAACCTGAAAGGAACACAATCCTCTTGTTTAGATGCCTCAACTTGAACACACTTTCAATGTCTCGAGGAGATTGTGTTTAGTATGTGGAATGGAAGGACAAAATTTACTGCTTTTCCCCCCTTAGTTTAAAGGAAATCTGTGCAGGTTCTGATTGCACAGCCCTTACTCTAAATGCCATCTGAAGCAATCGCTCACTTACCCAAACAAAACAAAGGATTTCCACAAGGAAAAGTTTATGTTGGCCCCGTGCTGCCCTTCAGGGATAAAAAGTTACCATCAGGAAACAGAGATGTTCTACTCTCAAATATTTGTCTTGTCATGACATCTTTGGGCTGGCTGAGATTTAAGGCTCGTGAGGCCCCAGGAACGAAGCTGCTCCCGCAGGTTGTGAAAGACGTGGGAAGGAATTCCAATTCCTCTCTTAACAAACTGTCTGAGGCTTCCCTTGTGCTGGGAAATCAGGGGAGCAAAAGAAATCCACCAATTCATGCCTTGAGGTCAGCAGGGAAGGAATCCAAAATCCCAGTGGATTTTGGTGATAAATAATGATATTTTACAGACCGTGTTTAGACCCCAAAAGAAGCAGTTTCGCTGGAGGCAAAGGCTGTTCTTTGAGCTCCTTTGGGCCATGGCTTTGCACATGTGGATGTGTGCAAATACCTCCTTTCCCAATACATTCAGTGCTGGAATCTGCTCTGCAGTGAGCATTTAAAACCTCCCCACTGTGTGAAATCCTTCCACAAATACAGAATTATCCCAGAGGGAGCCCACGGGAATGTTCATTATGGCAGGTACAAGTCGTGCACCTGCTGCTCTTCTCTCCTGGGAGAAGATCCAAGTTTTCTTATGGGCTTTGGGATACTCTGGAGAGGGATAAAACAGCTTTGATTCTGCTCTGCTCTCCTGAGATCCCACCTGGAATCCTGAACCCAGCTCCAGGAGGGACATGGAGCTGCTGCAACAAATCCAGAGGAGGCACCAAGATGATCAGAAGGAAGGAGCAGCTCTGCTGGGACGAAAGGCTGAGAGAGCTGGGATTGTTCAGCCTGGAGAAGAGAAGGCTCCAGGGAGACCTCAGAGCCCCTTCCAGTGCCTAAAGGAGCTCCAGGAGAGCTGGAAAGGGACTTGGGACAAGGCCTGGAGGGACAGGACGCAGGGAATGGCTTCCCACTGCCAGATGGGATATTGGGAAGGAATCCTTCCACCGGCACAGGCTGGGCAGAGAAGCTGTGGCTGCCCCATCCCTGGGAGTGTCCAAGGCCAGCTTGGAGCACCCTGGGCTGGTGGAAGGTGTCCCTGCCCATGGCAGGGGGTGGGATGAGATGGGTTTTTAGATCCTCCCAACCCAAACCCTTCCATGATTCTTCTCAAACGAGTGGCTGCACCCCCACGTGTCAGTGTTGGGGCCAATGCTCTGAGCACGGTGTTGTCACTGAAGGGAAGGGGAACAAAAGCAGCAGAGCAGGAATTGCCCACCAGGATTGTCCACCAGGATTGTCCCATCAGACCAGGATTCCAGCAGCTCAGCCCTGTGGAAATGCAGCTTCCAGAGCCTGTGCTGGGGGTACAGCCCAGGACAGGGGCTGGCTCTGCCTCTCTCAGCCAGCAGGATTTGGCACAGCCTCAAAAGTGAGGAGGTTTCTTCCTTCAAGCTCCACTGGCCCCCCGCAGGTCAGGGGAGTTATGTGACCAATTCACTGGCCATTTATGAAAGGATTTAATTGCAAGAGAGCCTACAGAAGGATTAGGAATCTTTTGTTCCCTGGTTTCCTGGTTCTGGGCTTAGGTGAACTCATTTCAGGGTGGAACAACTCTGGGTTGGTGGGCTTGGCTAGGTGGGAATTGGCAGTGGATTTCTTTTGCCTGGAGGGAAGAAATAACTTAAAAAAGAACTTGAGAATCCCTTTTATTTCCTTCCCAACCTGATAACTCCAGCTAGAACGTCTCAGTTCCCCCACCACCAGATCTCTGGGGAGAAAACACCCCGGATTCCCATTTACAACCTCCCTGAGCAGCACCAAAACGGCACAAGGCACCTGGAAAATCCTCCTTAAACCATCTGAGAGGGAAGGGCGTGTCAGAGGGACTCCTGGAAATGGGACTGAAAGTAAAGGACCCCCAAGGCTCAGTTCAGCTTCTGAGCCACTGGCTCTCAAAGGCAGGCATGGCTGGGTGGCACTGCTGTGCCACAGGAGGTGCTGAAGGGTTGGCACTGGCACAGGAGGGGCTCCCATTGTCTCAGCCAGGACCTGCTGGGTGGTTCCCTTTCTCCCATTCAGCTGGTAATAATGCCATGAAATCCTATACCTGATTAAGGGTCCAAAGGGCTTTTCTGAAAGAAAGAGGTTACAAACAGCGGGAATTCTGTGAGGTCACAATCCCACAGGGCAGATTAACCCTTTCCCAGGTGCATCCCAAACCCTCTTGGCAGGAAGGTGCAGGGACTCTGTGCAATGGACCTGCTGGTGGGTGTGGGAGCACGGCGAGGTCTTGAACCCAAACCACCGAAATCTGAGCCTCAAAACCCCAGCCTGGCCTCTCAGTTTGGGAAATGTCCCCTCTTCTTGTGCTGCCTCACAGTGGGAACGGCCTCAAGTTGTGCTGGGGGAGGTTTGAGTTGGATATTGGAACAATGAGGGAGCGGTCAAGCAAGGTTGTGGAGTCACCAGCCCTGGGAGAGTTAAAAACCCAAGGGGACGTGGCACTTTGCAAGATGGTTTAGTTGGCATGGTGGGACTCAGCCCAAGGTTGGGCTTGATGGTGTTGAAGGTCATTTCTGACCTTAATGGTTCTGTGGTTCTTCAAAACCCAGACTGAGACACCTCTATTTTTCACAAATGTTGAAAATCAAGGCCTGATCTGCCCATGGTGCTTTCCAGCCCTCAGCAAACGAAAGGTTAAGAGGGGGAATAATGAAGGGAAGGCTTGAGAAGACAAATGTCAACACAAGGAAAGCAGAGGGAGGGAAAGGACACTGAGGGACCCACAGCCCCTGAGGCATGAGGTTCTACTGGATGCTCCTCCATCTGGGGTGTGGTGAAAAGCATGAAAGTGAAGGTCAAGCCTTCAGGGCTCTGTGTGGATCCTGCAGCCCTGCATTTCTGGCATTGCATTCCTTAGAAGGGCTTTCCTCTCCTGGCAATGAGTGTGTCCTCATTGGGGTGGGGCTGGGGTGTTCTCTTCTCCCCGGAGCAGAGGGTTCCCTGCTTGGCACCTCCTCCAAAAAAAGCCCAGGGCTCCATTAGCAGGTCTTTATGGAGCTGGAGGTGTGTTAGCAGGCCCTGCAGCTCCACAGAGGGTTTGTGGGTGTTTTATTGATTCACCTGTAACACACAGGTTGGCTGGGAAAGCACAGCCCTCCCAGCTCAGCCTAAAGTAAAGCAGGGCACGTTCTCCTTCCTGCCCCCAGCTCGTCCCTTCCACAGCAGGGAGAGGGAAATCTGCCACCCCTTTGGCAGGAACATCTCCAGATTTCACCGAGGGGACAGAGCAGTACTAATGTCACTGCAGGAGTGGCACTGCAGGAGTGGCACTGCCCTCAGGGCTTCATGGGCTGTGCAGTTCATGGCCTGGGGTTTAAGCTCCTGCATCTCCCTTTAGACATCCCTGATCTCTGCATGTGCTGCTGCCCCTTTCTCTGTGTCCAGCCCACGAATCCCTGCTGAAATGATGCTGCTGCATTGATGGAATGTTAAAATGAACTGCCTTCAACCCAAATCCCCTTCTGGGCTGAGCAGGAAAGGGCACAAAGTGCAGAATGCCAGCCCTGTGTGACAAGGAGCTGTGCTGAGGAAGGACAAAGTGCAGCAACACCAGCACAGCCACATCACACTTGGTGGGGAGCAAAAGATGGGGTCAACCTTGGGAGGAGGGACAGCAAAAATCCTTGGAGAAGGAGTAACACCAGGGATGATCAGCTGTGAGTAATGATGGACACCATCTATTTGTCCTACTGGGCTTTGTGGAGCAAAGATCATCATTAGTGATCCAAAGTTCTTTCTAAAATCTCTTTGCAGCTTACAGGAATTAATGACCACAAAGGCCTGGGAAGTTCAGTTTATATTTTTCCCAATGTAGAGGAATGGAAAGGATGCCCCTGCATCCCTGGGAGTGTCCATGGCCAGGCTGGACAGGGCTTGGAGCAACCTGGGCTAGTGGGAGGTGTCCCTACCCATGGCAGGGGGTGGCACTGGATGGACTTTGAGTTCCCTCCCAACCCAAACAGTTCTGTGATTCTACAAAGGGAAAAAGATCTTTTTTCCAGGTCAGGCATCCCCAGCCTCACTTAACACCTGCTGTGACTTCTCCCTTTCCTACCTGCATAGCCCAGGGGAGTCGATTCCCTTCCTCTTCAGCAAACCTGTACCTGGGCCACGCCTTTCTTAGAATCCTGAGCTGGCAGGGACACCCAAGGATCATCCAGTCCAACCCCTGGCCCTGCACAGACACCCCAACAACCCCACCCTGTCCCATTGTCCAAACCCTGCTGGAGCTCTGGCAGCTTTGGGGCCGTGCCCACTGCCCTGGGGAGCCTGGGCAGTGCCCACCACCCTCTGGGGGAAGAACCTTTTCCCAATATCCATCCCAACCCCTCTGGCACAGCCCCAGCCCTTCCCTGGGTGCTGTCCCTGGTCACCAGGAGCTCTTTCCCATGCCAGGAGTCACCCACAGAAGAGCTGTGGTCCTTCACCTGGTCCTGCTCCTGGTTCTGCTGCTTCAGTGTTGGGAAACCTCAGCTGGAAAGGGCTCGAGTTGTTCTCCTCTCCCACAACACTGCTCATTCAACACTGGGGCAGCAGAAGCAAAAGCCACCCTTTAGGGTTTGGTGCAGGCAGGTATTGGTGGGAATGGAGTTCTCCAAAGGATTGAACAAACTCCTGCAAGGCCCAGGCACCATTTTTTGGGAAGAAGCTGTATGGGTGTTTGCCCTGATGCCAACAGGAGTGACCTCACACAGTCAGTGCAGGGGAGCTGTGAGGCATTAACTAATCATTAACTAATCATTAATTCAGATGATGATCTTGGTGTGCCTGTTTTCCACCTGTTTAATTAGGGGTTGTTGCCCTTCCAAAGCGAGCTGTGGCTACAACAAGCCTGAAGAAACAGCTGCTTGTCACACCAGAGCTGTCTGACCAAACCAGCAAGAGCTGGAAGTGGGAATGTCTGATATTAAAATGGTCTTTTGAGGGTGTTTTTTTGCCAGCAGGGATCCCTCCAAGTGCCAGCAGCCCTGGTGGGAGCAGATGGAGACCCTCCACTCCCTCGCCAGGGCACACAAAATCCTCCAGTCAAGTCACATCCAGCCAGCTCAGAGGTCCCTGAGGTGCTCAGACCTGGGGACTCGCTTTGGTTATTGATAAAAAAATGTAAGATTTGAGATTAAAGTCCCTTCCCTGACTCCAAGGAGCATTTGTGCCCCTTTTCCTGAGGGGACAGCAGGAGTCTCCAAGTGGGATCAGGCCAGGAATGAGTCAGGAGCGAGTCTTGCATTTTCATACAAGTTCCTCTTTAAAAAAAGAGATGCTTTATTGAAATGTAAGCTTTCAGCAGAATTGTGTTGGTTCCTGCCCATTGTATTCCAAATGCAAAGTCAAACATGCAAATAGGGCTGAAATGTTCCATTTCAAACTGACAGCAGCTCCACGTTTCCACTTCTGCTTTCAGGATAATTTTTGCCACGAAAATTATTACTTGACGTAAGAAAATACAATAAGAACCTCAAAGAGGCCTGTCAGAAATGACAACAAGTCACTTTTAAAAACCCTTTAAACACCTCGTGTTGTGCTGAATTTCTGACTGTGACATTTCACTCCACACTGGAATGAAAATTGAGGTGGAAATTACAGAATTTCCAAGGGAAGAGACATTTCCATTCCCACGTAGGTGTTTTCTTATTGCACTAAACCCCCCAAGCCCCAGCATTGTTGGGTAATGCCAAGGATTCAGAAACAATTTCTGGAACCTTTAAAATATCCTGGGGAGAGTTGCAGGCAGAGAGAATTTCTCAGCATTGTTTTTGAAAACTTGATGCCTTAAAAGGGAGCTGAAATTTGGGGGCACAACGTCCTCAGCAGGAGTTCCCAGCAATGTCTTCATCTGAGAGTGGTGGTTCCCCTGCCCTGGCTTGAAAGTCTCTTTCCCTGAGAGGGAACTTTTGCTTTTCTGATCTTTAGAGAATATTTAAATCCTGATGTTTAGGTCATATTTCAATATTTCGATGCCATTCACACTCATTACTTCATCTATTAAAGGTGGAGCCAGGACAGGGTCACACACACCAGGGCAAGGCTGGTTTCCAGGAATCCCCACCTGGAAACTCTGGATTTGGATTTTTCTGCTTTATGGTGATTTCTCCACCTATCAATAACAGGAAAAGGCTTGGGAAAACTTATAAATACATGGAAATTGTGTCAGCTTCAAATATTGCTGCCTCAAATGGCTGTCAATGTGTCTGGATGTTGCACAGTTTGTGTTTGTTGAGGGCTGAGGGGGCTCACCAGGAGAAAAGAAGGGTCTGGAGAGACCTGAGAGCCCCTTCCAGTGCCTAAAGGGACTCCAGGAGAGCTGGGGAGGGATTTGGGACAAGGCATGGAGGGACAGGACACAGGGAATGGCTTCCCACTGCCAGATGGGGTGTTGGGAAGGAATTCCTGGCTGGGAGAGTGGGGAGGAACTGGGACAGCTTGGGCAGAGAAGCTGTGGCTGCCCCATCTCTGGAAGTGTCCAAGGGCAGGTTGGAGCAACCTGGGACAATGGAAGGTGTCCCATGGCAGGGGGTGGCACTGGAGGGGCTTTAAGGTCCCTTCCAACCATTCCATGATTCTATAAAAGCTGGATTCACACAAGGTTCCTTCTCCACACCCACCACACAGCAGATGGAAGCCTCCAGCAGGCCCTCAGGACATCCCATGCTGAGCTTCTCCAAGATGACCTTCCTTGTTTTAAACCGAAAGACTGGAATTGCATCACTGAGGGAGGTTCCCAGTGGCTCGACCCAAAAGCCAAAAAACACCCCGAAACATCCACAACAAAACCCAAACCAACCAAAAAAATCCCCTCATCATCAGGATTTGGGAACTCAGCTCTGTGAATTTTAGGAATTCAGTGTGATCCCAGGAGTTGAGGATTCCTCTGGAAGAATTCAAACCTCCAGTACAAAGCCTTGAGGGTCGTGTAGGAACAACATGGGAAAACCTGCAGGACAGGAGATTCTCTGAAGGGTTTATGAGCTTTGGTGCAAAGTGGGACACTTGGGACTTTCTTGTGGGATGCCAGTGCCCATCCCAGCCTCTGCCCATCACTCTGGAGCTCTGGAGCAATCCCAGCACAAGGAATTCTCCTCTCTGTTCATGCTCTACCTGAGCTGGTTGGGTTTGGGAACACCCCAGTTCCAGGGCTCTGCTGGGATCCAGCTCCAGGCCACATGGAAGGGAAGAGAAGCTGAACTTCAACCACCTCCTGATGGATGTTCTGAGACTTTCCAGGTCACATTTGGGGCCATCTGACATCACTGATGTCCCTGGGAGTGCCCACAGCTCAGCCTTGTGCCCCAGGTATTTGCTGGAATGCTCTTGAAACACAGGGGATATTTGGGGGAGATGTCCAAGGCACCAACTTGAGTTTCCAGGTCAAAAGTGCTTCATCTGAGCTTTAATGGTGCTTGACAGAAGAGGGTTTACTTGAATTCCTCTCAGTGTCTCCTTCTTATTCTCACAGCAAAGAGTTTTGGAAGATGGCTTTGAAAACATCCCATCCCATTCTTTAATGAACGAACTTCATTTCTTTGCCATTAGAAATCTCTTCTCCAAAGCTGCAACAGTCCAAGCAGGCTCTTTTCATATGGAAATCTTCCAAGGCTTTAGCATTTCTTCTTGCACTCTTTGAACTTGATTTCCATTTTCCAAAAGCAGGGAGCAGAGCTGCTTGAGCACCCTGTTGGAGCTGAGGAGGTGCCCTCCCTGATGTCATATATGGCTCTATAATATTGTCATCATTGCATAAACCCTAGATTTAAATAGCCTGCTTTTCTGGTCAGGAAGCTTCGCTGAGCAGATGCTTCTTAATGAGCTCTTTGCAGTGACACCAAGGCCTTTGGGTTGATTTCCAATGCATGAAGAGCAGGAATACTTCAAACCCTTCCTTCCCATATGCCTCGCATTGCTCTGACTTTAATCTGCCAGCCTCTTGCCCAGATGATCTTTTTATTTCCTGCCTTTTCAAAGTTCCTCAGAATCCTCTCATATCTGGGACTATTCAAAATTCTCTCACGTCTCCACTGTTTTCTGGAAGCCCTAATTTTCTGGTATCCACTGGTTGCTGTATTTATAGAGCATCACTAAATATGGGCAGGAATTCTGCCTCTTGCCTGACTTGTTGGCTGCAGAGCTGCTCATCTCTTTCCATGCTGCAAGTTCCACTCTCATTTCTACATTTTGGGGCTTTATCTCTGGATTATCTCTTGAAAACAGGCTGAGAGAGTTCAGATTGTTCTGCCTGGAGGAGAGAAGGTTCCTCAGAGCCCCTTCCAGTGCCTAAAGGGGCTCCAGGAGAGCTGGAGAGGGACTGGGGACAAGGGATGGAGGGACAGGACAAGGGGAATGGCTTCCACTGCCAGAGGGCAGGAAGAGATGGGATATGGGAAGGAATTCCTCCCTGGGAGGGTGGGCAGGCCCTGGCACAGGTTGCCCCATCCCTGGAAGTGTCCAAGGCCAGCTTGGAGCACCCTGGACTAGTGGAAGGTGTCCCTGCCCATGGCAGGGGGTGACACTGAGGTGATCCCTCCCAACCCAAACCATCCTGTGCTCCTACAACGATTCTGTGACTCATTTCTCACCAAGGAGAGAATCTTTCACTCTTCAACCACACAACTGGGACACCACCACCACCTCCCTCTCATCTGAGCAGCTTCGAGCCTCCATCTCCTCACCAGTGGTCCCTGGAATGAAGCAGGGGTAGCAAAAATGTCCACGTGGTGTTTGGGGATGGATTTACATCCTCTGGGGAGGGCTCAGCTGGTGGTTGCCATGTTTTGTGTTCTTCAGGATTCCTCCAGAGCTGGTAATTTGTTTGTTTTGCTGGAGTGAGAGGCTTGGGGAAATCTCTGAGCCTAAGTGAGCAAACAGGAGGACAAGCAGAGCCTCCTCCAGCTGGCTCTGGGATCTCCCTCCTCCTCCTCCTCGGATCCCAACTGAGAACAATGGCCAAGAGCAGGGCAAGGAGTGTGCTCTGAGATCTGTTTGATCAGGGCTGAACCTTGTGTATGTCTGAGGTGGCTTCAGGGTGAGGTTTCGGGCTGAAAGGCTCCTCTGGAACACCCTCCAGCCACTGGTTTCACTGGTTTGGTTTTCAGAATGGACTGACTGCAGGGCAGCTTCAAAGGGAAGGGAAGTGACACCCTGCCCTGGGTGAGAGGTTTTTGGAGAAACCAAGTGGGTTTTGACACCAAGTGGGATTGAAGGGAGACTCAGAAGAAGGTGAGAGTTGGGAATGAGACACAGCAGGGCTGGAGGAAAAGGGTTTACTAAAAGGTCCTCTCAGAGAACAGGGGAAGAGTTGGAAGAGGAGCTGCACATCGTGGTGTCCCAGTGACCCTGTTGTCACTGAGCTGGGGGAGGGGTGGGATGGAGCTCAGGGAAAGGTTCTTCCCCCAGAGGGTGGTGGGCACTGCCCAGGCTCCCCAGGGCAGTGGGCACGGCCCCAAGGCTGCCAGAGCTCCAGGAGGGTTTGGATGATCCTCTCAGGGACAGGGTGGGGTTGTTGGGGTGTCTGTGCAGGGCCAGGGGTTGGATTGATCCCTGGGGGTCCCTTCCAGCTCAGGATATTCCAGGATTCCATGATTGTCATGTATCATTTCCACCACATTCCCCTTTTGCCTTTCCTCTTGCAGAGGTGGGATCAGGTTGCCTGGCCCAACTGAGGTTCATCAGGATACCTTATATTTCCATCTCTTCCTGCCTCTTTCCTTTCCCTTTATTCTTCCCAGTCTGGTCATGCTGGGACAAGAAACACAAGACAACTCTTGGAAACACAAACACACTTTGGCCAGGAGATGCTACAAAACTACAGCAGGTTTTCTTTTCCTCTTCAATAAATGAGCAAAATCACTTCATTCTGTGTCCATCACCAAACCCAGGGTTGGGGCCACCATAATTTTAACCTCCTGATGGGCCTTACAGCCAAAATCTCCGTACCTTCCATGTCCAGGATGGCTCACACCACTGTTTTATTTATGAGCAAAGGCTGTAGGAGAGTGAGCAGTAACAGCTTTCCCAGGGCATAAAATACCCCTCCTTTTTTAGCCCCCTATTAGAAACATTTGAATTGCCAGCCAGACAAATGGAAACCCTGGGAAAGAAAGGGAAACCTTGTCCTATTGCATTTGGGTTTGTGGGGTCGTGTGGAAGGACACCATTAAACACCATGTATGAAACCCCACCTGGAGGATCTTCAGCCCTCACCACATCTGCTCCCACCCTGTGGTGTCCAGGATACCTTTGTACCTTCTGATTAATATTCTTTAACATTCTAGAAGTTTCTTCCCTGAAAGAGAGGTCAGGCATTGGCACAGCTGCCACTCACCATCCCTGGCCGTGTGGAGGTGGCACTTCATGACATGGTTTAATGGACAGGTGGGATTCAAAGCTTGGACTCAACGATCTTGGAGGTCTTTTCCAACCTTCTATGACTCTACGAGATCAGACTTGGAGAATGTTCTCATCAAAAAAGCCCCACTAATTAAAGTGAAAAGCAGCATAGAGTCTGGATGAGCAGATTGGTCCTGGGGGTCTGGCACAGTTTAGGTAACATGGAAGATATCAGCTTGCCCTCGTCTGAATAATTGAGCTGACATGATTAGATCATCTTTTTGATGGTCTAATTGAATGATGAGGATCTCTAAAAGCTTTTCTCAGCAGAGCTAATGAATGCTATGCCTGCAGTGAGCCAGGCAGATGAAGGTGCAGCCCCAGTGTCACAGCCTTTCTGTAATGAACCCAGTCAGGACCAGAGGTCAGCAAGGGATTCTCCACCAATTATCAGAAGTTCATCCCAGTTTCTCCCCACTGCTCAGAACTCTGTCCCAGTAGGTTTCTTTGTAACTTTGCTGTGGTTTGGGATATTATTTATCTGGTTGTTTCCTGGGCAGTTCAAGAGGGAAGATGCCCTTATGGGATCCAAGCTGGCTCCCATTATCCCTAGGGATGGGTCCCTGAGCTTGTGGAACTAAAAGAAGGTCTGTTGGATATAAAGAAGAAGTTTTTTACAAGGAGGGTCTCTTTTGACAGAGAAGCTGTGGCTGCCCCATCCCTGGAAGTGTCCAAGGCCAGCTTGGAGCACCCTGGGCTGGTGGAAGGTGTCCCTGCCCATGGCAGGGGGTGGCACTGGATGGGCTTTAAGGTCCCTTCCAACCCAAACCATGCCATGATTCCATGTACATCGTGAGATGAACATCAGATTCCTTTCACTCACTTTCCTGATCCTGGGCACAGGGAGGAGTGGGGGCAAAAGCAAGGCCAGGTGTAGAGAAGGAGCTTGTTCCATCAGCAGAAGAGTCTCGTTCTGCAGGAAGGGCAAAGTGCCAGTTTCAGCACCTCCACCTGAACTTCCTCCCCAGGTGGAACTGAAGGTGCTGAAAGGGTTGTGGTGGCCAGAAGTTTGCTGAGCCTGAAGTGTCAGCACGGAGGGGAAGGCTCAGGAAATCCTGCAGCAACCCTTGTTTGCACTTGGATGAGCTTTGTGTCATCAGCTGCTTCAGAAAGCAGGAGATTTACAGCATGGGAACCTCAGGAGAATGAGAGGAGGCTCAGAAGTTCCTCCTCCACCTTGTGCACCGTCCATCCTGATAGACATCACCCCTCTTGGCCACCCAAATCTCTGCTGGGAGGTGCTGCAGGCCAAGTGCACCTTCAGTGGTGGGAATGGAGCAGCTGCTGGTTCCTCTGTTGTCACCAGGGGTTGGTACCCACCACGGCTGCCCTGCTCTCATTGTCACTGCTCATTTGTCTGCTCCAAACTGAGCCAAGCTGCAGCCTGGCCAGGGTGGAAACACTGCTGGAATCCAAGCCAACCTTCAGGGAGTTCCACAGCACAGCAGGGTTGGGTTTGGGTTGGAAGGGACCTTAAAGACCAACTCATTCCAGCCCATCTTCCACTAGCCCAGGTTGTTCCAAGCCCTGTCCAACCTGGCCTTGGACACTTCCAGGGATCCACAGTTTCTCTGGGAAACCTGTGCCAGGGCCTACCCACCCTCACAGGGAGGAATTCCTTCCCAATATCCCACCTATCCCTGCCTTCTGGTAGTGGGAAGCCATTCCCTGTGTCCTGTCCCTCCATCCCTTGTCCCAAGTCCCTCTCCAGCTCTCCTGGAGCCCCTTT